>CM054058.1:551974758-552296667 GCA_028641055.1 Alopecurus myosuroides
TTTTTAGGACTACCTAAAGTTGATCCATAGTGTACCTAAGGGCACGAATGCCAACTTTATATATATATATAATTATTGATTCCATTCACACCCTTTGGGAACAGGAAACGGAGAACTTGTTGCTTTCTTCTGTTTTTGCTGTAGCTGAGGACAACTTAGATTGACATGATTGACTTGATCTAGGTACGTGGTCCAAACGGATAGGTAGATTACCCAGAGGGAGCCCTAGTTTCAGCATAATAGCCTCGTTTTGAAGCGCTCGCTTCAAATGGACGTACGCCGAACAAGGAATCTTATCGGCATACCCACCTGCTGGGCGTGGTTCACTTGACCGACCAACCGACCCAATAGTAGGAGTAGGCGGCTGGCTTCTTATGTGAAGAGAACGGATGGAGAAACAGATGCGCGAAAGAACTAGTCCCTTGGAAAGCTTCGTTTTCCTAACCCAACCTAAGCATAATGAGCTGGTTATTTGATTATCGAAGTTCGTCGACCATTCTTTCGTATGTAGACCCCAGCGAAGAAGGAGAATCAGAAATGGAACTAGTCGAACACGCATAAGATACCGGTTTTTTAATACCCCGGGTTAAATAAAGTAGTAAAGGAGCCCAATCTAGCTAAAGAGGGGCTTCTCCGCCACCATAACCAACTAGCTACGTAGATGAATTATCCTTGCGTTCAGCTATCAAACCCATCCACTAGAGCTTGAACCCATGCTTGCTCAAACCATCTGTTTTCTCTTCTAACGAGCATGGCTTCCCTGTCACCTACAGTAGAGACGTCTCAACAGTTTAGTTTATTCATAAGCCTAGTACACAAGGAGGGTTTTAGCACGCACTAGCTGTACTGTAGTATGATCTGGTATCAGCTGCTGTCTCTCCTTGCTATTATAGTTTAGTATAGGTCGCCTCAAACTCAAACAAAAACGGGTGCACAGTTCTACTGCGTCTTATCGAATAGTGCTTTTGAGTCAAAGTGCAATCACCATTTCATGTACACCATCTTTGTCAATACTGGAAAGTGGCCGTTGGCATACGAGCCAAGGAAATGAGAATAGCGCCCGTTCTATCTAGGCTGGTGGCTATACCAGATTTCGTGTCTGATCGAACTTGAAACTAGCCCATTGAGCTTCTTGGATTCCAAACCAGAAAGAAGGATCGCACACAAGAAAATAGAGTTGGAATGAAAGATGGGGTAAAGATGAACTTTATTCTCCTAGCTGCTCTCCATCCAGCAAGTTACTCTCTTTCAAAAGATGACAACTCAAGATTACCAATCAAAACCAACGCTTTTTCTTCTCCTATAGCTTCATCATTACATCTTTCACTAGTTGTTGGATGATCGTTCAGAGATCGATCCATGGAATTTTGACCTCACTCACATACTTTGGAAGATGAATAAATTCTCTTGAATTTACTTATGGGCTGGCTCTACATGTGGTCAGATGGGTTCCCCTCTTCAGTCATTTGGTACCTCTCCAACGCTTCCTCCTATTCCTATTGATCAGATCAAAGCCAAACCTATCTAGTCTTGCACGTTGTCACCCACCGCTCTTGCCTGGGAATCCATCAAATTAAAGGATAGGGAGGGCACTCTAGCCAGGCTCTATTTTCACTGCATCATGGATTTTCTTTATGGGGTTCCACCCCGGGAGATATTTTCAGCATCAGCGATCATCGTGGGAATACATCTAAGTAGATTAGGCACCACCGAAGAAACTCTTCAATTGAGCTTTAGTTCGTACTTCCCATCCATCCGGGTAGTTAAAAAGTATGTTCATCGGTAAGGACTGTGGAGCTAAAGGATTGCTTGAAAGCAGGAAGCCCAAGTGGAACGGCCTACAGAATCAGAATCAAAGTAGACCCGAAGGCCTGACCTTTGGCTCTTTCTGTTCTATCGAGACTTTCACTTCCTCGAAAACACTAGCAATTGATCGGATTCACTGTCCCTAGGTATATCTTCTATTGAGACAAAAGCGGATTCAATAGCTGCCTATTCATGCCATCAATCCTCTTAGAGGAAAATGCCATCGTCTGCATCCAACTATAGGGGCTAGCAAATATGTTCCTTGCCATTAATTCAATATCCTTACCACGCTTAGAATAAAATACAAAGAAAAAGATAGAAGGCGTAGTCAGTCTAACGTATTCGAGAGCCAGTATATGATGCAGATGACGAATAAGCTAGTGGCTATCCAAATGGATTCGCTGATGTGATCGATGCTTACCTATTAGGTGCAAGAGCAGCATGATGGTGGTAAAATGTAAATTACTGAAGATTCCAAGGCTCAGTTAAGTAAACTCCAAGCAGATTGGGAGGTCCAGAGCAAGAAAAGATAGCTAGAGGCGCAGAGGAAGCGTGAGCAAGAAGAAGTAGCTTGAGCACTTTCTATACCATGCCTTTGACAGAGGAAGTTGAGGTCAAGATAGACAAGGGCAGCCCAACAGTGAAGTGACCCCTTTTGATGGTGTGTTCAATTTGGCGAGTGAGAAGCTATCTGGAAATTGTGAAATATCAAGGAAAACTTATAAAGTTAGGCCAGCAGCCCATAAATGATCTTGAGGAATCATCCAATGGTGGTGAAAATGCATTTCAGCTATAGACTGGCTGATGCTGAACTTCTTGCCATGGAAGGAATCACAAAATGCATTACTGTAAGATGCTACTATCTCTTCGCCTAAATGTTCCTGATTCGAAGGCCCATCAAATTCAGCATTGGGAATAGCATGGCTCATTGGTTGATTCAGAACTGTGTGATGAAAATGGAAGGGTAGAGCAGGTGAAAGGCCAAACATGGAGCATATTGTCTATGCTGCAGCGTAACACAAGTAATGTGAAGCCTCAAATACCAAGGGATCCAGGTGATCAGGGAAATGACATGAGGGGCATAATACTCTTACTGCAAACTGGTATGAGTAAGGCAGGACTTAGGCTTCTGTGGGACCCTGGTGATCAAAGAAATGGAACCAAGAATCAGTGGAACCTACTAGAGCTAGAGAGGACAACATGATTAATGCTAGTCTCGAGTTATAAATCTGAATGAGGTCAAAAAGCCCGTTTGTGAATCAGTCAGTATATTGGCGATTCTTGAAGATCGAAGAGTTTGAAGGAAGCGGTGAACTGAGAAGCAAGTAGATACCATCACTCTCATTATTGTGGAACAACACAATAGAACAATCAAAAGTGGGTGTTGTGAAGATGGGGATAATTATGACCAAATGAAGCCAGGGCGGATGGTCGGTCGCCTCCACCAGCAAAAGCAAAACCACCTCACGAACGCGCTCACTTCACACTCAGTATACAATCATTTTTATTTTTGTAAAATTAACATCAATTATGGAAATTCAAAATATATTACAGAAAAATGATGGTTTCCTTTTATAGACAACATTTCAAAGTTCCTTTCTTAAGTGTTGTTCTACTTGATTAGAGAAAATATAAGATAAAAATCACATGTTTTCCCCAAAAAAATGTCGTGCCACTCGGATGACCTACAAGTATATGTACATGTCCATGCCTATTTCAACTTAGATACCATGACATCGACATAAAGTAGAGAGAGAGATTTCTAGAATCGGTGATTTCCTAATTTAGACAAGAGATAATAATCAATGTACTTATAGAAATTTTTAAAAGATACAAATATTTGTTGGGGTTTTGTCCTAATTGTTATGCTTCTCATTTACTCGTTCGCTCATGGTAAGTATGTATTTCACGTTCTTGGGTATGTACATATATTTTTGGTGATGATCTACACAAAAAGACATGAGGGGAGCATAATTGAGTTTGTCTTAAAAAATTAGTTTGACAATATTTTTCCTCCCTAAAATATAACATAGTATTTTAAAACATAGAAATCTGTTGAACACATATGTACATATTTTCTGGATGAGATAAAAAATGAACTGAAATATCATTTCAATCTATTTTTTAATTGTGGGCTCCAAAACCCCACAAGCCTACTTCCCTAGGCCTTAGAGAAACTATAGAAATTGTAGACCATCCGTAAAATAATTGCCAATTGACGGTTTGTGTCCATTTTGGATCATGTATGTTATGATCCCATCCTATGTTTTTTTACGGATAGGCTAAAACGGGGCACTCCCGTATACATTTATAAAATAAGAGGCAATTTTTTGTTTAACGCAAAACCATAGAACATTTGAGAAGAGGGAAATTTCAGGACACACCACCCCAAGACGGGCACAAAATGAGGTCAAATTATGCCATGTCACTCCGAGTTTGGCCAAATCACCACCTATCTCTAGTGAGGCACCCTTGTTCAGATCGATTCTTGGTATTAGATCAATTTCCGGTCAACTTTGAGTTTAGCCACGTGAGCATCTCCACATGAGCTCCACGGGTGAGCAACCTCCACGCTGCACGGTTGCACGGAAGAGGATGGAGAGGCCGGCAAAGAGCATTGGGTTCATGCATGGTTCGCACAAAAGAGGATGGAGAGGATGGATCTATCGATTCCTCCTCTCCGATGCTTTCCGTGTAGCCGGTTCCGGCGAATCGAAAGGGATACTCTTTGGTATCCTTTGCTGCTTGCGCAGCGTGCTTTTGGCACGAGCAGAGGATCCTAATTCCCGGGCGCTCTGATCACAAAACACGTATGGAGGCAAGACTTATACTGCATCTCCAACAACTTGTTAGTTAGCTTGTTGGTAAAATTAGTCATGTCATCAACCAACACTTTATCTTACAAATACTCCTAGTACCACTTTGGAGCTTGTGCAAGAGAATCCATTTTCTTTTCCCGATTAAACAAGGACAAATTAATACTCACAAACATGCAATACTGTACACCCGGTTACATAATTGTTTCTAAAAATCCACCTAGAAACAATCACTATATTTTGACTTCCCGTGTTATGGATCAACCGAAACAAGAAAAATAAAATAGCACCGAAATCTCATACTACTCTTCAGTTTCCTTCTTTAATAAAAAAGAAGAGTATCACGCTTCCTATATACTAGATTTTGTTGCAGAATTTCAGAAACGAATGAGCAACACGAGACAACTAATCATGATCACATCAACCACACATATTTTAAAATTTAATATGCGAGTATTGGAGAAAGATGGATATTATATATTAACAACCTTTCTAAAGTGTGAACTTTTGGATATAACAAAAAACATTTTGGAGCTCAAACTCAAGGGAGAGATTGCTTCTTTTCTTAAAAATCAGGTCATTCATTTTTTACATCTAAAATTTATTAGAAAAATCTTTCTAATATCGAAGTTCGATTATTTTGAAATAATATTCACCGTTTTAGTACTCTCTCCATTCACTTTTATACCACATTTCAACTTTGGCCACTTATATTCTAAAGTGAGTTAATCTACACTTATTTTACTATCTATGTGATCAAAATCGAAATGAAAGGTAGTGTGCCTTATAAAAGTGGACGGAGGGACGTATACACTACCCTTACGTTGAATCAATATGCGATGTAAAAATGGCACACAATTTTCACGTTATCACATAATGATCATGCGGTTCTAATCAAACTGATCTTGGTCACTCCCATTGTAGATTACACGATTTTGAAACTCATTAATATATCGTATTTATTCTCACACATACCACTCTAGTCCAATATTGTCGTGATTGGCAATGTTTGCTCTGCATTAGGTGTCCTTGAGACGCCAACAAACCAGGAAGTTGAAAAATGTGGGACTAACAGTACGGGTCATGATTTGGAGCATACCAATTTAAAAATAGAGGAATATCTTTATTTACACAATTTTTTTACCTTTTTAATTAAAAGACATTCTTTTGACATATCATATTAATTACAATAAGTTTTATTTTATTTAGCAAAAATAACCACAACACATTTTAACAACAAAATAAATATACAATCATTTATATTTTATAATTTTAACTTCGATGATGGAAATTTCAATTGCACTAAATTTAAATTTATTTCAGAAAAACTGGTGTCCTCTTTTCTGAGACATTGTTTTGAAGTTCCTTGCTTAAATGGTATTTTACTTGATTGGAGAAAAGTAAGATCAAAATCACGTGCCTTCACTGGAAAAGAGGTGTGCCACTCGGATGAACTGCAAATATATGTACATGTCCATGTCTATTTTAACTTAGATATCATGGGATCATATAAAGTTGAGAGAGCTTTATAGAAACAATGATAGTCTAATTTAGTTATTTGTTCACGTTTGGGGTTTATCCTAATTGTTGTGTTTCTCATTTACTGGTTCGCTTGTGGTATGAATGTATTTCAATTTCTTGGGTATGCACATATATTTTCAGTTTTAATCTACACAAAAAAAGACAAATAGCGCGGGGCATGATCTTTTTTTGCAACCTAAAATATAATGTATTATTTTAAAAGATACAAATCTGTAGAATACATACGTACAAATTTGTGGGATGAAATAAAACACAAACTGAACTGAAATATCATTTTAACCTTTTTTTTAATTGTGAACTCCAAAACCCCACAACCCTAGTACCCTACTTCCCTAGGGCTTTGCTATCTTACGGTCACCCGTGGCCACGGGCGATTTTCCGGTAGGGACTGTAGCAGTCCGAGAAAAAGAAGAGCGCGGAGACGAGAAGAGGAAAGGGCAGCGCAGTGCTGCCCGTCGGAGACGCAGAAGAAAAGCGCTCCCGTCGCACCACCTTGAACACATTTATTTCCCGGTTGCCGGCTCCGGCTCGGTGGATGACCGCCACTCGCCGGCCTCCTCTCTCCATGACCGACTTTCTCTCTGTATGGTAGGGAAGGGAAGGAGAAGACCTGTTCGCATGAAGAGATAAGATGTATCGAGAGAATCTTGGCCATACGATTAGTTGAAATAGGGAGGAGAGAGAGGAATCACGGCCCACTACTTGCGGTAATTAGGCACGCGTCTGACTCACCGTGGCCACGGTCACCCGGAAAGAAGCTCTTCCGACTTCCCTAGGCCTTAGAGAAACTCTAGCAATGGGAGACCATCCGTTAAATAATTGTGAGTTGACGGTTTTGACGGGTACAACGTGGCCATTTTAGATCACGTAAAGGATCCAGTTCCATAATTGTTTCTACGGATAGGCTAAAATGGGGCGCTTGTGCTTATATTTACAGTACGAGAGGCAAATGTTTATTTATGCGCAAAACCAGATAACATTTTGCAGGAGGGGAATTTCAGGACACAACACCACGAGACCTGCACGGAAACCGATCGAATCCTGCCATGTTATTCCGAGTTTGGCCAAATCCCCACCTATCTCCTGTGGTGCACCCTCATTCGTATCGATTTCCGGAAAAATTAGATCAACTTCATGAAAACTTTGAATTTAGCCACGTGAAGGGCCTGGGGTCTTGCTGGCCGCTGCGTTCCTGGACGATGTAGGGCAAGCCCCGGGAATGCGGTTTGGGACGACGCCGGACGAGGAGTGACGCCGGGGCATCGCCGGTCAGGGGAGCTCGTCTCCGATCTAGGGTACGAACGAGTGGGTGAAGACGAACCAGAAAATAGGAGAAAAATATTAGAAATTCCCCACTGCCAGGTGGGTCCCACGTGCACAAATTTAGCTTGGAACAACTTAAGCTAAGCTCCAAGCCTCAAGGTGCTACTGCTGCTAACGTGTGGCCCCATATGTGGCCATGGATCTATCGATTCCTCGTCGCCGATGCTTTCCGTGTAGCTGGTTCCGGCGAATCGAACGAGATACTATTTGGTATCGTTGCTCCTTGCATGCTTTCGGCACGAGCAGAGGATCCCAGTTCCCAGGCGCCCTGGTCACAAATAGGGCTGGAATTCGAGCCGAGCCGAGTCAGTTCGGCTCGACTCGCTCAAGCTCGGTCAACTAGCGAGTCGAGCTCAGCTCGACTCGTTCAACAAACGAGTCTAAAAGCAAAACTCGGCTCGACTCGGTGAACTCGCGAGTAGCTCGCGAGCTACTCGTTTCACTTTTTTATTTTATAAAACTATAAAAATTAAATATTATATATTGTATATATAATTATTTTTCATTATTTGGGGCACGTATAATAAAATCATCACAATAATCAATGAAAACATGTCACCATCAAATAATTTGTAGTAAATAAATTGCAATAATCAGTAAAAAAATATTCACATAGATAAGAACATCATTAGAAACTCTTTTTACCGAGTTAAACGAGCTAAACGAGTACTCGTAAACTCGGCTCGTTTAGCTTGAACTCATTTACTGTCGAAAACGAAAACTCGACTCGGCTCGCTGGACAACGAGTTCGAGCCGAGCCGAGTCGAGTTGCGAGCTACTCGTTTAACTCGTGAGTTTCAAGTTTTAATTCTAGCCCTAGTCACAAAACGCGTACAGACGCAAGACTTATACTAATACTAGCATTATCAGCATTATCTCCCCGGTCAAGCGAGATCTACAAATAATGCACATCGATCAATGAACAGTAGCATATATATGGATGTATTAAGTCGGTATCACCGTTGGTGCAGGAGCAGTTGGGGCCGTGCACGATGGATCGCGCTCGCTGTCCAATGGCATGTCACCGCGTCGCTGTCCTGGGCAGAATCTCCATGTCAGTCCTACGCCGCGTGTAGACTTCATGGGCAACACATCATTTCCTTTTCCTTTCTCTTTTTTTGTATTTCCTCAAACGTACTGGTCCGTCTCAATTCGTTGCAGTGCACATCTTGCCTTCCTCTTCTTTTTTTCAGGTTTTAAAGAAGGAAAAAATATATAATACTCAGAAAGGATACATATGCACCTGATTTCAAATTTATTTCTAAATCCACTTGGAAACAATTACTATGTTCTGGCTTCCTATGTTATGGACCAACGTAAACAAGAAACAGAAAATATAGCGCCAAAATCTCAGGCTACTCTTCAGTTTCCTTCCTTAAAGAAAAGAAGCGTATCACGCTTCCGATGCTAGATTTCGATGCAGAATTTGTTAAATGGATTACCAACACGAGATATAGTAATACAAAAATAGACAACTAGTCATGATCGAATCAACCGCACAGATTTGAACATTTAACTAAAAATATATACGAGTATTGGAGAAAAATGGAATTACTATTTCTGAACAACCTCTCTAACGTGTGGACTTCTAAACAGGACCTCTGAACGAAAAAAAAAACTTTCAGAGCTGAATCTCAAGGGAGATTGGTTCTTTTCCTAATCAGGAAATTCAGTTTTACATCTAAAATTTATTATAAAAATCTCTGTAAAATTGAAGTTCGAGTCTTTTGAAATAATATTCTCAACTTCGATATGTGTACACTTGCCTAACAGTACTGAAGCAATATTTGATGTCAAAAGGGCACAAATTTTTCACGTTATAGTATATATATAATAACACTGCTCTACCCACACTAACATGAGTCTGTTCTGTTTGTAGATCACAAGATTTGGAAAATCATTAACATGTCGTATTTATTTTCATCCCCAACACTCTGGACCGACGTTATCGTGATTGAAGAGGTTGGTTCCGGTTTAAACATCCTACATGGGTCAACAACCCATGGAGCCGGGTCATGTTTTGGCGCATGACAAGCTAAAATAGACAAATATGTTTATTTATACTGAACTTTTTCATCTTATGCAATTAAAATACATTATTTTGACATCTCATATTATCCACAATTATTTTTATTTTAGTTAGCAAAAGTAATCACATCATATTTTAACAAAAAACTCAATATACAAACAATTTATTTTGTTAATTTAACATCAATTATAGAAATGTAAATTGCACTAAATTCAAAACATATTACAGAAAAATGATGTCTTCCTTTTCTAGACAACGTTTCAAAGTCCCTTTCTTAAGTGGTGTTCTACTTGATTAGAGAAAATATAAGATCAAAATCACACGTGTTCCCAAAAAAAATGTCGTGCCACTCGGATAAACTACAAGTATATGTGCATGTCCATGCCTTAGGTACCATGGCATCGATATAAAGTAGTGAGTGAGAGGGGGATAGAGAGGGAGGGAGAGAGAGAGAGAGAGAGAGAGAGAGAGCGCTTTATAGAGTCAATGATTTCCTAATTTAGATAAGATATAATAATCAATGCACTAATAGAAAATTCTAAAATATACAAATATTTGTGGGGGTATTATACTAATTATATTGTTTCTTATTTACTGGTTCGCTCATGGTAAGTGTGTATTTCACGTTCTTGGGTATGTACACATATTTTTAGTGATGATCTACACAACCAGACATGAGGGGAGCATAATTGAGTTTGTCATCAATTTTTAAGATTAACAATTTTTTTGCTCCCTAAAATATAAGATATTATTTTAAAACATACAAATCTATAGAACACATATGAACATATTTTCTGGATGAGACAAAAAATTGAAGTGAAATATCATTTCAATCTATTTTTTAATTGTGAGCTCCAAAACCCCACAAGCCTACTTCCCTAGGCCTTAGAGAAACTCTAGAAATTGTACACCGTCCGTAATATCATTGTCAATTGACGGTTCGTGTCCATTCTAGATCAGTATATTACGATCCATCCCACATTTTTTTACGGATAGGCAAACGGGGCACTCCCGTATACATTTACCACATAAGAGTCAATTTTTTGTTTAACGCAAAAACATAGAACATTTGGCAAGAGGGAAATTTCAGGACACACCACCCCAAGACGGGCACAAAATGAGGTCAAATTATGCCATGTCACTCCGAATTTGGCCAAATCACCACCTATCGAACTCTAGTGATGCACCCTTGTTCAGATCAATTCCTCGCAATATTAGATCAATTTCCGGTCAGCTTTGAGTTTAGCCACGTGAGCACCTCCACATGAGCTCCACGGTTGAACAACCTCCACGCTGCACGGTTGCAGGGAAGAGGATGGAGAGGCCGGCACAGAGCATTGGGGTCATGGTTGGCATGTGACTAGAAGGGGTCGGGGTCTTGTTGGCCGATGCGTTCTCAGAGGGGACTGGACGGAAGATGGAACCACTAGATGAGAGGCGATCGACTTGGGAGAGCTTCTCGAAGGTGGTTGGGGCGACGCCGGACGAGGCGGCCGGTGGTCGGGGCATCGCCGGTCGGAAAGGTTTTCTCTGATATATGGTACGAACGAGTGGGAATTAGTGGGTGAAAATAAACTGGAAAATAGGAAGAAAAAAATTCTCCACCGCCATGTGGGGCCACACATGGACAAATTTAGCTTTTAAACGTGGTTTAAGCATATATGTTATGTCTGAACATATGTCATGCCGTAAAAAAGTGTTTTTTATAGCACCGTAAACGTGTTTTAATGTGCGAACTTTCATGGTATCCGCGCTAGAGCTGCTCTTATATAATGTGTCCATGTAAAGAATAAATTAAAGTGTGTTGGTTAGGTTTTAATCTTAAGTCATCTTTGCTCTGGTCCCGCCATATCTAGTTGCGCACGCCCAACCCAAGAAGCTCAATCTAATCCAGGAACGACAGACAATATACTTAAACATCAGTAAATTATTTCTAAATTATGTTACCACATCCTACAAATCCATGTCGAAAACGTTGCACCAAGAACCTCAAGAAACACACCGCACACCTGTCAGGGTAAGGTAAGACTGCAAATATATAATTCCAAATGTCGTCATTGGAATAATCCATTCAGTTTCTCGCAGAGTGGGTCAAACTAAACAAGTGCAAACTAAAGGAAGTTCAAAGTCATGTCAAGCTAACATGCATTAACAATCGGCAATCCCTGCAAAGTTGTTAACACGAATCATTGACCCTGCAGTTCTTGGTCTCGAGCTAGCGTTACGTCGAGTGACCTTTCCCGGTTGCCAAGAGGCATTTTGTGCTTACACACACACGTACGTTCGGGTGTAAGTATTAATCACCTGCCGTGTGCCCACTTGTCCATTTGTCGTGGGTGCAAAAGAAATAGTGCAAGAAGTCATATATATGAACAACCAGACTAGCTGTAAGTATGATTCAGTACCATTTGCTCTTATTAAGAGCGGGGTTTTCTTCAGATAACCTAATTAATTAATTAATTTAGAACGTATACATACTTAGTACTAGTAGCATTTGTCAGGTAGGTTCGTTCCGATTTGCATCCAAGGATCCACGGCGGCCGGCCAGCAAGTACGTACATACGCAGCTGAGGTACACTTGTACGCTGGCGAGCAGTACACTGAGTACTGACAGCGAAAGATAATTTTTAGAGTGAGATGGTTTGGACTTCCGCGAGCAAACCAAAACCAACTGTGACAGGCCGGTTTGGACTTGTAGGACCAAAAGGTACACATGCCGCTGCACGTTCTGTCACGATCAGCCGTGTAGGATCGACGGCGATACATAGATCCATGCTGCCGCCGCCACCGGCAGCCGATCGACGCGCGCGCTAGCTGCGTACCTACGTGGCTACGTGCGGCCGGTGGCCCCATATGAAGCCATGGATCTATCTGACGAATCAAACGAGATACTCGGTATGTACTCTCAGCTATGAAACCTATGTAATCAGAATCGGATCCATTGCCAGAAGCAGGGCCCCTGCTTTGCGTCCTTTCGGCACGATCGAGCAGAAGATCCCAACCGCGTCCGTCATGAAACGCGTACAGAGACAAGACTTGTAGTAGTATCATTGTCTCTCCGGTCAAGATCTACAGATAATGCACATCAATCAACAGCCCCAATTCTTCTTCAACAGTAGTAGTAGCATATATATATATATATATATATATATATATATATATATATATATATATAACTGGGTCTTGCCTAGGAAAACACTTGTTTTAGGGGACCTAAGGCTGGCAAAGCTAAGTCCCCTACTGCTCGGCTTGTTTTAAGTGGGGCTGTTGTGGAGTGTGGGTTCTATATTAAACCATCGAATGATGATCGGAGGGCTCGCGAGGGGACCTACGTTTTGCAAACGTAGGCCGAAATACGCATATGGCTCGCCTTTTGTCTATATATCCCCGGTTTGGATTTCATATCCCCAAAGTCATTGTCACCGTTGGTGCAGGGAGAGGTGGGACTGTGCACGATTGATCACGTACGCTCGATCAATGGCATGTCAACTTACGTGTCGATGTCCTAGGAAGAATCTCCATGCCAGTCCTACTAGGCGTGGAGACTTTGTGGGCACCCATCCTTTTTCTGTTCTCTTGTTTGGGTTTGTTTGGAACTGGTCCGTTTCAATTCGTTACGATGTCTTCTTTTTCTTCTTCTTCTTTCCATTTTAAATTAAAAAGGAGTAATGCACACAATACACACGTGGTTACGGTTTTCTTATAGACCGACCTAGACAAAAATCGCTCTATTTCGACTGCCCTTTTATGGGTCAACTTAATAGAGATTTAACGCTTATATCTTGTACGCCTCTTCAATTTCCTTCCTTTAAATAAGAGAATATTATCACGCTGAAAAGCCACTTTGTAGCCCATCCTACATTTAGCATATTCATAATTTTTTTTGCTGACAATGGCGGTCCAAGTTTCTGCAAATTTTCAAACTCGAAATTTTCTATACTCCACCATACACAGAAATGAACAATTTTAACAAATGTGAATAAATTCGAAATTTGCACTTTTCGCCACCTCAAGTCTAGAAAATTTCCATTGTATTGTACAAAATTCAAAATATGTTGCATTCATTTTTTTTAAACACTACTAGGAGTCATCATTATCTATATCTAGGATTATTTTAAGATTTTTTAAAACTCTAAAATATTGTTTTGGAGTTTTTCAAAAGAAAAAGGATGTACATGTAGCCCGTCCTACAAAATATTGCTGTCGTTATCACGCTTCCTACGAGATTTCAATGCATAACTTCTTAAAAAATAAACGACACGAGATAAAGTAAAAAATATAAAAATAATTCTGAGAAAAGCAACAGTGTAGGTTTGATTAGTTTACCACATAACATGAGGTATTAGACAAATATGGATATTATATTTCAACATCATCTCCGAGCAGAAAGAGCTATACCTTACCATTGTAGAAATAAAAAAAAAGTACATGGTCGCCAAAGCAAGAATAAAACTAGAAATATGGAAGGAGAAAATAAAAATACTATGGAGCCGCTACCAACACTCATTGTACAAAGAAAGAAGATCACCCACGAAACACCTCTCTTGAGATGGATAAATCAACACCAATTAGATGTCAAACTAGTTTGATGGAAATCCGCTGAAAATTGAGATGGATTCCCACACCACATATGGAGTGAGAGCTCTTTGCTTCCGATCTTATTTCCGGTGCCTCGCGACATTTCCACCAATATTGTTGAACACCCTCTCTCTCTCGAGATTTGATGTTCGGTTCTTCGTTTCGTGCATGTCGAGTTAAAATGGAAAAATATCTATATTTATACTAACTTTTTTCACTTTTTTTTGCAATAAGCATCCATTGTCTTAACATATGATCTTAACCACTACTATTTATATTATAGTTAAAACTAATAATATCAAATTATAACACCAAAATCAATGTATAATCATTTTTTTAGCTTCATTGTCAAAATTGCACTTGCACTAAATTCTAAACATATATTCGAGCAAACTGATGTTTTCTTTTTGAGTCACCATTTCAAAGTTTGGTATTCTTCTTGATTAGAGAGAAAAGAAGATCAAAATCGTATGTCCTTAGTAAAAAACATCAGTGCCACTCGGATGAACTGCAATTATAAGTACATGTTCATGTCTATTTTAGTTTACTTACATATCATGACACAGATCTTTAAAACTGAAAGAGCTTTCCAGATTTGATGAGTGTGTAATTTAGGTGCAAGTAATTAATAGAAGAGATAATAATCAATGTAATAATAGAAAATTCTAGAATATACTAACGTTTGTTAGGGGCTTATCCTAATCGTTGTGTTGCTCATTTACTAGTTATCTCATTGTAATTATGTCTTTCATGTTTTGGGGTATGTACATATAAATTTGCATTACATATATATTCAATTGTGATCTACACAAAAAAGGAAAATGAGGGGAGCATGGTGGAGTTTGTCTTCAAATTTTGAGATCCATAATTTTTTCTTTTGTGTACCTAAAATATAATGTATCATTTTGAAAAATACACATAAGTATGTATCAATGAGAAAACGTATAACAATTCAAACTCTAATTATCATTTCATTTAATTTTTAATTGTGATCTCCAAAACTCACACCTCTTCTGCACTTGGCCTTCCAGAAACTCAACCAAATCCCGTAAAGGAGACCGTACGTAAAATAACCAGATTACGGTTTTGATTGGTGAAATCTGACCATTATAGATACCGTAAATGAGCCCGTATCATAAATTGTTTTAGGGGATAGGGTAAAAGGAGGATTTTGTCCTTATATTTACATTACAATAAGCAACCTTTTTATACGCAAAACCAAGAATCATTTGGTGGGATGGAAGTTTCAGTACGCACCACCGTCGGACCAATTCCTGTGAACTTTGAGTTTGTCCACGGGAGCACCTAGATGGGATCTCCACGGGCTAGCAAACTCCACGGGAGCTCCTTCATGTTGTGTGCTTCCATGGACGAGGCTGAAGAGGCCGGGATGTAGGGAAGGGACAGGGTCGTTTTGCGTTCCTACATGGGTCGAAACGATGTGGGAACCACCAACTCAGTGGTGACCATGACGAACCTGGGAGGGGCAGGTTAGGGCGTAGCCGGACGATTCGTGAAGCCGGGGTAGCTTCGGCCGGGGAGGTTATCTTCGGTCTTATTGGTTAATGTGCACCTAAAAATAGGGGGGAGGGGGATCCCCACTATCGGGTATGCCCCACATGTATAAATTTTATTTTACTGTACCTATACCATGCTAACATGTGCCATATCACAAAAATGTTTTACAGTATACCTTAATTGTTTCATACGGTACAAAATTTTACAAGATCTGCTAGAGCTGCTCTTATATATTGGGTCCATGTAAGCCATAATTAAACCGCGGTGTTTTGGCTAGATTTTCAATTTAAGATATATTTGTTCCTGTACTGCCATACCTAGCTGCGCACGCCCAACCCAAGAAGCTTTAGCTATTGAGGAATGATAGCCAATATATTTTAACATTTAGAACATTATTTCCAAACTACGTTACCACATGCTATATATATATATAATTCCAAATCATCTCAGAGGTATCGTCACTAGTGGAAACAACCCCTATCGTCCAGGGGGCAAAATTCCATTCATCCCGGTTGCACAAAAATCCGGGACAAATGCTATGCATTGGTCCTGGTTTGTGTGCCCGAGGCAGCAGAAATCACCTGGGGGCAACTGTCCCGGTTCGTGGGGAGGCATTGGTCCCGGTTTGTGGCATGAACCGGAACCAATGCCTCGCCACAGGCCACGTGGCACGCGCATGGTCATTGGTCCCGGTTCATTCCACAAACCGAGACCAATGCCCCCCTTCCCCTACATATACTGCCTCACAGCCCCCCTTCCCTCTTTTTTTTGGCTTGGAGGAGTGAGAGAGGTGGGTGTTAGTGTGTGTTATTTTACTATGCATACGAGGTGTTCGACGAAATACCCGAGCCACACATAAGCTCACTGAAAATGGTATCTTCGACCGAGGTTAACAAACTTACCTTTTTCATCTGTAATTGATACATAAAAAAGTAATATTTATCGATGTACTGTGGTCATTTCTCTAAGAGATAACAAACATTTCTCTATTGAATATTTTATTGTAATGTTTTTTGATAAACTTAATTATACGATGCAGATGGATGCACGACAGCGATGGATGTACGGTGACCGACGCACTTCCGAGTATATGGCAGGCCTGAATGCATTTCTCGTTGTAGCTCAGGCGAACAAAGATAATGGCTTTATGTGTTGCCCATGTGTTGATTGTCGGAACGTCAGGAAGCACTCTTTCTCAAGAATCCTTCACGGCCACCTACTTCGGAGAGGTTTCATGCCCAGCTATAATTGCTGGACCAAGCATGGAGAAAGAGGGGTTGTGATGGAAGACAATGAAGAATAAGAAGAAGAAGATCCTTTGTTCCCTGAATACGGTGATACTGCAGTGGAAGACAATGCAGAAGAAGGAGGTGATCAAGAACAGGCATCAGAAGAGCCCGATGATGATCTTGGCCAAGTTATTGCTGATGCAAGGGAAGACTGTGAAAGTGAATTGGAGAGGTTGAATCTGGACAACATATTACAGGATCACAAAAAGTTGTTGTACCTAAATTGCGAAGACGATAGCACAAAGCTCGGTACCACACTGGAGTTGCTAAAATGGAAGGCACAGAACGGTGTGACTGACAAGGCATTTGAGAGTTTACTTCAACTAATGAAGCCAAAGCTTCCAAAGGATAACGAATTGCCTGAGAGTACGTACGAAGCAAAGAAAGCTCTCTGCCCTCTAGGATTAGATGTGCAGAAGATACATGCATGCATTAATGACTGCATCCTCTACCGCGGTGAGAAGTACGAGAATTTGGATGAATGTCCGGTATGCACTGCACTGCGGTATAAGATCAGAGCAGATGACCCTGGTGATGTTGACGGCGAGCCCCCCCCCCCCCCGTAAGAGGGTTCCTGCTAAGGTGATGTGGTATTCTCCTATAATACCACGGTTGAAACGTTTGTTTAGAAGCAAAGAGCATGCTAGGTTGTTATGATGGCATAAAGAAGACCGTAAGAAAGACGGAAAGTTAAGACACCCCGCCGATGGATCACAGTGGAGAAAGATCGAGAGAGACTTCCCGGACTTTATAGGAGAGGCGAGAAACTTATGGTTTGGTCTAAGTACAGATGGTTTTAATCCTTTTGGGGAGCAGAGCTCCAGTCATAGCACCTGGCCCGTAACTCTATGTATGTACAACCTTCCTCCTTGGTTGTGCATGAAGCGCAAGTTCATTATGATGACAGTTCTCATCCAAGGCCCGAGGCAGCCTGGCAACGACATTGATGTGTATCTAAGGCCATTAGTGGAAGAACTCTTACAATTGTGGGGCAAACCAAGTGTACGTGTGTGGGATGAGAACGAACAAAAGCCATTTGACCTACGGGCGTTGCTTTTCGTAACCATCAATGATTGACCTGCTCTTAGTAACATTTCCGCACATACAAACAAGGGATACAATGCATGCACACACTGTTTAGATAAGACTGACAATTTTTATTTGGATAAATGTAAAAAGGTTGTATATCTGGGGCATCGTAGATTTCTTCCAATCAAGCATCCCGTAAGAAAGAAAGGAGGGAAGCATTTCAGAGGTGAGGAAGATAACCGGAAGAAGTCTGACCTCCGTAGTGGTAATGATTTATTCGATATGGTCAAGGACCTAAAAGTAATCTTCGGGAAGGGTGATGGAAGCCAACCTGTTCTGAACGGCCCTGATAAGCGCGCACCCATGTGGAAGAAGAAATTTATATTTTGGGAGCTACCGTATTGGAAATTTTTATAGGTCCGGTCTTCAATCGACGTGATGCACGTGACAAAGAATCTCTACGTCAACCTGCTATGCTTCCTGGGCGTGTATGGGAAGTCAAAAGATACGCCAGAAGCACGGGAGGACCAGCAACGTATGAAAGATCCAAGCAACAAGCACACGGATACAGGGCGTCATTACTTAAGCAGCTACGCTCTTACTAAAGCAGAGAAGGAAATATTTTTTGAAGTCTTTTACAGTATCAGGGTTCCGTCTGGCTTCTCGTCGAATATAAAGGGGATAATAAACATGGCAGAGAAAAAATTCCAAAACCTGAAGTCTCATGACTGTCACGTGATTATGACGCAATTTCTTCTGATTGCATTGAGGGGGCTTCTACCGGAAAATGTTCGAGTACCCATTGTGAAGCTATGTGCATTCCTCAACGCAATATCTCAGAAGGTAATCGATCCAGATATTGTGGCAAGATTACAGAGGGATGTGGTCCAGTGTCTTGTTAGTTTTGAGTTGGTGTTCCCACCATCCTTCTTCAACATTATGACTCATCTCCTGGTTCACCTATGTGAAGAGATTCATATTCTCGGTCCGGTATTTCTACACAATATGTTCCCCTTTGAGAGGTTCATGGGAGTCTTGAAGAAATATGTTCATAACCGTGCTAGGCCAGAAGGAAGCATCTCGAAGGGCTATGGAATAGAGGAGGTCATTGGGTTCTGTGTTGACTTTATTTCTGACCTTAAGATGATTGGTGTTCCTGAATCGCAGCATGAGGGGAGACTGAGGGGAAAAGAAACACTGGGAAAGAAAACAATGATACCCAGGGACGGGCATTCTTTCACTAAAGCACACTACACAGTTCTACAAAATTCTATCTTCGTGGCTCCGTATCTCGAGGAACACAAGAATATTGTACGCTCCACAAACCCGGGGAAGGATGACTCATGGATTAAACGCAAACACATGGAGACTTTCGCCCAAGATAAGAAGAGCACCAACCAAAACAGTGGTGTCCGCTTTGATACAACAAACGAGAATGGAAAAAATGACACATACTATGTTTACATAGAGGAGATATGGGAACTTGACTATGGACCTTCTTTTAAGGTCCCTATGTTCAAGTGCAAATGGGTCAACCTGAATGGAGAAGGGGTAAAGGTAGACCCGCTTTACGGATTGACGACAGTGTTTACGGATTGACGACAGTGGATCTCAACAATATTGGTTACAATGACGAACCATTCGTCCTAGCCAATGATGTGGCTCAGGTCTTCTATGTGAAGGACATGTCCTCCAGACCGAAAAAAGAAAAAATAAGCAAACAAATACATCATACGATGAGCCAAAGAGTCACATAGTTCTTTCAGGGAAAAGAACCATCGTGGGAATCGAGGACACGACAGACATGTCAGAAGATTATAATAAGTTTGTTGAAATTCCACCCTTCACAGTGAAAACTGACCCAACCATCCCATTAAATAATGAAGATGCTCCATGGTTACGGCCGAAGCGATCATAAGAAAGGGACAAGGGTTCATGGACCATCTCTACACGAAGAAAATTCAGAAAACTAGATAGGGATGTTGTTGATGATGTGTAATAATAAACGTGAAATACATGATCATAGTTCTGTTGAAAAAGTGTTCACAAAAATTGTTGCACCGGCGCTCGCGCCCATATTGCACACAAACATGCATCTTGGATAGATAAAAAAAGGCAGTACATAATGGCAAGAGTGGATCTAAACCTAAACGGAGAGCATATATCTACATAATGGCAAGACTGGATATGATATCTGCTAGTCATAGTCCTGTCTAGGCCTATAGTACTCCGACTCGTAGTCGTCGTAGTCGCCGCCGCCGTCGTCACTATCGTCGGACGGTGCTCTGGACTCCCTCGGAGGATCACGAATCCAGGACTGGGCGTGAGGGTAGCGTCGGCGGAGGTTATCGCCAGCCCTGATGTAGTTCATGACGCTCTGAAGAGTCCGTCCGCCGCCCCACCACAGCCGACGACCGGCCTCATTGAAGTTCGAAGGAGGCGTTCCGTTCTCCTCGTACCTGGCGAGCGCACTCTCACGCCGATTAATGAAAAAGGCGTCCCAAGTAGGGCGGTAGTCAGGATTCCAAATGGGATTCCTCCGCTGCTCCGGCGTGAGCTCGTGGTAGTAGTGGTTCGTGATGGCCGCCCGACGCGCCACACCTTGAGGAAGAAGAGGGACCGACACTCCTCTGGCGCTCAGCATCCAACCGGCAGGAACGATGTAGCCGGGCGGGCAGGGGTAGTTCGAGGCGGAAAGTGCCTCCGCCTGGATGAAGCTTAGAGTGGGTATGGTAGAAGTCATGAGAGAGTGGTCAGTTTATATGTGTTTATGCCAATGGTGTGGCAATGCATACATATATATAGTGAGAAGAAAACATATCCCTTTAGTCCCGGCCTGTTTTACCAACCGGGACGAAATGGTTCGGGTTTCGTTGGGAAACGGAACGCCCCTTTAGTCCCGGCCTGTTTTACCAACCGGGACGAAATGGTTAGAGTTTTGTTTGGACCAATCAGAAAGAATCACACAGATCGTGTGTTTCTTTCAAGCGCTTGTGAGTCGTTGGATCATGGGTATGTTTCTTTGGGGCATTTGTGAGCCGTTGGATCAGGGGTGTTTCTTAACCGTTGGATCAAAACCCTAGCACAACACTTTGTGAGCCAGAGGACCCTATATATAGCCCACATTTATACACCAGTGAGTTTATCGACCAAATACAAAACATCCGGATTCGCCAGCATACGTCCTGCCGTGCATTTGGTATGCATATATGCACTCAGTAGCCACGGCAGGGGTGTATGCTGGCGATACCGATTGTTTTGTTCTACATCTCCCCTTTAAGGTTTGATACATCATTCAGTTCATCGACCAAATACAAATCATCCGGATTCGCCATCATACGTCCTGCCGTGCATTTGGTATGCATATATGCACTCAGTAGCCACGGTAGAACTGTATGATGGCGATACCGATTGTTTTGTTCTACATCCCCCTTTAAGGTTTGATACATAATTCAGTTCATCGACCAAATACAAATCATCCGGATTCGCCATCATACGTCCTGCCGTGCATTTGGTATGCATATATGCACTCAGTAGCCACGGCAGGGCTGTATGATGGCGATCCCGATTGTTTTGTTCTACATCCTCGATCCCTTGAAGGTTTGACAAAAGGTTTGATACATCATTGAGTTCATCGACCAAATACAAACCATCCGGATTCGCCATCATACGTCGTGACGTGCATTTGGTATGCATATATGCACTTAGTAGCCACGGCAGGGCTGTATGATGGCGATACCGATTGTTTTGTTCTACATACTCGATCCCTTGAAGGTTTGACAAAACGTTTGATACATCATTCAGTTCATGACCAAATACAAATCACCCGGATTCCCCATCATACGTCCGACCGTTCTTTTGATATGCATATATACACTCAATAGCCATAGTCGGGCTGTATAATAGTGATACCGATTGTTGTTCTACATCCCCCTTGAAGGTTCATCGACCGAATACAAATCACCCGGATGCCTTGTATGCGGCGAACTATGTAAATGCATGGATCAACTGGTCTGAAGTGCACTTATTATAAATTTAACGTACCTTGTTCTGTATTTGAAACGTGTGGAGTTATTATTTGAAACATAAAGGATATAATGGAATACAAAATAAAACAATAGAAAATATAAAGGAAATAATGGAAAACATAAAGGAAACAATAGAAAACAAAAAAGGTAACAACAGAAGACAATATAATACAAAAAAGAAAACAATAGAAAACATAAAGGAAACAATAGAAAACAAAATAAAACAAGAGAAAACAAGAAGGAAACAAGAGAAAACATAATAAAACAATAGAACACATAAAGGAAAACAATAGAAAACATAAAGGAAACAAAATAAAACAAGAGAAAACAAAATAAAATAGTAGAAACCATAAAGGAAAACAAAATAAAACATAAAGTAAAACAATATAAAACAAAAAATAATTAAAAATAGGGCATTCGTCCCGGTTTTTGCAAACAACCGGGACGGATGCCCCCCCAACGAGCGCCTTCCACGTAACCCAGCGAAAAAAAATTGAGGCATCTGTCCCGGTTCGTAGAAACAACCGGGACGGAAGACCCTTTTGTCCCGGTTGTTCGTACGAACCGGGACGGATGACTCTGCCTATATATACTCGTCTCCTTCCTCCCCAAATTCATAACCGCGCGCAGGAGAACGAACACGATGCCGCCAGGCTGCTCCACTTCCCCGCGCCGCAAGCCCGTCGCCGTCCTTCTCCGTCGCGCCTCCCGCGCCGCCCTCTGTCGTCGCGGCGCCCTCTGTCGCGCCGCCAGTGCCCGCGCCGGCCGCCCTCCGTCGCGCGCCCGAGAGGAGGTAAGGCACTGCCTCCTTCGCGCGCCAGAGAGGGCTTTATTTTTCTTTTTTTTCCTTTTTACTTACTGTATTTGTTTTTAATTTTTTATTAGTGTGTTAGAAATGTTAGAATCATTAGTTAGAATTGTTAGAATTGACTTAGGAATTTTAGTTAGAAATGTAAGAATCATTAGTTAGAATTTTAGATTTGTTAGAATTGACTTAGAAATTTTCGTGTTAGAAAATAAGACTTAGAAAAAAATTTGTGTTAGAAAAATTTACTTAGAAAATTAGATTTAGAAAAATTTACTTAGGTATTTCACTTAAGAATTTTTTAAAAAATTCACTAAGTTAGTGTTAGAAAATTTCACAAAGTTAGAAAATTTTCACTAAGTTAGAAAATTATTTCACTAAGTTAGTATTAGAAAATTTCACTAAGTTAGTGTTAGAAAATTTCACAAAGTTAGAATAATTTCACTAAGTTTGAAAATTTCATTAAGTTAGAAAATTTTCACTAAGTTAGAAAATTTAACTAAGTTAGTGTTAGAAAATTTCACAAAGTTAGAATAATTTCACTAAGTTAGAAAATTTCATTAAGTTAGAAAATTTTCACTAAGTTAGAAAATTTAACTAAGTTAGAAAATTTCACTAAGTTAGTATTATAAAATTTCACTAAGTTAGTGTTAGAAAATTTCACAAAGTTAGAATAATTTCACTAAGTTAGAAAATTTCACTAAGTTAGAAAATTTCACTAAGTCAGCGTGTTAGAAAATTTCACTAAGTTAGTGTTAGAAAATTTCACAAAGTTAGAATAATTTCACTAAGTTAGAAAATTTCACCAAGTTAGAATTTTTTTTACTTTTGTGTTAGAAATTTCGAGCTGTTATTGCATTTTTACTTGTAATGTTTGTTCGATCTTTTGAACAACTGCCGATGATTGAAAGAGTTGGTTCACACTCAGATGGCCTTGGTGGTTCGGTGCGCCTTGTGATTTTCACAAAGTTAGGATCTTGTGCATCCCACTTGGCGCGCCGGGTCCACCAAAGGCTGCTTGTATGTGTTCACCATAAATATGAGGCACACAGACCGATGACCATCTTGTTCCTGTTAAGAGGTACTACGTGCGGTGGTGATCCGGGGAAAGGAACAAATGTGAGGGATTCTGGATTTCTTTAGAACTAAATAATGTCACGTATGTAATATGGTTCGTGAGATCCGGATGAAGCTGAACCCTTTAGTGCACATGCGTAATTGTGACATTCCTCAGAAATCCCTTCCGGGGTTATGAAGAATGTCGCCGTTATGTATGTGCACAAAAGGGTCTAGTTTTTTCTGAATCTCACTATTACATATATGATTTTGTTTAGTTTCAAAGATTTCCAGAAACCCTTCCTTCCCCCGCATCGCCATCATGTGTACTTACCTCGTAACAAGCACAAAATGTGAAGGTCCAACTGCACATCAAGGCCCGATGACCATCTTGTTCCCGTTAAGAGGTACTACAGGCGGTGGTGATCCAGGGAAAGGAGGAAGATGGGGATTTCTGGATTTTTTTGGAACTAAATAACGTCACATATGTAATATCGTGAGATCCAAATGAAGTTAAACCCTTTTGTGCACATACGTAATGGTTACATTCCTCAGAAATCCCTTCCGGGGTTATGAATAATGTCCCCATTATGTACGTGCACAATAGGGTCTAACCTTGTTCGGATCTCACGATATTACATATATGATTTTGTTTAGTTTCAAAGATTTCCAAAAATCCTTGTCTTTATCCTTCTCCGGATCGCCATCGTGTGTACTTACCTCGTAACAATCACAAAATGTGAAGGCCCAATGACCATCTTGTTCCTGTTAGGAGGTACCACAGGCGGTGGTGATCCGGGGAAAGGAGAAAGATGGGGGTTTCCGGATTTCTTTGGAACTAAATAACGTCACATATGTAATATCGTGAGATCCGAACGAAGTTAAACCCTTTTCTGCACATACGTAATGGTTACATTCCTCAGAAATCCCTTCCGGGGTTATGAAGAATGTCCCCATTATGTACGTGCACAAAAGGGTCCAACCTTGTTCGGATCTCACGATATTACATATCTGATTTTGTTTAGTTTCAAAGATTTCCAAAAATCCTTGTCTTCATCCTTCTCCGGATTGCCATCGCGTGTACTTACCTCGTAACAAGCAAAAAATGTGAAGGCACGATGACCATCTAGGCCCGATGACCATCTTGTTCCTGTTAAGAGGTACTACAGGCGGTGGTGATCGGGGAAAGGAGGAAGATGGGGGTTTCTGGATTTATTTGGAACTAAATAACGTCACATATGTAATATCGTGAGATCCGAACGAAGTTAAACCCTTTCGTCGACATACGTACTGGTGACATTCCTCAGAAATCCCTTCCGGGGTTATGAAGAATGTCCCCATTATGTACGTGGACAAAAGGGTCTAACCTTGTTCGGATCTCACGATATTACAATACGATTTAGTTTAGTTTCAAAGATTTCCAAAAATCCTTGTCTTAATCCTTCTCCGGATCGCCATCGTGTGTACTTACCTCGTAACAAGCACAAAATGTGTAGGTCTAGGCACAAGTATGACTAGCAGAACGGATCCAGTCTTTCCTAATAAACTTGTGACTCGAACGGGGCATAACATCATTCCAGATTATCCTGTCGTGTGTGAAAACGGTGTAAATCACTTCCTTTTTCTTCTTCAAGAAGAAGAGGAAGTGATCTACAGCATTTTCACACATCATATGGATAATCCGGGGTGCTACATCTGTTATGTCCCATTCGAGTCGCAACTTTATTCGGCAAGACTCGATCTGATCTGCTAGTCTAACTTTGTTCGGATCTCACAAACACTTACGTCTTTGATTTTCTTTAGTTTCTCAGAAACCCTTGTCTTCATTCTTTGTGTTTAACTTTGATCTTATTTATGTCATATTTCTCCATTTACTATTTTTTATTAAGTTAGAAACACTAAGCTATTTTACTTAATTACGGAATATTTACTTAGTCCGGGCCTGTTTTTGGTTCATGTCTCTGTTGGACCCGCCGGGCGATGTCCGGGACTGGACCCCGCCGGGCTGGCACGGGGAGCTCCTTAGTACTGGGGCACGCGGCTTGGTGAGAAATCCGGGTGACGTGGTCAACCCGGATATTCTTTGGTGGCCATCGCGTAGGCCACGCTCGGTGCCGAGAGAGCCGACCCCTGAGGAGGTGGTACAACAGCGTATCAGGGAGGAGGACGAGCACGTCGTCGCTACATGTACTTGCTCGATAGGCAGTATAGCAGCAGTTGGTCGATTATTCGGAGGGTTCCTTACCACGTGAGCTATTCCCCTGTGAGGGTTGCTTATCTATGGATGCGTAGCACCCGCGACTCAGCACACCGCGGCTTAGGACCCGGTCGGAGTTAATTAGTTTGAGAGGTGTTTTAATGAGTATGTATAGGTGATGATATTATTACATCGTGATGTATTAGGGTAAAATAAAATGAACCCGAGCTATGTAACTCTTGGTGTGTATTATCATACGTTTAAATATTTCATGAATATGTTGCTCTTTTTGTGTATTATCTATAAGCAATTTTGATGAAATTAATGGATCATTAGTTATTATCTATAAGCAATTTTGATGAAATGGATCTGGAACATATAGTTACTCTTTTTGTGTATTTTCAGAATATATAGTATGGAGCCAAGAGACGAAGATGCGGAAAACTTGCTCGAGGGTTTAATCCGCGGGCCCGAGGGAGAGACCGATGTGAGCCAGTGGATGAACGAATCCGGTGAGGGAGATCCGGAGCTAACCCGAGGAGACGTCTCTGCTGAGGGAGAAGCCGACGGCTCCGATAAGGGAGCAGCCGACGGCTCCGGTGGAGCCGTACAAATTACAAACACCGGCTCCGAGGTGCATATAGATATGTTAATTAATGAAGCATCCGTTGTCTATATACATGTATTAACATTCTATATATTTTTAGCCATCCGGTTCAAGCATATCAACCGGAAAAAAGACGAAACGAGGCGCAACAAAAACGCTGAAAGATACAGAAAGATATAAGATCAAAACGACCAGAGCGGACGGCGCACCCGAGCTTCCCGTTGATGTTGACCAAAAATTTGTGAAGCAATGCGGAGTGCTAGTTAGGGATCACATCTCGATCACAGTTCATGAGTGGAATGAGCCAAAAGATCCGCGGAGACAAGGAATTTCATTTGTGAGCAAAAAAGCCAAAGACAATCTTTTCAAAAAGATCATGTGTAATTTCACCTTACCCTTGCCGGAGGTGGACGAGAATGAGGCGGATGAGAATGAAGAGGTAGATGGTGAAGCTGATGTTACTAAAAAGAAACTTGAGTTACTGAAAAAGGTCAAGGCGTGGATTCTGAAAAAGATGGCCTAGCAATTCAAAAACTGGAAGAAAAGATTGAACCTTGACTTTGTTATAAGAAGGGCAAGACTCCAGATTTCACTCAAGGGTATGAGAAAATAAAACCCTTATGGGCAGACTTTGTGAAGTACAAGTTGTTAGAGAATGCACAGGAAAGGACAAAAACAAATGAGAAAAACGCGGCCAAAAAGGTATATCACCGTGTTATGGGGCAAGCTGGCTACAAGGGTTCCATGCCCAAGTGGGAAAAATGGGAGAACGACCTGCTTGAGAAGGGGATCACTCCCGAGCCGTTCTTGTGGGTCGAGCGGACAAGGACATGGCTCTACGGGCATGGGGGCACGTTGGGCGCAGAAAGAAATGCAATCTATAACATAAGGCATAAACAGAATCCTCTACCCATAGAAGATCTGAGAAGCGCAATAAAGGACGTTAAAGAGGGGTAGTTTGTGCCAGATAGAGAGAACGACGAGCTCACACGTGCCCTAACATGTAGGGCGTACACGAGGCAGAGAAGGAAATCCTCCGTGGAGTATTGGGTTTGATGACAGCAAAAAGAAATACCGCGATAGAAGCCGTCAACGGAAAAAGGACGCAGAGGCAGCTGAAGCAGAGAGTCAGGCAACCTAGAGGCGTCAACTTGAAGAACAGATAAAGCGGACGCAAGATGTAGCAATGCAGCAGCAGGAGCAAATTAACACACATAGCCAGCAGCTAGTGTCTACCGGCGTACCACACATGGTAGAAGGTGATGTCGATGCTACCGGCGCCGCACATTCTCATCGGAAAAGCAGCGTTGCGTCCATGCAGCTCCCGGGTGATGATGCAACGCCGATGATGCACCCGGTGGATGATATCACGGAGATGACAACCTGTGAGCTCCACGTGAAGGTCATCAATATAACCATCAAGGCAGCGGTCGGCTATGTCTTACCAATTGGCAACGAACCAACTCACCATAGTCTTCCGGTTCCACGGCCGGGCTACGCTGTTGTTGGGGTCGATGAAGTTGTCAACGGATTCGAGCGGGTGAAGCTTGAATTCCCTGAAGGTGAAGACGGAGAGGTGACTGGACTCGGAGAAGCCAAGAAGTTGACCGTTCTATGGCTAAAGGAATGCATTGTGCTTCCAAATCAGACGACAAGGCCATCGACTCCTCACCATTCTCCAGCGCAACAGTCTCCAGCGCCGTCGTCTCCGCCATGCATGCCGTCTCCAGCGCGATCACCTACGCCGTGCACGTCTCCAACGCGGTCGCCTACGCCGCCGAGTCAGCCTTCTCCGCCCACTAAGTTTCTGCCGAAACGTAAAAGATCACCCAAACGTCAACGGTCACCCCTCCCGAAGGTACCAAAGAAGTTATCCAAGTTACCTTACGACTATACTCCTGAGCAAAACCAGAAAATCGCAAGGGACGAATACGAGGCGTGGAAGGTGAAGTGGAAGGAGAAGAAAAAGGCAGATTTCCCCGAGACCGAAAAAGATATAGAACGAGCGTGGAAAATGGTGAAGACTCTTCATCAACGCGAGCCGAGTCTGTCATCTGACTATGACCGCTCTATTCTGAAGTCACACCAGGAAATGGTGCGGTCGACGAAGAGTAGTAGTGCAGGCGGGAAAAGGGGGAAATCAGTATACCCAGGTGGGGCCGAGAACTAATGCTGACGAGCAAATTGATCCGGAGTTTATACAACTGTACGGAGAAAAGGCAGCTATTGCGGGTTTGTCCATTGCTGAGTATATGAAAATAGTAGACTACTTCCCCGAAGCTGAATGTGCGTACAAATCCAGTACGGGAAACCTCTCGTCAAACCCGAGGAGTTAAAGGATCTACCAACCAAAATGCGAAGAGTGCATAGTTGGTATATGGAAGCCGCTGCGAAATCTCAGGACTGGATATGTCTCGCATTTAGAGACGAGCACTACGGGTATGGAGATGGAATGGTTCTGATTCAATTTCATGAATTGTTTCAGTTATTCCAGCAGCAGGCCCTCGACAAATCTATTGTTAGTGCCTATTGTCTGTAAGTACTTATTTCTCTAATTAAGTCTCTAGCTAGCTCACCTTGTTCATTGCATATTCATATATATATATATATATATATATATATATATATATATATATATATATATATTTGACACCCAGGGTGTAGAATAGTTATTCTACACCCACCCTTTATCTTTTCAACTGTCGATGATTTTAACGTCACGTAAATTTTGTCGTATTCTTTATGTCGAGTAGAACGTAACAAAATATATACATCTCGTAAAAAAATTATTTACGTGATGCCACAAAAATATAACAAAAATAGACATATTTATGCTATATTTATGACTTTTATGTTGCTATAAACCATATTTTTTAATTTTTTTACGCCGATTTTCCTATTATGGATCAATATGAACATAAATATTTACATACGTAATATAATATTATGCCTTGGCAACATAAAATAAAATTATGGGTGCAAAATAAGTTCTCTGCACCCAGGGTGCTGAATAGGGTGTCTATATATATATATATAGTATGCTCATTATATTATAATTGTAGAATGAAGATACTCGAATGAAAAAGAGGAAAAATCTACGATATTGGGTTCATTGACCCACATTTTGTTAATCATAAGACTCTTGAGCTATGTGCCAAGGATACAGAAGATAACATTCTGAGGGCAATAAGGTTTCAACAACACCGACGGGAAATATTATTTCCTTACAACTTCGGGTGAGTGTTACTGTGTTGTACACATTCTGTTTTTCTTAATACTCGATGTTCAGTGTATAATTGATGAGTTCTGCGTGCGCAGCTTCCACTATATTCTGCTAATCTTCCAAGTTGATAAAGGAAAAGTACTGGTAATGGACCCAAAACGTAAACCCCTAGCGATGTGGGCGGACATGCAGGAAATGATCCAACGGTAATTTTAATCATTATTAATTTCACTCTTTATATATGGCACTATATATATCGGCTACTTTGTTTCATTTTCGGATACCAAGTAATTACTAAGTCTTTTTTATTCTTTTTCTTCCCATGGCAGCGTTTGAAAGAGGTTCACAAAAAAGGCTCCTGGTGAATGGAAATCAGAGCTTACATTTGATATTGTGGAAGTAAGTACTACTATCTAGATCCGCGCATCTCCTTGATTCTAGTGTCGATACCTTTATCATGGCTGGTTGATTATTATTTTGTTTGAAACCATTTTCCCGTAAAGTGCTTGCAACAGGGAGACGGGAATCACTTGTGTGGATACTACGTCTGCGAGTTCATTCGTCAGACGACCTGTCCCAAGGGCAGAGATTTAAACCACCTTCCTGTACGTCAGTCGTCAATTTTTCTTATTACCATCTATTTAAGTTACTTAGTTTCATTAATATATATTGACCACTCTTCTTTATATTAGATCGAACGGCTCCGGGACGGTCTTCTACCAAGGGACCGCATACGAGCAATTCAGGAGGAAATTGCGGGCTTCTTAGATGCAGAGGTCCTAAATGCAAATGGAGAGTACTATAGCGCCGGTTGGAACTAAATTTGATTTTGTAATTCATTCCATCGGTCATGTAATATGCTCGATATACTTAGCTTCTGTAATATAAGTGTTCCTTCTTTTTCTATATATATGTATTACTTATTAACTCGTGGGATCCGGGAGGTCCGGGGAGTGGCCACCGAGGCTCCTCTCTTCTCGTGGGATCCGGGAGGTCCGGGGAAGGGCCACCGGGCTCCTCTCTTCTCCTGGGATCTGGGAGGTCCGGGGAGAGGCCACCAAGGCTCCTTTTCAGTGTATGGTGACAGGGGTATCGTAAAATAGAATTGATCGCAAAACAGAAGATAAAAAGGAAAACAATAAAGCAAAAAAAAAACTCTTCCGCGGCAGAGAAAATGGCAAAACTGATGCCACGGCAGAGGAGGCATTTATCCCGGTTCGTGTTAAGAACCGGGACTAATGCCACTGGCCAGGTTCGCCACGTGGTCAGCCCCATTTGTCCCGGGTCCTGGCACAATCGGGACCAATGGGGAGGGCCATTTGTCCTGGCTGGCCCATCCCGGTTGCACAACCGGGAAAAATGTCCCTTACGAACCGGGACAAATGGCCCTGTTTCCACTAGTGCGTCGTCGTGAAGGCGAGCAAGGAGTTGATCTCTGGACGTCGGATGTTCGGGTGTCGGTTCTGCAACAAGGGAGCGTGGAAGCTACTCCCTAGAGGGGCATTCATGGTGGCTCTTCGCCGGCCGCCATCCAACATGGTTGAAAGGCTACTCCTCTCTCCCTTTACGTCAGCTAAGTTTTGTTCCAACCTATGTTTGAAGGTGGAATTCAACCTCCAGGCCGATGTGCCAAGCAGGAGGCCCCCAACATCAGGCGTAGTTGGCTCCCGGTACCTCACCTAAAGTGGTTTCTTCCTCCACAGTGGTGTGTTTGGCTGTGTCGAGCACTTCCGATGTGGCGACGAAGGAGCCGGACCCGATGGCGTTTTTAGGTTTAGGTCTAGGGTCCTCAGTGCAAAATGTATGGACCTAGTTGTAATTTTCATTTTTTTGTGGGTCCTTTCTGTATTACGCCTCTGCAATCAGTTAATGAAAGCTTCTAAGTCCATCTGGGCAACAAAAAAAAACCCGAAGAAGCTGAAGCTATCAATCAATGTCAGAAAATATACTTAAACATCAGCAAAAATATTTCTAAATTATGTTACCATATCCTAAAAATCCATATCGAAAACGTTGCACCAAGAACCTCAAGGAGGCACACTTGTCAGGTTAAAACGGCAAATAATTCCAAATGTCGTCATTGGAATAATCCATTCAGTTTCTCAAAGAGTGAGTCAAACGACTAAACAAGTGCAAACTAAAGGAAGTTCAAAGTCATGTCAAGCTAACTTGCATTAATTAACAATCGGGCAATCCTGCAAAGTTGTTAACACGAATCATTGACCCTGCAGTTCTTGGTCTCGAGCTAGTGTTGCGTCGAGTGACCTTTCCCGATTGCCAAGAGGCATTTTGCTTATGCACACGTAGTACAAGACCATCTGAAAAAATTGAAGTCTCAAGTGTGGCCAGAGATCAACGAAATCAGCACTTTGACTACGGACGTTTCAGTCCTTCAATGCCGATGTGCAGATCAGATTGATCAAGGTGCCTATCCGGCCGGTTAATGTTTCTCTTAGAAATATAGATTTAGTAATCATTTCATGGGCCCTCTACTCCGGGATAGTTTTATTGTGGATCGATTTGTGAATATATAGTTGAGATACGGTTAAACATGAGAATGAGCTTATGAGGAGTAGCCTTCAGGTGAGGTACCGATGCGATCTGGGCTGGCCGGGGTGGCTCTAGGTGGTGTCGCCGATGCGATCTGGGGTGGCTCGGCCATGGTGCGGTGGCCGCGGAGACCTCGACGGCCGGTGTCCCTCTCGCCTCTTCGTCACGGAAGTCTGCAGCGCCCCTCGAGCGGCTCCGTCGACGGCCTTGAGCGGGGCGGTCACGCGGGATGGTGGGCGCGGGTCTGGTGGCGGTTGACGGCGGGGTGTCCGCGTGCTAGGCTCCGGTGGCGGCACGACCTGCTGCTATGCGGCGGGGTTCGTCACTTGAGCTCGGCGGCGGACTGCATAGGCGGCTCGGCGTTTTGGCGGCGGCGGCGCCATCGGCAAGGCTCCCGGGCGACGCGGCCTCCTCTGTCTTTGGTGGCGGGAGGCGGTGGTGCTAGGGACCGTCGGCGGTAGGGCTCCCGGTGGCGGCGGATGCGGAATCCGGAAGATCTTTCCCCTCCCGCAAACGTCCCACTAGGAGTCGTTTCGTAGCGTCGGGGCTGCGAGACATCAGAATAAAGGAGGTGGTCCTTGGGTTTCCCATCGAGCGAAGATGAAGATCCTGATGTAGGTTCTCTTTGATCAAGTCGGGGTTTCGACTCGAAAGACTCCGCCGGCGAACTCCCATGGGCGATGCCAGGAGATTGCTGAATCGGTGGAATTCGGTCACAATGCTCAGTCATCGAAGGTGAGATTGGAGAACTAGCAATAATGTTCGGAGTCTTTGCATCGATGGGGAACTGTCTTGGAGTTACAAGATTCGTGGCAGCCATATGTAAGAGAGGGCGACATCATGCGTGAAGTCATAAGCCCTACCTTCAGGGTGAAAGCCCAAGGTCTAACCTTAATTGGTTGTGCCTAGCACTGGTCTTCTTGGAGCCGTTGTTTCGAGAGCGAGGATTATCTTCAGGGTGAAAACCCAAGGTCTGGCCTTAATTGGTTGTGCCTGACACCGTTCTTCTTGGAGACGTCATTTTCGAAGAGATGGACATCAGTTGTTGTTTAGGTGGTGGTTGTGCGGATACTGCGAGGACCGTAACTCTGTAGCGGGACTTTTCTTTTTATTCCTTCTTTTTATTGTCCTTCGACTGTATGCATCCGTAATGACTATGATTATTGCGTTGTTGCAGAGGCCGGGTGTAATTTGTGTATCCGTGATATTAATATACTTTCCTTTATCAAAAAAAAAAACTCGGTTTCAATTCGATGCGGTTCTTCTTCTTCTTATTATTATTATTTTTACTATTACTATTATTAGTAGTAGTATTCTTTACCTTTTTAAATGAAAGAGTAATTCACACAATACACACATGGTTTCCATTTTCTTGCAAATAACCAGTTTGAAGTGATCCCAAAAATTCCAACAAAATCACAGAGGTTGACAATGACGTACTCTACTTTGCTGTAAATTTTCAACTCAAAATGTTCAGTATTCCGCATACACAGAAATGAAAAATTCGAACAAATGTGAATAATAGTACATGGTTGCTATAGCGAGAACACAACTAACAGAAACATGGAAGGGGAATATAAAAGATCGTGGAACTACTACAAAGTCCCAGTGTACAAAGAAGGAAGATCACTCACAAAACACGTCCCTTAAGATGGAAACGGCCGCCTGCCGACGCGGGCCACGTCAGCGCCCTGGGTGGGACCCGCACGTCAGTTTCAGCGTCAGTTCGCTTCGAATCGACGTTTAGTGCGAATCGAAAAAATATGGTTCAAAAATGGTGTAAAGTGGTGTTTTTTTTCGGAATTTTGGCAGAAATGTGGTTGTTATATGCTATTTTCTCTTACCACATGCTAAAAATCCATATCCAAATGGTGCACCAAGAATCTCCGAGAGGTACCTGTCAGGATAAAACGGCCAATAATTCCAAATGCCATCTTGGAACGGTCCGTTCAGTTTCTCACGCGGTGTGTCAAACTAAACAAGTGCAAAGAAAGCAGTCATGTCAAGGTAACATTAAGAATGGGCAACGCAACAAAGTTGTTAACACCAAATCATTGACTCCGCACTTCTTGGTCTGGAGCTAGTGTTGCGTCGAGTGACCTTTCGCGATTGCCAAGAGCCAGTGCTTACGCACACCCTACACGACAATCTGAATATTATTAAGCTGATCAGGGACCAAGGGAGATAACACTTTGACTATTGACATTTTGTTGTTTTGAATGCCGATGTGTGATCAATGTATCGGTTGATGGTCTTACAAATATTAATTGGGCATCACTAGGAATCGGATGCCGATATTTTGCTTTCCATCGGACTACTCTAGAGTCACAGGATCCATTTTATCTGAAGCGTACATTGTCCGACTAAAATAGGCGCATAGGGTTGTAGGTCTACACGATTTTAATAACTCCCATAAATCACGCGAGATCTAAACTTCTTGCACAAATTACGGGGATCTTTTACTCCTGTTTGGACCCTGCGTACTTTATTTTAGGAAACTAATTCCACTTTTTTTTTTGAATAATTACTTTAGCTGTATATATTGCGATCTAGAGTTAGCTGTATATATTCCTATAGTATGCTTCCTTAGAAAAGAAATCTTGTTTCCAACAATATCACAGTTTACTTTGAATGCAATTGAAAGTTGCTTCCATGTGAAAATATATATTTATGTGTAACGAAAACATATTTTGTTGAGCTACGAAGTCGTCACATGCATTATTGAAGCACTTCTAGGATATTGGAAGACACTGGAAGCACTGAAGTGCTTCCTATGTTAAAATTGTTTCCATCGAATAGTGTTTCCTTCATAAATATTATTTCAGCTGCTAGTGAAATTTGCTTCGATCTAACATTATTTGTTTCAATTATTGTCGTACTTTGTTTGCAGCCCATTTGACAAAATATTTTCTACGGTACATAATCTGCTTCGATTCAAAAAAAAATTGTTTCTTATTTAAAAATAAAATGCTTCATTCCGTATGTAGTAACACCATGTTTCCATCTATAAAAGAATTTGCTTCCAGGGCAACTACAATGTGTTCCCATCAAATATACACACGCTTCCATTGACCATCCACCCATAGCGAAGTATGGCCGCGGAGTAAAAAAATGGGTCTGAAACCAGTGCCAGAGGCAAGGCTACAATATCTAGACAACATTTGATGCTTGCAGCTCTCAATGTTGGACATCGCCTAAAGGAGCATGCTTGGTTCTAGACAACGTCTTAGATCGCCCGCACTCTTGATATCGTTACGCCATGTGCAACCATGACACGGTCTGGAAGTGCTTCCAACAATGTTCTGGGGAGAAAAAAATGGCAAAAAATAAAGAGGCATTTGTGACGAAACAACGAAAGCACACATTATAAATCAAGTAAACATGCTAACTATGTGGTACCTTGGGGATAACAGGTTACCATCACCATCGTAGAACCCATGTGAATCTCTTCCTAAAAGCTCAATGGCGACGGACAAGGAGAATCTAACGACAACGTCATTCACGACCAGCGCCCCAGGCTAAACCGCCTCGAACCCACCTTCAACGGCTCCCTTCTTCAACCTGGCTAGGACGCCATCGACAACCGGTGGTCAGGGATCCCTGAAGAAGATTTCCATGGGCAGAACGACATGCAAGCCGGCGCACAGGTCAATGTAGCCAGAGTCGGGGGTACCGCGTCGGATGGGAGAGTGCGGCGCAGCGGGGAAAGGTGTGGCGGGGACGAGAGGGCTGCGGCGCGGTGCGACGAGAGAAGAATCGTTGTGGCGGCACAGATAGCAACTGGTGTCAACCAGGGGTTTGATTTAGCGAGATGTACAAGCGTAATTTTTGGCATTTATGTGGGGAAGGTGCCGCTTTAATGGGCCAAAAAAAAACCGTGCAAGCAAAAATAATTACAGGCCGTGGGATGTAAATGAGATGGACGTCATCGTATTGGTCCGGAGGATTGTTTCCCATCGGACTGTGATCTAGAGTATTTACCATATTAATTAGATTTGGGAAATAACCTGCAATCGTTGCGACGTAAAATTTATAGGTGAGATATGGCCGGTCAAAATAATGCTTGAACCAAGGAGTAGCCACTATACGCGCGAAATACTTCGAATTTACACTACACGAATACCACCTTCTGACAGGTGAAAAGTTTTTCAGATAAGTGATACTGAATAGTAGTTACAGTGAAGCTTCTCGGTTCAAAGACAAAGCACCTCGGTCCCACGCAAGTACTAGCCCCGATGATGGCGTGTGCCCACTTGTCCATTTGTGAAAATTAATGGAAAAAGGCACATCGGAAACGAGATCGACCAACTGGTAGGACCATTTGTTTTTAGTAAGAGGCGGGTTTTTCTTCAGATAACCTAATCATGAACTAATTGCTACTACATATAAGTAGCATTTGTCAGGTAGGTTGGTTCCAATTGCCCTTTTTTTTTTAAAAAAAAAAAGGTTGGTTCCAATTTGCACCCGAAGGATCCACGTACGGCAGCCGGCCAGAAAGTACGTACGTACGTACGTACGCCGGTGTACGCTGAGTAGTGACAGCGAAAGATAAGGTACAAAACTAGGATGGTTTGGACTTCCGCCACCAAAGAGTACGTGGCATGGAATTGCAAGATTTTGTCACGGCAAACGAAACCTACTTCTACTGTCACCTTAAACAATTGATACTCCAACATATTGTTGTGGTACTTGGCATGTAGGTTCGTTCCAACTTCGCATGGAAGGATCCATGGCGGCCGGCAAAGTAGCAGGAAGATACATATATATCTGTACGCTCGGGAGCAGTACACACTGAGAAGGACAACGAGAGATAAGGCATAAAACTAGATGGTTTGGACTTGTACGATCAAAAAGTAAAAGGTACGTACGTTGTACTCTGCATGTTTTGTCACGATAAGCCGTGCAGGATCGACGGGATACATATATAGATGCCGCCGCCGACCGGGTGATGGACGGACGTGCGCACTGGCTCAAACTTTTTTCTTTGAAATAATTAGGTAAAAGTTTTATCTTCTATATTGATATATAGAAGGAGTAAACAAGAGGCTAGGCCCACGAAAAGACAAAAATAGACATAGAAACTAAAAGAGTTACACCATGTTGCAAGCTTAGCCAAATGCTTATCCCCTGCGAGGATCCAACTTCTTCCTTCGTCCTTAATCTTTTGGGCTAGGACCGAAGGCATGGAGGAGTGGTTGTTGAAGACACGGGCGTTTCTTTCTTTCCAAATCTCCCAGGTCACAAGTATGAGGGCCGAGCGCAGACCCTGGGGGTGAGCAGTTGGGGTCCTGGAGACAGCCTTCCAAGTACAGTTTGACGGCCACATCCCATGTCTTGAACCAGAGTTGGGCAGGATAGACAGGATGTTGAATAATTAGGCATAATTTCCATGATTAATTTCAGAATATATATCATGACAAAAACAACTATTAACATGTGAAATTCGAACATACTAGATGCAGCAGACAATAAGAATAATATCAACACGATCTCTCTAAACATGTAAACAGTAGACATGTTAAACAGACAAATCAAGACACAGATTCCGTACCGATCGTTTGTAGTAACGTTGTTGACGTTGGCGATGACGGGTCGGAGTAGACGATGCTTGAGTCGACGGCATGCAGCACCGCCTGACTTGTTAGGCAGACGAGCCGTCGTGGAAGCCGCGAGCAGTCATGCGAAGCGCTTCCCAAAAATCTAATTCGCCCTCTCCCGTACAGGATCACAAAGGCGACTAGTTCCGGAGACCTGCTCTCTCGTTCGCCGGTGGACGCCGGCGCTCGGGATGGAGTAGACTACGGTGGCGGCACAAGGAACGAAGTGTGGCAAACCTAGATTGGTTTCGGTGTGTGTACAGCGCCCACGGTCCGCGTCTTTTATAGTGCGGTCCGGAAAACCCTAACGCGTGCGACGTGGGAGGCCCACGCCGCACGTCCGAGTCGGTTGCAGCACGCGATACGGGAGCGACCCGAACCGCCTCAGTTGTGACGCGTCCATCACGACTACGAAATCGGTTTTCCAAAACAGTAAAATAAAAATATGTATTGTCTCGGCTCGAGGCTCGAAACGCGATCACGACGTGTCGTGTCGAGTCGAGTCGAGACGAGCGAGCGGCGGACGAGGAGGAGGAGGAGTGCGCGACATGCTCTCTTGTTCTCACTCACATACAATCCCTACAACACTCCACCTTATAAACTGGTGTGCAACTCCTCAAACTTCCAATGTGGGACTAAACTTCCCACTCCCGCCACTCACTTGTACACATGAGAAATTTTGAGATTTCAGGATTTTTCTATTGGGCTACCCATATATGAGCCCAATATTTCAGCACAGACACATGGGCCAAAATATTTCAGCAATCTCCCACCAGATCTCAATTGCCGATTTGAAGATTTGTCAATCCTCGCTACTTGTTTATATTGGGCCATTTTGAGATTTCAGGATTTGTCTATTGGGCTACCCACATATGGGCCCAATATTTCAGCACACTAATATGGGCCAAATATTCCAACAATCCCCCACCAGATCTCAAATGCCCATTTGAAGATTTGCCAATCCTCGTTACTTGTTTATATACCAGTGTTTCAGCAGAGACTGTTAAGTTGAACTTCCGCCTAGAGCCTTAAGCTACATCTAGCAGCAACTTGAACAATGGACTATGCCTTGAATTGCAAGTTTTGTGCTTATGCACTTTACTCAAAGTCATAACTAGTACTTGACTGCCAGTAGCCTACCTCGCGGATGGAGCATATGCGTCATACTCCGTGGTCTCTTCATGAGTTTACTAGAGATCACCAAAATCTCATAGACTGCGACGTTTACAGTCGGACTCACATAAGTGTGTTCTTTCAAGAATGTTCTGTAGGACAGCATCTTTGCAATAAATAGCCAACATAAACACATTAAGGCATGTTGTCAACCTGCCTTACAACTCATTGAGAGTTATGCATCATCATTTAGAGAGGGTTTAACAAATACACTCCTCAGTCAAACCACTAGTTTGTTCTTCCCAGGTCCTAATTCACGGGATCTCCGATCACATAGGTTGGGTTACCACTATGGTGTAACGCTCACGGGTCTCATACCCATCTCCCTCGATGCATTATCTATCACATTACGTGATAGTCCCTTCGTAAAGAGATCTGCCAGGTTTTTCTCTGTTTGAATATACGTAACAGTAATTACTCCGGAGTTTCTCAATTTCCTGACAGACTCCAAACGTCTTTTGACGTGTCTTGATGACTTTGCATTATTCTTAGAACTGGTCACCTTGGCAATCACCGTTTGATTGTCACTGTTCATGAGGATAGCCGGTAATGGTTTCTCAACCACCGGCAAGTCCATCAAGAGCTCACGCAGCCATTCTGCATCAACAGTTGCTGTATCTAAAGCAGTAAGTTCTGCTTCCATGGTTGACCTCGTCAATATGGTCTGTTTACAAGACCTCCAAGACACTGCGCCACCTACAAAAAGAAATCCATATCCACTTGTGGCGTAGAGCTCATCTACATCTGAAATCCAGTTGGAGTCACTATATCCCTCAAGCACAGCAGGGTGCCCTGAATAATGAATCTCATAGCTCATAGTACCATTTAAATAGCGCTTGACCCTTTCAAGTGCATGCCAATGATCATTACCGGGTTTGACCTGAACCTGCTCAATTTGCTCACAGCAAAAGAGATGTCAGGCCTCGTGGCGCTCGCAAGGTACATGAGTGAACCGATTATTTGAGAGTATCTCAATTGAACTTTCGTAATCCTCTTGTTCTTTCGAAGCGTCACACTAGGATCATACGGTGTTGGAGAAGTCTTGCTATCAATAAAGCCAAAACGGCTCAAGATCTTCTCAACATAGTATGATTGCGTCAACGTAATCCCACTCTTATCCTTAATAAGCTTAATGTTCAGAATTATATCAGCTTCTCCCAGATCTTTCATATCAAAACACTTTGATAGAAAAGACTTGACCTCATTGATCACAATTATGCTTGTACCGAAAATCAGTATGTTGTCAACGTACAAGCATAATATAACACTATCGCCATGGGGGCGATAGTATACACACCTGTCAGCCTCATTAATGACAAAGCCCGCAGAAGTTAAAGTTCTGTCGAACTTCTCATGCCATTGCTTAGGTGTTTGTTTCAGTCCATACAAGGATTTTAACAATTTGCACACCTTTCTCTCTTCACCTTTTACCACAAACCCATCAGGCTGATCCATATAAATTTCCTCTTCCAACTCTCCGTTAAGGAAAACTGTCTTTACGTCCATTTGATGAACGATAAGACCATAAGAGGCAGCCAAGGAAAGTAGTACACGAATGATGGCCAGTCTAGCAACAGGTGAATAGGTGTCAAAATAATTTTTGCCTTCTCGCTGAGTGTAGCCCTTGGCTACAAGCCGTGCCTTGTACTTCTCAATAGTACCATCAGGCCTTAACTTCTTCTTGAACACCCACTTACAACCCACTGGCTTACAACCATAAGGTCGTTCAGATAACTCCCACGTCCCATTAGAAAGAATGGAGTCCATCTCATTATGAACAACTTCTTTCCAGTCATCCGCATCTGGAGATGCAAATGCCTCTGCAATAAAAGTAGGAGTATTGTCCACAAGGTACACAATGAAATCATCACCAAATGATTTTTCAATCGTCTGTCTCGTACTCCGCTTAGGAGCTTCATTGTCATCCTTCTGAAGGACTTTCTCATCATGTGGTTGTTCAGTATGATCACTAGATGTACTAGATTCCGGAATTAATTCAGAAGCAAATTCAGCAAAGCTATGCATATCTTTCATAGGAAACGTATTCTCAAAAAATGTCGCATCACGAGATTCCATAATAGTATCAACATGCATATCAGGTATCTCGGATTTAACCACTAGAAATCTATAACCAATGCTACGCTGAGCATAACCCAGAAAGATACAATCCACTGTTTTTTGTCCTAGTTTGCGTTTCTTTGGAATTGGAACGTTGACTTTTGCCAAGCATCTGCAAGTACACAAATAAGAAAGTGATGGTTTTCTCCCAACCCACTCCTCATAAGGGTTTTATCTTTATTCTTGTTACGAACTATATTCAGGACATGACACGAAGTCAACAGAGCCTCCCCCCACCATGCCTTAGATAAACCAGCTGTGTCCAACATGGCGTTCACCAAGTCGGTCAGTGTGCGGTTTTTCCTCTCAACAATTCCGTTTGATTGTGGCGAATAGGGAGGCGTCCTCTCGTGAATAATACCGTGTTCCTCACAGAATTCATCAAATACTTTAGAGAAATACTCTCCACCATGATCCGACCTAAAACACTTGATTTTTCTCTCTAATTGATTTTCAACTTCAGCCTTATAGATTTTAAAGTAGTCTAACGCTTCATCTTTAGTGTGCAACAAATAAACATAGCAGAATCTTGTAGCATCATCAATGAGTGTCATGAAATATCTCTTTCCACCTTTTGTCAACACACCATTCCTCTCGCATAGATCAGAATATATGAGTTTTAGAGGTGCCAAGTGTCTCTCCTCGGCTGCCGTGTGAGGCTTCCGAGGTTGCTTAGATTGCACACAACTATGGCACTTAGAACCTTTGGCAATGGTGAAATTCGGAAGAAACTTAAACTGGATAGCCGAGACAGTAAACCAAAATTAACATGACATAAACGAGAGTGCCAAACACTAGCATCTGAATCAACATTGCCACAAATATGGTTTACTGACTTATTACAAAAATCGGAAAGAGAAAAGCGGAAAAAGCCTCCGCACTCATAGCCTTTACCAATAAATTGTCCAAATCTCGACACAACTACTTTATTGGACTCAAACACTACTTTAAATCCATCTCTGCAAAGAAGGGAGCCGCTGACGAGATTATTATTCATAGAAGGGACATGCTGCACGTTCCTCAGTTGCATGATCTTTCCCGAAGTAAACTTGAGATCTACCGTGCCAACACCACGAACAGAAGCATGTGACCCATTCCCCATTAGGACGGAAGAATCCCGTGCGACCTGATAAAAAGTGAACATAGAGCTGTCAGCACACACATGAACATTAGCACCCGTATCAATCCACCAACACGGAGATTGAAGAACTGAAAGTACCATCGGTATATTACCGTACCCATCAGTGTTGCTAGAGGTCACCGCGTTGACATTCTTGGAGCCTTTCTTCCCTTTCTTGTCTGCTTGGTCTGGGCAGTCGATAGAAAAGTTGCCGAGCGCTCCACACGTAAAGCACTCGAGCCCAGATTTGTTCATCACCTTCTTCTTCTTATTATTCTTAAAGGATGTAGTGTTCACAGGACCATTGAACTGGGGCTTATAGTTCCCTTTGTTCTTGCTGTTATTCTTGGCGTGATAATTTTTCTGCACCATATTGGCGCTAGACTGTAAATCACCACCTCTCTCAGTTGTGTCGTTTGCCCGAGATTTCTCCTCAACATCAAGAGACGCTATCAAGTTTTCAACCGATATCTCCTGTCTCTTATGTTTGAGAGATGTGGCAAAATTCCTCCATGAAGAAGCCAGCTTTGCAATAATGCATCCAACCACAAAGTTATCAGGAATCACACACTTGAGCAGATCAAGCTCCTTCGCAATGCACTGTATCTCATGAGGCTGTTCGACTACAGAACATTTATTCACCATCTTGTAGTCGTTAAATCTCTCCATGATATACAACTCACTGCCAGCGTCGGACGCATCGAATTTTGTATTAAGTGCATCACAGAGCTCCTTAGCGTCTTCGATGTGCATATACACATCGCACAGACGTCCCTCCATGAAACTCAGAATAAAGCCTCTGAAATTATTATTGGCTTCCTTGAACTTATCCTGAACCTCGCCAGAAGCTCCTTCAGGAGGCCATTCATAATAATGTCCCACACTTTCATGGACTGGAGCCACAGTTGGTTTCTCAGTTGCCATCTCTTAAAGGTGGTACCATTGAAGCTTTCCGGTTTCATTGAATCCCTTAAGTGGGCCATAGTCAGTTTAGAAATTGCCTACAATTAGGTTTTTGGATTGTTGAATAATTAGGCATAATTTCCACGATTAATTCCAGAATATATATCATGACAAAAGCAGCTATTAACATGTGAAACTCGAACATACTAGATACAGCAGACAACATGAATAATAGCAACACGATCTCTCTAAACATGTAAACAGTAGACATGTTAAACATACAGATCAAGACACAGATTCCGTACCGATCGTTTTTAGTAATGTTGTTAATAACAACGTTGGCGATGACGGGTCGGAGTAGACGACGCTTGAGTCAACGGTACCAGCACCGCCTGACTTGTTAGGCAGACGAGCCGTCGTGGAAGCAGCGAGCAGTCGCGCGAAGCGCTTCCCAAAAACCTAATCCGCCCTCTCCCGTACAGAATCACAAAGACGACTGGTTCCAGAGACCTGCTCTCCCGTTCGCCGGTGGACGCCGGCGCTCGGTATGGAGTAGACTACGGTGGCGGCGCAAGGAACGAGGTGTAGCAAATCTAGATTGGTTTCGGTGTGTGTACAACGTCCACGGTGCGCGTCTTTTATAGTGCGGTCCGAAAAACCCTAACGCGCGACCCGAACCGCCTCAGCTGTGACGCGTCTATCACGACTACGAAATCGGTTTTCCAAAACAGCAAAATAAACATAAGTATTGTCTCGGCTCGAGACTCGATTCACGAAACGCGATCGCGACGTGACGAGCGAGCGGCGGAGGAGGAGGAGCGCGCGAGAGGATCTCTTGTTCTCACTCACATACAATCCCTACAACACTCCACCTTATAAAGTGGTGTGCAACTCCTCAAACTTCCAATGTGGGACTAAACTTCCCACTCCCACCACTCACTTGTACACATGTGTCATTTTGAGATTTCAGGATTTGTCTATTGGGCTACTCATATATGAGCCCAATATTTCAGCACACACATATGGGTCAAAATATTTCAGCACAGCAGGCCACCGCCCGCCAAATCCGTTGAGAGTAACGGCATTCAAAGAGGATGTGTCTGGCCGTTTCACCCTGGGTTCTACACAGCTGGCAGAGAGGGTTGTGCGGCCAACCCCAAATAGCAAGGCGATCCGAAGTCCACAACCTATTCTAGACCACCAAACATGCGAAGAATCGACATTTTTGGTGGGGGGAGGTCTTCCAGACAAGTCGCTCGAAAGAGCAAGGAGTAGAACCCAGGAACTGGGCGTGGTAGGCAGAACCAGTCGTGTAGCAACCGCTAGGGCTTAGAGTCCAGGTGATTGAGTCTGGGGTGCCAAGGGTGAGCATGATGTCCTGCAGGGAGTCCCAAAGGTTGGCAAACTGGGTGAGCATGATGTCATGCAGGGAGTCCCAGTATACCACTAGGCAAAACCGAAAGTTCCGAAATAGCACTGAAGAAACCAAAGTTGCTAAAATATCACTACCGTGAACGTTTTTCAGGCCACAATAACACTTTCGTGAGTTGTCAAAGAGTCAAACTGTGTGTTGCCTGTCAGTTTTTTTCAGAATTTCCAAAATACCTCACGTACTAGTACTAGTAGAAGCCAAAACGACAGGAGAGGAGAGGAATCGACCAAATTCTCCACGACTCCACCTCGTCTCGTCCAAGCATGGCAGCGCGGCCGGCCGGCGGCCAGCAGTCACTCTCTCCTCCCTGAATCGTTCCGCCGGCTTCATTCATCCGTGGATCGCGCCTCCCTCCCGCGCCCTGCTCCACTCGACCTAGGAGGTCGTCGCGGCCACGGACGGCGCCTCCGTCCGGCGACCTGCCCGCGCCCTGCTCCGCTCCAGTCGACCTAGGAGGTCGTCGCGGCCACGGACGGCGCCTCCGTCCGGCGACCTGCTCCCGCGCCCTGCTCCGCTCCACTCGACCCAGGAGGTCGTCGCGGCCACGGACGGGCCTCCGTCCGGCGACCTGCTCTACCTCGACTCGCCAGGAGCTCGTCGTGTCCACGGCCGACTGCCTCTCCGTCGCGGCTGCTCTTCACTGACTCGGCCCAGGAGCTCGTCGCGGCCGCATGCTCTACGAGGTGACCTCGCTGATTTCGCCGACGCCTCGTGCACTACACTGACTCGCGGCCACGGCCCAGGAGCTCGCCGCGGCCACGGGCTCTACGAGGTGACCTCGCTGATTTCGGCCACGGGGCTCTGCTCTACACTGACTCGCCGACGCCTCGTGCCTCTCCATCGCCGACACCTCGCTGATTTCGACACGAACGTGAAGGTATGAAAATAGTTCCCATCTTTTTGTTTGTTTGGTAGGGATGTACACGCTAGAGATACAACAGGTTAACAATTGGCCCTCTTTTGTATGTTTCAGAGTTGATCGATGGACACTTTCAAAGTAGAAATTGATGTCCAGTCTTTCTTGACAATTGTGGAGGGTCGAAGAGTGTACAGAAGGGGCAAAACATGGGATTTTGCTGCGACTCGGGGCCTGTGGCACAGATAACACAGGCCGTGGAGGAGCAGTTTCAGTGGTCTAGTGATCAGAGAATGACAATTTGGTATGGAAACAAAGGAGATACTGTTCCTTTAATTTCCGAGTCAGAGATAGCAGAATTGTTTGATAGATGCAACGACTCCAGAATTGTCAGATTCGGTGTGACCATTGAGAGCAAAACCAATGAATCTGCTACTCATGTCAGGAGTGATGAGGAGAATGATGAGCCGGTCCATGCTCCATTTTTTGCTTGGCCAAACCAATCCTATGCAGGGGAGTACGAGGATGATGAGCCTATGCAATTTGAGGAGGAGGTGAAGGAGAAGCCAGTCCATGTGAAGCCTCCTGAAAATGAGGCTGAGGTAGCTCCTACAAGGATTCCATTGGGAAGGCTAGATGTTGATAATTCATATGATGAACAATATGTACCAGGCGATGATGAGGGAATAATTGCTAACAGTGTGGTATCCACTCATATCCATGATAGAGATTGTCCTAAAATTCAAGAGAAAGAAAACACTGAAAATTGGGTGTGGTTCATGCAACAACTGAAGTTGTGTATTGGTGATCCAATAGGGCTTGCAATCCATACAGACGCATGCAAAGGGTTGGAGAATGCCGTTCATTCAGTGTACCCAAATTGTGAGCATAGAGAATGCATGATGCATCTCATGCACAACTTCAAGAAGAAATTCAAAGGTGACATACTTGATAACATGTGGCCTGCAGCCTGGACATATGAAGTTGACAAGCATGAGGCCCTCATGGCAAAGATAGAAGCTGCCAGCCAGAAGCAATAGCCTACTTGAAAAAGGAACACAATCGTGTGTGGACTAGAAGCAAGTTTCATCAGTGACCAAAGTTGAGTATGTTAGCAATAACTTGGCAGAAGTGTTCAATAATTGGATGAGGGGAAGAAACAACTTGTAGTTGTGGAGCTTGTAGACACATATAGAGAAATGGTGATGGAAATGAGGGGAAAAAGGAGGGGCGTTGCAGATGCGCTGCAAGGAACTATATTACCTAGTGTGATAAAGGAATTGAATCGGAAAAGCAAGGGGCTGCGCTATAATGAAGTAAGGGCAACACCGACCATAGCTGAAATATCAGGAAATGGATGGAGACATACAGTGGACTTGGGTAAAAAAGAATGCTCTTGTAGACGTTGGCAAAATATGTGGTAAGCCTTGCACATGCTCTCCATTTCATATTCTCCAAGGGAGAGAAGGTAGATCAATATGTTGATGATTGCTTCTCGGTCGCCAAGTTCAAGGCTGCATGAGCCAATTCTCATGCCAATTAGGGGCCAATCCCAATGGCCTAAGGCACAGCCAGATTTTGAGATGGTTCCTCCAAGCTGTCAAGGACTGCTGGACGTCCAAGAACTAGAAGGTACAAATATAGGAGCGAGGGTAGAACAGGTAGGAAACATGTATGCAAAAGATGTGGAGTAACGGGACATCTAAAGAAGACATGCAAAGAGCCGGACAAAGATAGCGATGCCGACCGGGATGCAACTCCTTCTCCAAAACGGTCATTTCTTGTACATAAATTCATAGCTTGTTAATTCACACACTTATTTCTTTACTATCTTAAGTTTTCATGCAGGCACAAAGCTGCAGCAACCACTACCTCTGCTCCTCCATGCACACCAACTAAGCAAGGTATTCAAGTTGGTATTGCAACTTCAAGCCCGGTGACAAGGTCAATTGCAGCAGCTATTGCAAAGGCTTCACCTCCTAGTGCATCTACAAGGAGCAAAATGACTACTGATAGCCCCCTCAAACAAGTTTAGTTGATTTCTCGTGGCAATGTTGTACTTTGAACAAGGGAAAAAGTACTACTTTTGGTGATTTTGCTGATATGATGTAAGAAAGCGGCTGAAATGATGTCAAAACTGCTGCTGAATGCTGTCTTGAAATGTTGTTGTGCTGCTAAAATGCTGTTAAAAGTGGTGCTGTCAAAGTGTTGTTGATTTTCTGTCAACGTGATGCTGAAATGTTGTTGGAGTGTTGTTGTAAGCATGTAATTATATTTAGTGGCTGATGCATTGCTGTTCTTAAAACGTGAGGTGTGTCCGAAGAGGTAAGGGCACAAATGTCTTCTTTTTGTATAATTTTCTCTCAGTTTGTGTCTAGTGGTATTTTGTAATGAAAAACCAAACTGCAATGCTATTTTGGCAACTTTGGTTTTTTCAATGTTATTTTGGAACTTTCGGTTTTGCCTAGTGGTATACTGGCTATTGTCTCAAAGCATAATGCTCTGCGGTGAAGTTCGACAGTGAGATGTCTCCAATCCAATTTTGGTTGAACAATGCATCTTGTACTTTTCTGTTTTTCTTCTTGGAAGCAGCAAAAATCTTCGGGGCGATGGCCTTTGGCGCAGTGCCGTTGGCTCAAACTTTCTCGTTTTGTTCGTGGTCGACACCTAGTACTGCAAGCGACGGACGAATGTAATTTAGTTATTTAACCAATCAATCCCAACAGTACGCATGCCGCCCACGTAGTACGTCCGGTTCTGTCCGAGCCGCAGATTTAAAATAATTCAACGCGCGATTTTTTTTTAACATAGAATTGCGAGGATTATACAAAATTAGCTGCAGGAAGATGGTGGCGCGCGCCGGCAAGCACTTAAGTACTTCTCCGATCTTAATTCAGTTAACGGTGGTCATATGGTTTCTATCCACGCAGACAGAAACGGATGCCCGTCTTGTTAACCAGTCCACTTTAAACAAATATACAATGTTTGCTAAACTTAATTATAGTGATCGATCTAAATCAAACTCAGGCAACACACTGGGTGCCTACCTACTGGCTAGTGCTACTCGTCTCTGGTCACGTAGCTGGACTGAACGATGGATGCATGCATGTTTGAATGGAACATGATAATGTAGACCCTGGAATCAACACGTACGTGAAACGGCCGGCGTTCCATATCTTCTGGATTCACGAATGTCCGATCGATGCACTGCCTGGACTGGTCCCAAAATTCTTGGACTGCGATGCTTGGCAAGTGCCCGCTCAACACTTGCCCAAAGACGACGGAAGATAATGCCGGCGGTATCATTTCCTTGTAACACAGAGACAAGAGGCGTGGCATGTCTGCATCAATGGTTATCATTTCCTTGTCGGAACAAGAACAAGTGGACGGGACAAGGCTCTTGTAGCCAATATTCTCCACACGTCATCACGCAGCAGCTTTCCTTGCCGATCTCTCACCGCGTGTAGACTCGAGCTCCAGCCCGATCCCCGGCTGACTGTGACACGTACGCACTTACAGTACAAAATAGTGCTGCCAGGTAGGACCAAAGCAAGTACCGAAACCAAACAAGGTCGATTAATTGGTCGTAACAAAAGCATCTAGCTAGCTCTGTATCAAAATAAATTCAGTTGTGACGGCCTTTTCAGGATCCAGTAATGGATGATCACCGGTTAATTCATGGCATAAATTTACGCACGCACGAGCCTTCCTAGACATTAGGGTCCTAGCTACTCGCACATACATACCTCGAGGCTCCATCTCATCCTGTCTTGTTTGATCAACACTAGTACGAAACAGGGCATCAAAACAGAGAGCTCTGAAGTGAACATTATCTGCTTAACGCACCTCTCGGGCGGCTCGCGCGGGCCGCTCCAGAGGCTCCCCCAGACCTAGAAAAAAGCCCCCGTCGATCTCCTCCCTCTGGCCGCTGCCGCCGCCGACGCCGGCGGTGGCGGCCGCGCCCGGCCGTCCAAGGCGGCGGGTGATGGTGGCGCGCTCAGACGAGCCTCCTTCGCGCGGAGGTGGGGCGTCTCCCGGGCGGCGCAGGCGAGGGAGATGACGGCGGTGCACGAGGGCGACTCGATGCGGCCGGCGCCTAGAGAGAGGATGGAGGGGCGAGATGCGGTGGAGGAACGGCGGCGGTGCACGTCGGTGGGCGCGGGGAGAAGATGGCGCGGGCCGAGATCTCGGCGGCGGCGGCGCGAGTTTCTGCCAGGGAGAGCCCCGGCGAGCTGCGTCAGCTGCCTCGAGCCCCCGGATGTGCGGCGTCCCTCTGCTGGCGCCACCGACGAAGAGAGGAGGGCAGGTGCGCGGGCCCGATCTGGGCCTCCCGGGCCCGATCTGGGTATGTGGCCCTGCTGCGTGGAAGCCTGGAGAGGAAGCAGCGGAGGAGGAGCGACGGCGGTGCACGAGGGTGGGGCCAGAAGAGGTCTTCACGGAACTGAAATCCGAAGGTGGCGGCGCGAGAGCTTCTGCCAGGGAGAGCCCCGGCGAGCTGAGGCCGGCTGCCCCGTGATCTCGGTTGTGCGGTGCTCCTCTCCTGGAGCCTGCCCATGGGGGAGCACTTGGAAGGTGCACGGTCCCGTTCCTGTTGTGTGGATGTCGCTGGAGTTGGCGACGACCACGGCAGGCGGCCATGAGTTGCACCACGGGAGGTTGGAGGCTGCTTCAGGCTGAAGGTGGAGGTCTTCGTCTCCGTGCTGTGATGGGTGCTGGTGGTGCGAGGCGTTGCGACTACGATTGCAGGAACCGCGTTAGTGGCGGGGAGAAGTTTCTTGGATCGTGCTGTCCCAATCCTTGGAGGTGTGGGTTTGTGCGGCACCACGGATGAAAACCCTGCTCGACTTCTGTCGGGCCGGCGGCGGCGGCGCCCGCGGGTGTCGTGCACTTCCTTGGAAGCGTCGCTGAGGGGTGTCTTCACTGCCCTCGTCCTCTTAAGATTTTGGTTTTTGTCTCCGAGCGAAAGCTCAGATTTGGTGTCAGATCGGCGCGATGGCGGCGTCTTCGACATCGTCCCTCTCTAGGGAGCATCGTGGTTGGAGCACAACACAGAGGTCCTTCGGAGCTTTCTTCCGGCGATCGCCGTTGTTTTTGTTTTGTAGTAGTGCCGTCAGTTGGCTGTCTTAGGACTAGCCTTGGAGTGGAGTTCGAATGCACGCGCTGTTGCGAGTTGTAGTAACAACGAGTTGTAGTCGTTTGTATAAAATTCTGCCTTCTATAAAAATCCGGTACGTCTTTGGCGTGCCCTCGAAAAAAAATCAACACTAGTACTAGCTAGAGCTAGCAGGCAGACAGACACAGACGCGTCCACTTCAGCACGCGGCACCGTGTTGAATTTTCTGCCGCGAGAGCACATACATGCCTGCCCATTTTGGTGGTACTCCAGTCTCGGTCTTCAAGACTTGGCGTGATCAACCGCGCAATATTCCCAAGAAAACCGTAATCGATCACATCAGCTCCTACCGTGGACTAACCAGGAATAACGAGTTAAATTAGCGTGAAGCCAACATTATCATCATTCAAGCATACTAGGAGTACTACTACTTTTAATTTTTGAGGGAAACTAGGAGTACTACTTACTTTGTCATATTGAACGTTGAATTGAAAGCTGGTCTCGTTACTTGTTGTTTGTGTTTGGAAGAAACGAAAACCTCATGGCCGGCGATCCAACCAAAGTTCCAACATCACGATGGTAGTGGGCTATGTTAGGAATAAAAACAGCATGAATACTAGGCTAATAAGAGCCGTTCGTAGTTAGGCTAGATAACTGCCTAGCAGTTAGCATAATTGTTTGTCCAACGCTGTGTATTGCGAACCGTCGTGGCGTCAGTTCCAAATCGACGCAAACGCTGTAACCGACATTGTAAAGCACCGGTTCAGGACCTATAAATATCCTGAACCAATCATTCAATAAAGACATCCAATTCACTTCTATCTCTTGTTTCTTCTCACGTTATCAGCACGATAAAAACATGCTTGTGGATTATACCCAAGATGTTTTTGGAGACCTCAATTAATCTCCATAAACAATTGATGTCATTTAGCTATTTAAATACTACAAAATGGTATATTGTATAATAATTAGTAGAACAAAGTCTATCAGACTGTTATGTGAATCAGACATAATATTATAATGTATTTATATTGGAAGTTTGTAATATAAATACCATGTATGTAATTTGATGAATATATGAATAAAATAAGGTTTATTCTAAAATATTCTATTTCTATTTATAGAAATTTCACGGGAAACAATCCGATGGAAGAAGAACTATGTTTAGTGGATAGTGCTACCACTAATACAATTTTAAGGGAAACAAAATACTTCCAAACTCTTACAAAGAGAAAGGAAGAAGTTATGACCATAACTGGTAGTAACAAAGCAATTATTGGTTCAGGAAGAGCCACGTTCACACTTCCTATGGGTACTACTATTGTAATTCAGAATGCACTCTTGTATCCTGAATCTACTCGTACCCTTATAAGTTTCAAAGATATCCGATCTAATGATTTCCATCTAAAAACGGTTAAGATGGATAACAAAGAATTTTTGCTTTTAACAAAAATCAATGGATATGAGGAAGAAACTCTTGAAAAATTCCCTTCATTCTCATCCGGATTATACTTTACATACATCAAACCCGTACCTTCTGTTGCGTATAAAATAATTTTTCAAAATCTTGATAAATTCAAGACTTGGCATGATCGCCTTGGTCATCCTGGAATAGGTATGATGAGAAAAATTATAGCCAATTCTGCTGGTCACAATTTACCGATTAAAGGTTTCCCTAAATCATCAGATTTTGTATGCACTGCATGCGCTACCGGGAAACTAATTATTAAGCCATCCTACCTCAAAGTAAAAAATGAATCACTTAATTTTCTTGAAAGAATTCAAGGAGATATATGTGGTCCAATACAACCTCTATCTGGACCATTTAGGTACTTCATGGTGCTAATTGATGCATCCACTAGATGGTCACATGTGTGTTTATTATCCACACGCAACCATGCCTTTGCCAAATTAATTGCTCAAATTATCAAATTACGAGCAAATCATCCTGAACACAGGATAAAAACAATAAGAATGGACAATGCTGCTGAATTTAGTTCACGCGCATTTAATGATTATTGTATGGCTTTAGGCATCCATCTAGAACATTCAGTACCATATGTTCATACTTAAAATGGATTGGCTGAATCTTTAATCAAAAGAGTAAAATTAATTGCTAGACCGTTATTACAGAATTGCAATTTACCAATCTCTTGTTGGGGACATGCGGTTTTACACGCCGCAGATCTGATTCAAGTCAGACCAACTGCATACCATGAATCTTCCACATTTCAAATAGTACGTGGCAACCAGCCAAGTATTTCCCACCTGCGAAAATTCGGTTGCGCTGTATACGTACCGATATCACCACCGCAGCGTACCTCAATGGGCCCCCATAGAAAACTAGCAATCTATGTGGGATATAAATCTCCGCCAATTATAAAATATTTAGAACCCCTTACAGGGGACCTGTTTACAGCCCGGTACGCTGATTCTATTTTTGAAGAGGACCATTTCCCGGCATTAGGGGGAGAAACAAACCACAAAGAATGCCAGGAAATCGATTGGAATGTTACAGGCATCCAGTCTTTAGACCCACGTACTAGAGAATCTGAATCTGAAGTTCAGAGAATAATAGATTTGCAAAACATTGCAAACAACCTGCCAGACGCATTTACTGATCACAAAGGTGTCACTAAATCTTATATGCATGCAGTTAATACACCAGAACGAGTAGAGGTACCAAATAAAACTACTCAACTCCCAGTTGCAAATAAAAGGGGGAGAAATCTGGTTACAAGGGAAAAGGCTTCTCCAAAGCCACCACGGAAACAAAGAAAATCAAAATCTATGTCAGTAAATGCAAATCAACCTGAAGTTGATAGACACCAAACTGATGCTCAACATCAAGAGCCCAGCATAAATGTGCGCACAAATACTAATTCTGGGACATCGAAACACTTAGATCCCGTTGATATGGGAAATCAAGGGGTATCTGAAGGAATCAAAGAAATATCGACAAACTATATTGATTCAGGAGAATCATACGATAGAAAGACTACTCTTGTCGACACATATTTCTCCTCGAAAATTGCTAAAACGCTTCAACTGGATCCAGATCCAAAATCTATGAAAGAGTGCCTGAAGCGCTCGGATTGGCTTAAATGGAAGGAGGCAATTGAGGCAGAACTGCTCTCGCATAACAAAAGAGAGGTATTCTCTAAAGTAATACCTACTCCTCATAAAGTCTTCCCTGTGGGAGCTAAATGGGTTTTTGTACGAAAAAGGAACGAAAACAATGAGGTGGTGAGATACAAAGCGAGACTAGTAGCACAAGGGTTTACGCAGAGACCCGGTATCGACTACGACGATACATATTCTCCTGTAATGAGTGGAATTACGTTTCGATATCTATTATCTTTGGCTGTACAAATGAATTTATCAATGCAGTTAATGGATGTCGTGACCGCATACTTATATGGGTCACTAGATGCGGATATTTATATGAAAGTTCCTGATGGACTTAAAATTCCAAATCCAGATATAAATCGCAACATGTATTGTGTAAAATTACAAAAGTCACTCTATGGCGTAAAGCAGTCGGGTAAAATGTGGTATAACCGACTTAGTGAGTTCCCCTCCGCAAAGGATACTCAAATAATGATGATTGCCCATGCATTTTTATCAAGAAATCTCCAAAGAGATTTTGTATTATCTCAGTATATGTTGATGACCTCAACATCATTGGTAATGCATCAGACATAACTATCGCACGCAATCATTTAATGACGGAGTTTGAGATGAAAGATTTGGGAAAAAATAAATTTTGCTTAGGTTTACAACTTGAGCACCTTCCCTCAGGAATACTCGTTTATCAGCCCGTTTATATCCAGAAAGTTTTGAAAAAATTCAATATGGATAAATCATATCCATCCAAGACACCGATGGTCGTTAGATCCCTTGATATGGAAAAGGATCCCTTTAGACCTAGGGATGATGACGAAGAAATATTGGGACCCGAGTTCCCATACCTTAGTGCCATAGGAGCACTAATGTACCTTGCAAATTGTACTAGACCAGATATTGCCTTTGCAGTAAATTTGCTGGCTAGACATAGTGCAGCTCCAACAAAACGCTACTGGACAGGAGTAAAGAATATCTTCAGATATTTAAATGGTACTAAAGACCTTGGTTTATTCTGTAAGAAAAATCAAGAAATGACCCTGATTGGTTATACAGACGCTGGCTATCTTTCTGATCCCCATAACGCCAGGTCACAAACAGGTTTTGTGTTTTTATATGGTGAAACTGCTATCTCATGGAAGTCAACGAAACAGACTCTAGTAGCAACATCCACTAATCACTCTGAAATAATTGCATTATATGAAGCTTCACGAGAATGTGTATGGCTTCGTAGAGTGATCAAACATATTCAAACTTCATGCGGTATTGGTTCATTAGAATCACCAACTATTATCTATGAAGATAATGCTGCAAGTGTTACTCAAATGCATATGGGATATGTTAAAAGTAACATCACAAAACATATTGCTCCAAAACTGCTCTTTCCTCATGAATTACAGAAAAATGGAGAAATCGATATTTTGCAAACAAAATCATGTGACAATCTTGCTGATTTGTTCACTAAGTCTTTACCAACAGGTATATTTCAAAAATGCATTAATGGCATCGGTATGAAACGATTACGGAATTTGCAAAGTTCAGGGGGAGAAAATTCCTAGAACTGAACTTATCAATTACCATCAGATAATAATATATTTGTACTCTTCCCTTATGAGTTTTCCTATATTGGTTTCTCATATCGGCTTTATTGAGACAATTAATATACCTACGGTATATCAAATTCCTATATTTTCTCCTTATATTTTTCACAGGATTTTTGGAGGATTTCAGCTATAGGAGATCAAGAAATCACTAGTATTCAGGATTGAGGAAATCAAGATTGTGCAAAGATTATTCAACACTTGAGGATATACAAAGGATTTCAAGACAATGAAGATTAGTAACAGCGTTGTCCAAGGGGGAGTGTTAGGAATAAAAATGGCATGAATACTAGGCTAATAAGAGCCGTTAGTAGTTAGGCTAGATAACTGCCTAGCAGTTAGCATAATTGTTTGTCCAACCGCTGTGTATTGCGAACCGTCGTTGCGTCAGTTCTGAATCGACGCAAACGCTGTAACCGACATTGTAAAGCACCAGTTCAGGACCTATAAATATCCTGGACCAATCATTCAATAAAGACATCCAATTCACTTCTATCTCTTGTTTCTTCTCAGGCTAGAGGGTAGTGGCGCTTCGGTCGCCAACGAGGCAATCGCTTTCGACTTGATCGATCTCCCCGGCCGGATTGGGCTTCGTATATATGGGCAAGCAAATCAGGCCTTCTTTTGGCAGCCTTGGCGTGTGAACTTTGAAAACAAAAAGGAGCTTGAAACTTGAAACATATCATCTCTACATCAAAATGATGTAGATAATATTTTTTTACTATGTTTTTTTTGAAACATTTTCTACTGCAGGGGAGTCCCCCAGAGCCATTTATTGCTACCAAAAGAGTTTACAAATATTTACAAATATACAGAGAAGGATAGACTAAGATAGTCTATCACAAACTAATGTAAAGTGTTAAGCCATGATGATAATTTCTCAGTCGAGGAAGCACTCAACCTATGCTTAAGCAAGGTGAGATCCAGCATGAAACCAACTTTCCAACCCTTGAAAGAATGTCTCTCCGACTTAAAGTTAACTCCATTCCCCAACATGCAAGGATCACTATCTCAGTGAAACAAGGGCCCTTGAAGTTCTTTTACTATATTGTTTGACCAATCATGACAAACAAAAAATGCATTGATCAACCCAAAGCCCCCGCTTCCATTGCGATGGATGTAGCTACCCTACAAGCTCGAAGATGGGGTTAGCCATGGTCGGGGCCATGTGCCCTGACCACACCACACACTGATGTCCCACTATCTAGATCCGGAAGTCTCTCCAAGCCGTCTAACAACGAGATGAGGACATGAACCGATCTAGCAGACACTCGGCGCGCACTACATGAGTACGCTCCAGAAGCCTTCTTCAGGGAAGGGATCGGTGCACAACAATTGTCGGGCCTGGTGCCGACACGCCACGACGACATAAAGTGCCAACATTGTACGTGTGTACAAGATCCCACGTCCATCTCCGATACATTCATTGTCGATGCGATAGAAGCAACACCGCTCCACAACCTGACCCCTCCAGCTAGTACCTTCTCTCAAACGATGCCCTTGACATGCAGAATTGCATCGAGGACGCTACAATCGTCAGATCCGGGAGACCCAGTTCTACGGTTTCCTCGGAGCAGCCCGAGCGAGGTAACAGAAACTTCAATGACGATGAGTCCGATAAGGAAACGACGCCTAATAGGTCGCCATTGTCCACCATGACCAAAGTTGGCACGACTTTTCACTAGCATCACTCCACTCCGAATCTATAGCTCAACTAGATCCGTGTGGAGTCGCATCGTGAACGCGGCGACAAAGAGCACCCACCGTAGTAAAAGACATGCACGCAGTACGGCGATCGGCAACATAAGGATCAACATGCAGCCATGCATAAAACTGACTATAATACCATTTTTACTTAAAGAAGCGTGTTTTCTTTATATAACCCATTTAGTTGGTACTCCTTCGATCCCATATTAGTTATCCCTAAAAGAGATGTATGTAGCATTAAAATACGTCAGATATTTTCGTTTTAATGACAACTAATATGGGAGGGAGGGAGAGCACCTAATATCACTAGTAGGAAACAGGCTATAGCCATCAGCTTACCGCTAGAGAACGAGAATACATGTGCGTCGGTGCTATTACCGCTGGGCAACGCGGATCAGTGTTCGTCAGCGCTACCCAGATTACCGCTGGCGAACATGGCAGTACGTTCGCTAGCAGTAACAGTGGGCGTGGGGCTGCGCGCGACAGCAAATACCGCTGGCGAACGGGCCAATTGGTTCGCCAGCGCTACCTAACTTAGCGCTGGCGAACAGGGCGGCTTCTTCGCCAACGCTAAACATACCGCTGGGCAACACAGGTGTTCGCCAGCGCTAAACATACCGCTGGCCAACATTATTTTTGTTCGTCAGCGATAAGTTCTGAATTATTTTGCTCCACGCACAACCACACCCCCTCCCCCCCCCCCCGTTGGACCGTCTTTTACTTTTCTAAAGCAGAAACGAAAATGATAGAATGTTTAAAAAAAATAGTATCCTTTGATATGTGGGTAGGGTGTATTGTCTAGTTGGTATAGAAAATTTAAAATATTCTATTTGACCTTTTATGGAAAATTCAAAAATAAAACGTACAACAGCCATAACTTTTGCATACGACGGTGAAAAAACGTGTTTAATATATCAAAAAAATCGTGAGAAAATTTGCAATTCAACCTCACTCGTCTTTGGCCTATGAGTTTTTTTTTAGAATCGGCAATTTCCAAAAGAAAAAAAGTTATTTGACATAGATGAAATTTTCCTACAAAATCAAATTAACAAAAAAACTAAAATTCAAAAAAGAAAAAAAGAAAAGATGGTAAGGATGTCATTTTTGGATTCCTCGTATTTTTCTGATCAATTTAGACATATCATTTGTCGAATTTGTAATTACGGATTTATAGATATGATCCAATAGTTAAGAGGATTGATAGTACTATACATACCAGAAAGAATGAGTTGTTCCTAGGTAGCTCATGGGTGACTGAGCGGAAAGTGGACAATTAAAATTGGAATAAAGCCAAAAAAAAAGAAAAAAATGCTACACTATGATTAAAGGTTTTCCAATTCAACTGTTTTGACATTTTAAAAAAATAATACAAAAAAATTTATTTTTGAATTTTCAATATTTCAAACTTAGCGATGGCGAACACTAGTCGTGTTCGCCAGTGGTAACTACATAGCGCTGGCGAATCAGTCCTATTCGCCAGCGGTAACTACAAAGCGATAGCGAATATGACTGGTTCGCCAGCGATAAGCTCTTACCACTGACGGCTTAGCGCTGGCGTCATTGGTAAGCCTATTCCTACTCGTATATTTGTCCCAGTCCTCCTAATCCTAGCCGTGCTGTGCAAGGAACGTCCGGCCAATTAATTTGACCGATTAAACTTATCTTTTGTTGTACTAAACCCAATCTTTCCCAAATAAAAATTTGGGCACCTTGTGTTGGCTCCTCGGTGATACGATCGAGCGCGGCCGCCGGTCCACTTGTAGTGATCGAAATCAAACTTGGCGACCTACCAGCCGTATGTACGGTGAGGTATCTGGATCAACGGAAACATCCATGCTTGTTTGAATCGATAATACAGGTCATATGTAGGAATTGTAACATGTGCTACTATACGCAGTAATCGTAATCAGCAATGACTAGCTAGCGTACTTGCCGGGGCCCCAAATTTCTTCGATGGCGACCCTCAACGGACCAGAGACGACACAACCAAACATGACGAAAACGACCATCGATCGACGTGTGGTATCATGCACGCACGGGGAGCAGAAACTAGTGGTAGCAAGCAAGCCGGCCGTGCCATGTCTAGGTAGCTGGCTTCACAAGCGCGTACGTACCACTGATCCATCCATCGACGACCGGCCGGCCGATCTAGCCCGAACAGCAACCGGCCGGCCGTAATCTCGGCGTGGCCCAGATCGACACGCCAAGACGTTATTCAGCCTAAACAAAATGAACTCCATGGAAACAAGAGGCCTGCATCAAACATTATTACATATCCTTGTAAGAACAAGACCAGCTGGGGGGCGACACGATCGAGACCGGACATGGCGTGCACCGAATCTCTTCACCAGGCAGCAGCTTTCTTTGTCGATCACCGCGTGTAGACTTGAGCTCGAGACCTCGACTTCGACCCCCGGCTGACACTGAAACGCACTACACCTTGAATTTTAGAGCCGCAACACCACGTGATGCGACCTGATCCACGTGCCTACGTCTAAGTCCATGCAGCATGCATTTGTGGCGGGATGGATGCAGTTACTCCTACCGATCTTCAACATTTGGATCAACAGCGCAATGCACAATCATCATTCAAGCATAATACACTACTAATTTTATGTTTGAACATTGAACTGAAAGTTGATCTTTCTTGTTTAAAGAAAGAAAAACGTGTCGTAGAAAAAAAAAAGGAAATACCAGAACACTTGCCGCTTGCGCTTCTTCGGTTGCCAGTGTTGAACTTGATCAGTCATGCAGGATTGGGCCATTGATATGGGCCATCCAATCTGGCCCTCATTTGGTAGCTTACCAAGACCAACGTGAGGAATATGACTGGTCTACTCATCAACTCAAAAAAAATCAACTCAAAACTCTTTTTGTCCAAAAGAAAATCAACTCAAAACTCCTTTTCTCCAAACAACTCGAAACTCCGCCAATATTGTTGAACACCCTCTCTCAAGAGTAAACTTAAACAAAAAGCCTTATGGAGCTCAAGCTCGGGACCGTTTTTTTAAAAAAATCAAGAACCTCATTTTTACATCTAGAATTTATAAAACCAAATCTTTGTAATATATAAGTTGGAGCCTTTTGATATAAAATTTCCAAAATAAATAAATAAAATTATCACCTTAATGGATCATGCGGATGATGTACGCATCTCTATATAAAATGAACCAAATTACAAGTCTCATTGTCCATTAACGTGGTACCTCGATTTTGCTCAGATTTTTGGCAGCGTGGCCAAGCGGTAAGTCGTGGACTGCAAAATTCAGTTATGCCATGTTTAAATCTAGGTGCCACCTGATCAATACAATATTTAGGTTCATACTATCTATTATCACCATAGGAATATTAGATTTGCATTTTCATGATTGACAAGTGTGGCTCCACGTTGGACGTCTTCCACATGACAACAACCTAGTAAGTCGGCCCAACGAAAACTGGTGGTGCGGTACATAGTTTCAAGCATATCGAGTTAAAATGGACAAATAACTATATTTATACAAAACTTTTTCACCTTTTTGCATAAATATCCATTGTCTTAACATATGGTCATCGTGGATCACCGCGTGTAGACTTGACCTCGAGACCTCGAGTTCGACCCCCGGCTGACACTGACACGCACTACACCTTGAATTTTAGAGCCGCAACACCACGTGATGCGACCTGATCCACGTAATACTACTACGTGCCTACGTCTAAGTCCATGCAGCATGCATTTGTGGCGGGATGGATGCAGTTACTCCTACCGGTCTTCAACATTTGGATCAACAGCGCAATGCACAATCATCATTCAAGCATAATACAGTACTAATTTTATGTTTGAACATTGAACTGAAAGTTGATCTTTCTTGTTTAAAGAAAGAGAAACGTGTCGTAGAAAAAAAAGGAAATGCCAAAACACTTGCCGCTTGCGCTTCTTCGGTTGCCAGTGTTGAACTTGATCAGTCATGCAGGATTGGGCCATTGATATGGGCCATCCAATCTGGCCCTCATTTGGTAGCTTACCGAGACCAACGTGAGGAATATGACTTCCCAAGATTTTGGCCGCTATTCCAAATTATTCTACTATTCCGAAGCCACTGAAAATAAGTAGGACCTCCAAAAATGGGTCTACTCATCAACTCAAAACTCCTTTTGTCCAAAAGAAAATCAACTCGAAACTCCTTTTGTCCAAACACCTCGAAACTCCGCCAATATTGTTGAACACCCTCTGTCAAGAGTAAACTTAAACAAAAAAGCCTTATGGAGCTCAAGCTCGGGTCAGTTTTTTTAAAAAAAAAATCAAGAAACTCATTTTTACATCTACAATTGATAAAACCAAATATTTGTAATATATAAGTTGGAGCCTTTTGATATAAAAATTCCAAAATAAATAAATAAAATTATCAGCTAAATGGATCATGCAGATGATGTACGCATCTCTATATAAACTGAACCAAATTACACGTCTCGTTTTCCATTAACGTGGTACCTCGATTTTGCTTAGATTTTTTGGCGGCGTGGCCAAGCGGTAAGTCAGTGGACTGCAAAATCCAGTTATGCCCGGTCCAGATCTAGGTGCCACCTGATCAATACAATATTTAGGTTCATACTATCTATTATCACCATAGAAATAATAGATTTGCATTTTTATGATTGACAAGTGTGGCTCCACGTTGGACGTCCTTCACATGACAACAACCTAGTAAGTCGGCCTAGCGGAAACTGGTGGTGCGGTACATGGTTTCACCCATATCGAGTTAAAATGGACAAATAACTATATTTATACAAAACTTTTTCACCTTTTTCCATAAATATCCATTGTCTTAACATATGGTCACAACTATTTTATTATAGTTTAAATTAATAATATCACAATGTAACAACAAGACCAATATACAATTATTTTTGTTTTTTAAAGTTTAGCTTCTATTGCCGAAATTGCACTTGGATTAAATTTTAAATGTATATTCCAACTAAGATGATGTTTTCTTTTTTGGGACACCATTTCAAAGTTTTTTTTCCGGTTAAATGGTATTTTTCTTGATTAGACAAAAAAGAAGATCGAGATCGCATGTCTTTAGTAAAAAATTAGTGCCACTTGGATAAACTGCAATTATAAGTACATGTTCATGTCTATTTTAGTTTACTTAGATATCATGGCGTAGACCTCTAAAATTGATAGAGCTTTCTAGAATTAATGATTGCCAAATTTAGGTGCAAGTAATTAAATAGAGAGATAATAATGAATGTAATAATAGGAAATTCTGGAATATACACATGTTTGTTGGGGGTTTATCCTAATCACTGTGTTGCTCATTTATTGTTCGCTCATGGTAATTATTTCTTTCACGTTTTTGTGTATGTACATATAAGTTTGCATTGGCATATATTTTCAGCTGTGATCTACACAAAAAAGAAAATGTGGGGAGCATAGTCGAGTTTATCTTTGAATTCTAAGATCACATAATTGTTTTCTTTTGTGTAGCCAAAAATATAATCTATTATTTAAAAATACACATATGTATGTATAATGAAGAAAAACTAAAACAATTCAACCTCTAAATATCATTTAATTTTAATTTTAGTTGTGATCTCCAAAAATCCATACCTCTTCTTCCCTTGGCCTTAGAAAAACTCAACTAGATTCCGTAAAGGAGACCATCCGTAAAATAATCGTTTACTGTTTGGATGGGTCAAATGTGACCATTTTTTATAGCGTAAATTAACCTGTCCCACAAATTGTTTTATGGGATAGGCTAAAGCGAGGCCATTACAAAAAACAACTTTTTTATGCGCAAAACCAAGGATCATTTGGTGGAATGAAAATTTTAGGACGCACCACCGTCGGATCGTCACCGAATCCGGTCAAATTCTGCCAGATCACACTGAGTTGGTGGATCAATTCTTGGTAAAATTATATCAAATTCATGTCAACTTTGAGGTTGTCATTACACCGTAGGGTTTTCCCTACCGTACATTGTTCAAAAGTAAAAAAACTTTGAGTTCGTCCACGTGAGCACCTCGATGGGAGCTCCACCAGCGAGCAAACTCCATGGGAGCTCCTCCAGGGTGCGCGCTTTGATGGACGAGGCTGGAGAGGCCGACACATAAGGAAAGGGTGGGGCTTGTACTAGCGTTACGTTCCTATAGGGGCCGAAACAATGCGGGAGCCACCGGCTCAGTGGCGACCAGGACGAACCCTGGGACGGGCTGGCTAGGGCGGCCATAGACAATGTGTAGGGCATCCGCAATGTGAGAAAAACCACACCTTAAACCCTACGTGCAAGTTGTAAAGTACACCTTATATATTATGGAGAAAAATAAGGTCATTCATATGTTTAAGATGCACCTCAAACTTGTGGTCTACCATAAGCAATAGAAAAATAATATCTCATCTCCTCTATCTCTTGCATGTAGTAGTATGATAAGACGTGTGGGTCCCGGCTTATGGCTTAAGTTCACCTTATACATTGTGGGAGAATTCCATTGGACAAGTTGGACCCAGCTTATGGCAAAACCTCACCTTATATATGGCGGTTGCCCTAAAGCCGGGACAGCACCGCCCGGGAGCTTGTCTTCGGTCTTAGTGGCAAAGATGAATAAATCATAGTAAAATACTCCCCACCCGTCGGGGTATACCCCACATGTATAAATTCGATTTTAGCACACTTGTTCCGTCCTAACCATGTGACATATTATAAAAAATGTTTTACAGTATACCTTAATTGTTTCTTAGGGTACCAACTTTTACAAGATCTGCTAGTGTTGCTCTTATATATTGTATCCATGTAAGCCGCAATTAAACTATAGTGTGTTGGCTAGATTGTGAACTTTTGAGATAAGTGATACTGAATGGACTACTTAGGGTGAAGATTCTCAGTTCAAAGACAAAGAGTACCACGGCAGAAATCGACATGTACGCGGTACCGCGATGGGACACATCAAAATCGACATGTGTTAGACTGTATAATACGTAGTATATGTATAGGCCTCTGTAACTTGTATTGTACACGTTGTGTACTCCTATATATAATAGAAAGCCACACCCAGATTGGGTGTCGGTCTGTTCCTCCAAACCCTAGCACAGACGTTGTCTCACATGGTATCAGTTTAGGTCGATCCTGATGTCTTCCGCTAACTCTGGTTCGACCGCCGCCGCCGCCGAGCTGGTGCATCACGCCACCGCGCCTCCCTCTACTGCGAGATCGCCGTTCATGGCATCTGACCCTCTTGCCTGGGCGCACTCACGGCCGCCTCTCATGGCCGCCCCTGTGCCGCCGTCGCCTGCACCGCTCGGGTCGGCTCAGCCGCCGCCTGCGCCGATCGCGCCTTCTAGCGCAGCTGGGGGCGCTGTGGAGTCGCCCGCGCCGCCTCCTTATGGTGCGCCGCCACCGTACATCGCGCCGGCACCTGCGATCTACGGGGCTCCTACCTCGACTTAGGGCGGATTTCTGTCGCCGTACTACGGCACCCCAGCTACCTACGGTGCACCTCCACCGTCCCCCTACAGCACCCCGACGATGATGTATGGTGCCCCCGTGGCACCCTTTGGCGCGACCGCGCCACCATATGGCCCGTCCGCGTCGTCCTACGCTTCTCCGACCGTCGCTCCTGCCGCCTCCGTCGTTTTATGCGCCGCCCTACGCCATGCCTGCGTCATCTCCAGACACACATGCCGAACAGGCTGCGCCTGCCCCCTGCTAGTGCACCTCCGACGCCCTTCTACTTTGCACATCTTATACCGGTGAAGCTCACGCCGGATAATTACCTGTCTTGGCGTGCACAGGTGCTGCGGCTTCTCCAGAGCCGCTACTTGGAGGGTTTTGTCGACGGCACACTGCCGTGCCCCTCGCCGTATGATCCGACGTATCATGCTTGGGTGGCCCAGGATCAGGCCATCCTCTCCGCCATCCAGTCCTCTCTCACCGAGGGCGTGTCGTCGCTGGTCATCTTCGCTGCTACGTCTCGGGATGCGTGGGCAGCACTTCACACCAGCTTCGCGTCTCAGTCGCAGGCGCGTGCCCACGCTATACGCACGCAGCTTGGCGAGGTGAAGCTTCAAGACCGCACCATCACCGACTACAACATGGTTACAGGCATGGCGGATACACTGGCCTCCATTGGTCAGCCAATCCGCCCCGAGGATTTCACCTCCTACGTCTTGAATGGGCTTGATGATGACTATGATAATCTTGTGGAGAACACCAACGGTCGAGACACTCCCATTCAGCCACGCGAGCTGTACTCACGCCTTCTCGCGACCGAGCAGCGCGTCAAGGCTCGTCGTGCCACTCCGGGCTTCTCTTCGGCCAACGCTGCCTTGCGCGGCGGTGGCAAATCTTACAAGCCGCCGACTGGGGGTGGTAAATCGGTGAACCAGCCCTCGACGAACTCGCAACCTACCAATGCCCCTACCAATGCCCCCACGAGTACCGGGGCGGCCGCGCGCGTGCTTGCTGTCCTTCATGTGGCGCACAGGTCCCCTGTCAGTTGTGTGGTCTCGATGGCCATATTGCAGCCCGCTGTCATCGTCGCTTTAAGCAAGATTTCTTGGGCATTGGTAACAACGGTAAAGGCAATGAAAAACAGGCTGCTTTGGCGAGTCACGAGCAAGGGCACACTCCTTCATATCCCATTGATCCACTATGGTACATGGATACGGGCGCGACTAATCACCTGACGAGTGAGATGGGCAACCTCTCTACTAAAGAACCATACCGCGGTCATGATCAGGTTCGCACCGCAAATGGAGCAGGTATGCACATCTCACATACTGGTCAGGCATCACTTCTTACTCATAATTCACAACAGTTGCACCTTCTTAACGTTCTCAGTGTTCCTTCAGTTGCACGTAGTTTGTTGTCTGTTCCACAGCTTACTCGTGACAATAATGTCTTTGCTGAATTTCATCGTTTCCATTTTTTCATTAAGGATCGCGACACGAAGGACGTACTCCTTAGAGGTCGACTACGCCATGGCCTGTATGCGCTTGATGTACAGCCCGTCCCTCACGCCTTCAGCGGTGTTCGTGTGTCCTCGTCTCATTGGCATGCACGTCTTGGTCACCCCGCAACTCCCATAGTTCGACATGTTCTTCACCATCATGAGCTCCCAGTTGTGTCCAATAATAATGCTGCCACAGTTTGTGATGCCTGTCAGCAAGGCAAGAGTCATCAACTTGTTTTCTCTGAGTCCAGTCGTGTAGTTAAAACTCCTCTTGAAATTGTGTTTTCTGATGTATGGGGTCCAGCCCAAACATCAGTCACTGGTCATAATTACTATGTCAGTTTTATTGATGGTTATAGTCGATTTACTTGGCTCTATCTTATCAAGCATAAGTCTGATGTGTTCGATGTTTTTCTGCAACTTCAAGCACATGTTGAGCGTCTTCTTAAGCACAAAATTATTCATGTTCAATCGGATTGGGGGGGGGGGGGGTTGAATATCGCAACCTAAATACTTTCTTTAATAAGCTTGGGATTTCGCACCGTGTGTCTTGTCCTCACACACATCAGCAAAACGGCACAGCTGAACGTAAGCATCGTCACCTTGTAGAAACTGGTCTAACTTTGCTAGCCCATGCCTCTGTTCGGTTTCGGTTTTGGAGTGATGCTTTTTCCACAACATGTTTTCTCATTAGTAGATTACCTACACGTCTTCTTCACATGAAAACACCACTTGAACTCTTGTTACATCAAACTCCAGATTATACGTTCTTCAAAGTTTTCGGGTGTGCTTGTTGGCCTCACCTTCGTCCATACAATAAGCATAAACTAGAGTTTCGGTCTAAACATTGCGTCTTCCTTGGGTATAGCTCTCTTCAAAAAGGGTATAAATGCCTCCATGTTCCGTCTAACCGTGTCTACATCTCTCGTGATGTCGTGTTCGATGAAAGTGTGTTTCCCTTCTCTGCACTTCCGACCACTACCTCTACTCCCACGCCACATGTTACTTCTTTTTTACCTTCGCCTGATCAGTTTGTAGATGTTGCGTATTCGCCTTCTTTGTTGCCTCATCATGCTGCAGGTATTGGAAGAGGTGCCCGACTTGAGCTCCTGGATGATTCCTCCTCGACACAGTTGGACGCCATGCCTCGTGAGCTAAACGCTGATCGTGTGCATGTGCCATGCACACCTGACGTCGATCGTGTTTCCTCCCCGCGAGGTCCATCATCAGCCCCGGCCTCTTCTGCATCGGCACACGACATGCCGCCATCGCCCGGCCCAGCGTCTGGCCCGCTTTCTCGCCCTGCCTCCCCGGGAGCTTTGTCACCTGGGCTGCTGATTCCCGCTCCAGCGTCTGGCGCGTCCGGCGCCGTGTCGCCATGTGCGGCATCCACTTCTCCAACGCCCATGTCAACTGGGCCGCCGTCCCCTGATGTGTGCTCCTCTACGCCCACGGATACTCCATCAACGAGTGCCTCCTCGCCTTCAGCATCGAGGGACACCCAGGCTGCGTCACCTCTCGTGCCAGCGCCCGCTGCTACACGCCCTCGTACACGCAGCCAGAATGGCATTTTTCGTCCTCTCGACCGCAAAGATGGCACAGTTGCCTGGATTGCGGCATGCATGGCACAAGCCGAGGCTGATCCTACTGCTGAGCCTCTGCATTTTCAGGCTGCTCTTGGTATTCCTCACTGGCGCAGTGCAATGGAACAGGAGTTTCAGGCTCTCTTAAAAAATGATACTTGGCAGTTGGTTCCGCCTGTGTCCGGTGTTAATATTATTGACTCCAAATGGGTGTTCAAAGTCAAGAAACATGCTGATGGCTCTATTGAACATTACAAGGCACGGTTAGTAGCAAAGGGATTCAAACAGAGATATCGTCTTGATTATGAGGATACTTTTAGCCCAGTTGTAACCTACCACCATCTGTCTTCTTCTCTCATTGGCTGTTACACGAGGATGGTCTCTACGCCAGCTGGATGTTCAGAATGCCTTTCTCCATGAAGTCTTGGAGGAAGAGGTATATATGCGCTAGCCTCCTGGGTTTGTCGATCCTACTCGTCCGCAACATTTGTGTCGCCTTGTGAAGGCCCTCTATGGCCTTAAATAGGCTCCTCGTGCATGGCATGCGCGACTTGGCTCCGTACTTCGGACTCATGGATTTATTCCGTCCACTGCTGATACATCATTGTTCCTATTTCAGCGACCCGAGGTAACTATGTACCTACTCGTCTATGTTGATGATATTATTCTTATCAGTTCATCAGTGGCTGTTGCGGATCGTCTCATATCTGTTTTGAGTGGTGATTTTGCTGTCAAAGATTTGGGCAGTTTGCATTATTTCCTTGGTCTGGAGGTCTCTCATTCTTCTGCTGGTCTGACTCAGACTCAGCACAAGTACTCCATGGATTTGTTGCGCCGTGCTGGTATGCTACAATGCAAGCATGCCCCCACTCCCATGTCTGCCACTGATCGGTTGTCTGCTAGTGATGGAGATCCTCTCACTCTTGATGATGCCACTGAGTACCGCAGTATTGTAGGTGGTTTGCAGTATCTGACTATCACCCGTCCTGACATTTCTTATGCAGTTAATAGTGTTTGTCAGTATATTCATGCTCCTATGACGTCTCATTGGTCAGCTGTCAAGCGTATACTGCGCTATATCCGCCTTACTGCTTCATATGGTCTGCGTCTTCGTTCTGCACCCTCATGTGTCCTCTCAGCGTTCTCAGATGCAGATTGGGCTGGCAGTCCGGATGACAGGCGATTTACCTGGGGATATGCGGTCTTCTTTGGTCCTAACTTGATCGCCTGGAGTGCTCGCAAGTAAGCTACAGTTTCTCGAAGTAGTACTGAAGCTGAATACAAAGCAGTTGCCAATGCCACAGCTGAGCTCATATGGGTACAATCTTTACTTAGAGAATTGGGAGTATCTCAAGATCAGCCACCGGTTCTTTGGTGTGATAACATCGGTGCTACATACCTTTCATCTAATCCGGTATTCCATGCCCGAACGAAACACATCGAAGTTGACTATCATTTTGTACGGGAGCGTGTTGCACAGCTACTACGTATCAAGTTCATCTCATCTAAATATCAACTTGCTGACATCTTCACAAAGCCATTGCCACAACCTCAATTTGAGTTTTGTAGGCGCAATCTTAACTTTTTTTTTTTTTTGAAATTTAAAACCATCTATATTAAGCAAGCAAGCCGCCTCATTAAAAACCTTCCAGTCCCCTTTGGGTGCCCTGGTAAGGAAAAGAGTGCGTAAAAAAACTTGCTGCCACAGTTAAATCAGGGATACATCGTTTGCTAAAGTACTAACAAGAAAATCAGGAGGTTCATCATGCCAGTATACTGACTGGAACCCCTCAGAATTACTAGCAAGAAGATGTGCTGCTCTATTAGCCTCTCTATGACAATGGGAGAAAAGCACCGAGGTGAAATTGCGGCATAGCATGCTACACTCCTCATAGATCGCCACAGCTGCACCAAAGTGGGTTCCTCCATTGATCATCACCTCCATAACTTCCAAGCAATCAGAGTTAACCTCCAATCTGTTGCAGCCCAATTGACCTGCTAGAAGAAGACCATCACGGAGAGCATATGCTTCTGCAGATGCCGGGTCCGATACATGAGCTAGACCACGGCAAAACCCCGCAAGAAACACACCATTATCATCACGCAGAATAGCCCCCGAGCTCCCCGTACCTGCATCCAAAGAGAAACCTGCATCGACATTTAACTTAACATAGTTTTCCCTTGGTTTTAGCCATCCCCTCGGGATCGGATTCTTCTTTTTTGCCTTTGCATAGTTTAGGGCTAAAACCGTTATCGCATGTGCCGAGCGAGTGGATGTTTGCACCGGTTCCCCTCTTGTAGCACGACGTCTTTCCCACCAAATGTACCAAACAGCGACGGCCACCAACTCATTGCGTCCCACCTCCGGGATCAGAGGAGCTGTAGCAGTATTATCTCGGAGCAGAACCTCAAGTGTAGACTGTCCCTCGACTTCAACCTCACAGACCTCATTTACCTTGTCCAACATGCCAAGATGCGACCATATTTCTCTCACTCGTGGACAACGGAAGAAAGCATGACGGATACTCTCGCATTCCGATAGGCACAAAGCGCAGGTAGAGCTCGAACGCATGTGCCTATTGGCTAGAACACCATTGCAAGGGATCGCTCCATATAGAGACCTCCAACAGTGAATTTTTATTTTTGATGGGACATTGAGAGACCAAAGGGTTTTCCATATAGGCAGCGATGAAGAAGTACTGTAATCACCCGTTCTTCTTAATTTTATGCCATGCTGATGTTCCCATTCCAAGTGGTAACATGATTTAACTGAAAACGTACCCGATTTTGTATGATGCCATCCAATAAAATCATCAAATCTTCCAACTGCCAACGGGATGTTCAGAATCCGTTGGACATCAATAGGCCAAAATAGCTCCCTGATTAACTCCTCATCCCAAGTACCACTGTCCGAGTTAATGAGCTCTGAGACATTTGTAAGAACAATGTTACCTCTTCTCGTAGTTATCCTTCTATTTGGACTAGCGGGGATCCACGGGTCTTCCCAAATTCTAATGGTAGAGCCGTCCCCAATCCTCCAAATGTAACCTCTTTTAAAAGATTGTAAACCAGCCCAAATACTCTGCCATGTGAAAGAACTCCCCTTTTTAAGAGGGCAATTAACAATATCACCTGTGGGGAAGTACTTTGCTTTTAACACTTTAGCACACAAAGACTCTTGATTCGAAATTAATCTCCAACATTGTTTCGCAAGCATAGCAAGGTTGAAACTCTGTAGGTCTCTAAAACCCATACCTCCCTGTCTTTTCGGAACGCACATTTTCCACCACGCAAACCAATGCATATGTTTTTGCTGATCATCATCTCCCCACCAGAACTGGGACATTGCAGAGATTATCCCTTTAATGATCTGTTTGGGTAGCTTGAAAACCGACATTGCATACGCCGGGATGGCCTGAATAACAGCTTTGAGCAAAACTTCCTTTCCACCGAAAGACAGCCTCTTCTCTTTCCAACCATTAAGAATTTTACATACTCTCTCAATGAGATGTTTAAAACAATCCGCTCTGTCAACACCAACCATAGGGGGAAGCCCCAGATATCTGTCAGTCATTGCTTCTGTCATGATGTTAAGAATAGAACATACCTCCACCCTAGTGTTGACATCCGTGTTAGGGCTAAAGAAAATGCTGGATTTCGCCTCACTTACTAACTGACCAGAAGCAGCGCAATAATCAGTAAGGGCCTGTCGAAGTGACAATGCATTGGCGGTATCTGCCCTCATTAAGATAAGTGAGTCATCAGCAAATAATAGATGAGAGACCGCAGGGGCATTCCTGCAGACTCTAACTCCCAGGATATTACCATTAATTTCCTCATAATTCAGCAAGCTAGTAATTCCTTCAGCACAAAGCAAAAATAGATAAGGTGATAGAGGGTCTCCCTGTCGGAGACCCCTAGTGGGATAAATAAAATCAGTGAAATCATTATTTAGCCGAATTTTGTACCTCACCGAGGAGACGCAGGCCATGATCAGATTTACCCAATCAGTATCAAAACCCAATCGCAGAAGAATTCCCTTGAGAAAGCACCACTCAACTCTATCATAGGCTTTATGCATGTCCAACTTCACCGCGCAGTAACCATGTCTGCCATCTCTTCGATTTTTTAAGTAATGATACGACTCATAAGCCACCAGGATGTTATCAGTGATCAAACGTCCCGGGATAAATGCACTTTGAGTAGGAGATATAATATCCGGGAGTAAAACCTTCAATCTACTCGCAATGAGTTTAGATATCACCTTGTAGACGACGTTGCAAAGACTAATGGGACGGAATTGAGTGATATGCTCTGGATTCTCCACCTTAGGGATCAAGACAATGGTGGTGTCATTCCACCCCTCTGGAATTATCTTCGAGTTTACAGCCACTAAAACCTCATCAGTTAGGTCCTCTCCGATAATATGCCAGAATCTCTTATAGAAGACGGCGTGCAGCCCATCGGGCCCCGGTGCTTTAAGGTCCCCAATATTGAACATAGCCTTCTTCACCTCCTCTCTCGAGAAAGGAGCATTGAGAGCCAGATTCATATCATATGTCACAGATGGATTCACCTTGTCCAAAATATCCATATTAGCTTCCGAAATTCCTGCAGAAAACAAGCTTTGAAAATAGTTACTTGTAATCGAGAGCATCTGAGAGGGATCATCAACCGAAACCCCCCCCTCATCCTTCAATGCCATTATATGATTCCTTTTCTTCCTAGCTGAAGCAAAACGGTGGAAAAAAGACGTGTTTTGGTCACCCTGCTGCAACCAGTTAACGCGTCCTCTCTGAACCCAATAAATTTCTTCTTGCTCCAGGAGGTTTTCCATCTTGAGTTGAATTTCCACTTGCCTCGCGGTTGCCTCGTCGGAGAGAGGACCCGCCATAATATTATTCAATTCCTCCTGCAGCTCACGGAGTCTCCTTCTCGGTGCTTTGAGAACATCTCTATCCCAATTATGCAAAGTATCATGGACAAATTTAGTGTGTTCACTGACCGATGCGGAAGCGTGAAGAGTTTTTGCTCTCTCCCAAGCCGTTTGGATAATAGTTTCGATACTTTGCTCACATAACCATCTCGCCTCGAAACGCCTAGGACTCGGTTTGTTAATTTGAGTACCCGCAACCATCTCAGTGTTGACAAGTATTGGTCTGTGGTCAGACTTGCCAAAATCCTCATTAGTAACCGCAGCCAAAGGGAACATGTCCGCCCATCTCTGATCACACACAGCCCTATCCAACCTCTCACGAATTTTGCCTCTTCTCCAGGTGAAAACATCTCCAATATACCCCATATCTTCGAGGTTACAGTCACTGATAGTATCCCTAAAAGCTTGCATACATCTTTGGGGTCTCACTGCACCCCCATCCTTTTCAGTTGAAAACATAATCTCATTGAAATCACCCGCTAGCAACCACGGTAGATTTATCGCAGAATTTAAACCTCTAATGTATTCCCAGGTCTTGTACTTATTTTCACCACTAGGTTCTCCATACAAGCCAGTAAGACGCCATCCCATCTCGCTGTGCTCGCTGATCCTCAAGTCGATGAAATTTGTAGTGATCTCAAAAGAAGTTACCTCAATCTCTTTATTCCAGAACATAACCAAACCCCCACTCCTACCATCACTTTCAGACACCAGCATGTTGTCAAACTTCAAACGCAAACGAAGATTTTCTGCCTTAGCTTTACACAGATGTGCTTCAGACAGAAAGAGCACATCCGGATTAAGCCGCCCCTGGAGCTCCAGGAGCGCACGAACTGCCGAGGATTTACGCATTCCCCGGCAGTTCCAGAATATGATAATCATTGCTCCCGGCGGTACCCCTCGAGGGAGCCCGCCGATACTGAATTTGAATTTGCTATGGAGTTTTCACTGCCACTTTTCTGTCTCTTTGCCTTATCATTTATATTGCTCACATTGCCACGTTGATCATTTGAGTCTTCAATATCCTCTCCATCTTCTGTCTGAGTGATTTGCATCACCTTGCTAGGCTCTACCCGCAGCGTGTTCTGCTGTTCAGCCATGAAATTCAGCGAGCGCTTAGTCTGTTTACCAATATCTGACATTACAATATCAGTGCACTTAATCGGGCTGGAAGCAGTATCCGCAAGCTCATCATCTTGTTTGGCTGCTTCTCCGGTATCACGCTCAGGGTGTTTTCGCCAATCATGATACACAGGAGCCGTCCTCCCTCTACCTCCGAAATCTCTTCCACCTCTGCGTCCACCAAAGTTCATGTTTCTGCCCCCACCGAAATTCCTTCTCCCATGCCATGTCATAGGATCCGCCTTCAAAAAATCACCCCACTTCAACATAGATATGTCGTGTTCCCCGGTACCACACTCTAGAGAGATATGGCCCAACATACCGCAAGCACCACAAAACTTAGGGAATTTTTCGAATTGGATTTTGTAGAACTCACGTTGGCCTCCTCTTGATATTGAGACAAACCTAGCCAGAGGGACTCTTGTGTCTATACGAACCCTAGCTCTCACGAAGTCACCCATCCCATCTAGAGCAAACTCAACCTTCGAGACTTTGCCAATCTTCTTCTCAACGAGATTTTTGATCAGAGCATTGGAACGGTACCCCTCAGGCAACTTATGAATCTGAACCCATGCTTCAAAGAAGTTTAGGTCTACCGATCCCGGAGAACACAGACCATCATAGGGTTCAATGGAAACTGCGTTCTGTCGGAACAACCAAGGTCCTTGTTCATATACTTTGAGCCAGTCACCAAGACAGTAGCATTGTACAGAGAATAAATTCCACTCTATCGGCCTCATCTTGATCTCCTTCGCAGGGCTCCAGGCGTTGATCATGTGCTGTTCGAAAGTCTGCGGGCTGAAAGGATTTTGGGTATGCACTCGAGCCAAGGCCATCCACTTCACCCCTTCAATTGGTGCATCCTCTTGTTCTTCAAAAATCAGATCGTCAACCTCGTCCTCCTCAAACCCCAACCTTCCTAGCAGTTCGTCAATTGCCTCATCTTTTTTACTACCCGATCCACTCGCCATCGAAGAACGAGAAGCCGCCGCCGCCATTGCTGAAATTGCTGTTCGCGAGATCGCCACGGAACCAGGAGACCCTTACGCGCGCGCGGCCCGGATCCACGCTAGCGATCAGGTCAAGGAAACTCTTCCGAGAGGAAGATCAGAAACGAGCAAGGATACCGAACCCTAGTCGCCTAGGTCATGACTTCCCTAGTCGCCTAGGTCTCCCTAGCAGTCAACCCGTGCACACAATCCGCTAAACAAGTTGAGGTACCACGCTTAGGCGCAATCTTAACTTACTATGTACTTCAGGTCACAGTTAAGATTGAGGGAGGGTGTTAGACTGTATAATACGTAGTATCTGTATAGGCCTCTGTAACTTGTATTGTACACGTTGTGTACTCCTATATATAATAGAAAGCCACACCCGGATTGGGTGTCGGTCTGTTCCTCCAAACCCTAGCACAGACGTTGTCTCACAACATGTCGCCATGTAAAACTCCAAATTTTCCAATATGCACCACCTCAGTCCAACGCAAGTATGCAAAAAGTGACATCGGCAACCAGATCGATAAGTAGCATTTGTAGGGACTGAGGAAGGTTTGTTTTTTGCGGTCTGTGACAGTGCTGCAGTCGACCGACGAACGTACGTACCCAATTAACCAATCGCTTCCCAATTACGTTTTTGGGCATCTTGTGTTGGCGCCTCGGGCAGCCGGCCCGCTTGTAGTGATGGAAATCAAACTTGGCGACCAACTTGGTGATAGTCGCATCGCGTCTTAGTCACGATGTCACGTACCCGGATCGACTAAAATACCTATGCATGCTTGAATCGAGATTCGAGAACGTGGCTATGTCAAGGGAATTGTAACAAGCGCTACTATGCAATAATAATCAGCCATGGCTAGGTGGCATTGCACCACGGTCCCAAATTTCTACACGGGACACGGTCGTGGCTCCTCTGCCATAGGTTACCCTGACGTGGGCTCACTCACATGTGTGTCACAAGGTCGGAGGGCCCACATGTCAGTGACCCAACGTCAGCCACGTGAGAGGATCCCAGTAGATTCACGGGCACCCTCAAAGGTTTGTTGAACTGGGATAGAAAAATTAGCTGCAACGACACACTTAATGATGGGTTCTACAAGATTTTCTGTGTGGCAACCTGGATAGCGTGGACATGTCCGCATACACAGGATCAAAGACAGGCCTAACATGTCATCTCATAATAGTTACCTCGAGGTTAATGGTGTTAGAGCCTTCCGGAGCGGCACCGCAGAGACGTGTCACCGGCATTAAAACCAAACACCTTCCTGTTACTTCCCGCGTGCCACCTCAGTCCCCCCGTGGTTCCTGCCGCTTCCCGCCATAGTTTCCCGATCATTCGGCCGGCTATATAACAAGCCCGGCAGTGTTGTCGTCATTGCCGTGCTATTCCGTCTCGTCGGCAACACCAGAGCCCACGCACCCCGCTGACAACAAGACACACAACATAGGTATCTCCTAATCGATCCACTGTTGTCCCCCCCACCCCCGCCCTGTCCCCATCCCTCCCTCCCCCCACATGCCGGCCGACGCACATAACGAAGAGAGCAAGGATATGTGGAGTTGGGAGGAAGAGGAGCCATATTGCATGTGCAGCAAACGCACTTATGGCCGTACCAGGTCCCCGCGTGGAACTCCTTCACAACGTTCCGCGGTGAGGAAACCTTTCCCCTCTGCTGAGGCGCGCGGGGGGGGGGGGGGCAGCCTAGCCATCGAGCGCTAAATCAAGAATGCGGTGATGGAGGGGGCGTACAACAACTGCTTCGGGGTCGACGCCAACAACACGGTGAAAGAGGAGGCACACCGCAACACCATCGGGGTCGCCTATCCTGCAAGAATGGCAGAGGCCACCCAGCAGGCTTCCCACGAGGAGTTGAACGCAGCGTGCAGTGTCCTTTTCTAGAGTAGTCAGGGGATGACACTACGACGTGGCGGAGGCTCACCGTCGCCGGCTGGAAGAAGCGTTCCGTCGGGCCGACATAACGCAACGACTAGAGAGGAGTCAGGAGGAGAGGGAGAGGGCGCAGTTCAGGCCTGTTGCGGATGGGGTAGGAGAAGAGGCCTATGCGATGGCCAAGACGATGGCGGAAGAGAACTTTAGGATGGGGATGGGGAGGTGCTAGCTCGAGGCAGCGGAGACAAAGAGGAAGGCGAACGAGGCGGCGGACATGGACAGGTATATCCACACTACAGAGATTGCACGTTGCTAGCAGAGGTGCCTCCCCGCGCGTGCTCTCAGCGGCGAGGGAGAAGCACCGGATGACCCCGCAAGACATGCCAGAGAGACGCGGACTCGCGCGTGTGTCTGACAGCGACGGCGGGGAGGATATCTCTTACGCAACGAACAACGATGCTGAGGCTGGCCCTAGCGTGTCACCTCCCTCCGGAGTCTAGATTACTTTAGTTGTAGTTGGTTTATGCTTTTAGTTTAATTTCCTTGTAATATATTTAGTATTGTCTTGTTGTATCGCCGTGTTCGAACATATCGCCGACACAGCTCACTACTGGAAAACGGGCTTATCGTACCGGTTCCATGGGCCTATTAGTACCGGTTGGACAACCGGTACTAATTAATCGGTACTAAAGACCCACCAGTCTTTAGTACCGGTAGCTCACGGACCGGTATTAAAAGGGCCATCACGTGGCTTAGGAGGAGAGCCCACGGGTTCGTGTTCCTTTGGTACCGGTTCCTGTTACGAACCGGTACCAAAGGGTTTTTTCTCTTTTTCGATTTTGTACGAAAAAAATTCATTTTATTTCCAATTTACTTATTTCTATTGTTTAACCACTTAAACTCACATTTAGACTAACCATTCGTAATTTCAATTTAATTTACTCCCTTCTACTAACAGTTCCCGCAGAGGTCACCCGTCCTCACACTATTTCAGCACTAGCATGCTTAACTTCGTAGTTCCTTTCCTATGAGCTAACTACAAACAAGAGATACTTACCTGACGATAGTATCCTATCAATCCTATTAACCCATAGACTATGATGTCACACACATTTATTTTATGAATCAAAACAATTATTTAAATAAAAAGAATTGAATCATTAATAATATTTTGAATTAAAATATTCTTAAATGGAAATAATAATTAACGTATTTGTCTTTTTCCATTTAATATTGAATAATTCATATATGCAAATCCGTAAATTTAAATTTGACAAATAATATGTCTAAATCGATTAGAAAAATAAGAGAAATCCAAATATGAGACATCCCTAAGCTAACTCTTGTCTGATCTAGTACTTTTAAGCTCTAAGTCATAAAACTCCCTAGAGAGAAGTTGATACCGGTGAAGTAGGTCACACCCAGAAGTGCGGTGTCTGTCATCCAAAACCCATAACACACTTGTACACACATATTATGACACCTCCTATCTTTTGGTGGGATCCCAATACCGGAGTCCCTCTCCGATGAAATCCTAGCCTCATTGTAGAAAAACCAGGCTTATACTAATAAAGCCGACACCAGCGTTAAAATGGGGTAGAAACGTGTCTAACTAGTTATGACACCCCCTATCTTGTGGTGGGATCCCAACTCCGTTGTAGAAAAACCAGGCTTATACGAATAAAGCCAGTACCGTCGTCAAAATGGGGTTGAAAAGAGAGAATACATAGATCATGGAATTAATGACATATATCATCGAATTTTTAGTATTGTTGAACACAATATATCTATATATCATAAATCCTAAATACAATATATAAAATTAATGACATCGATATATTTTTATAGCATATTTTAAATTTCTTAGTGCTACAATTTGGTATTTACAAGAAAAATGCCCGATAAATTGTCGATAAGTTAACGATAAGCGATATCCTGAATATTGCATAGGTCATAATGAAATCTTCTCACATCATACTTAAACTTAAACATGAACATAAATCTCAAACACAAGAACAGAAATTCCAGTTACTCACATCATACTTAAACTTAAACATGAACATAAATCCCAAGTATAAGAACATAAATCCCAAGTAATATATATAGAGAGAGATCACAAGATCGACCCCCCCAAGCACTACACACTAGTAGTAGTCGTCTGAATCATCCTCATCCTCATCATCATCATCAAGTGCTGGTGCTTGCGGTACGAGGTGACGCTGCCCATGGTTGACCACTCGAATAATGCGGTACAACTCGTATGCAACGAAAGCATCTATGGCGGCAATACTCAATGTTCTTGCGGTGAAGTTGGGTAGTCTCCCACTCACCGTGGTTCTCGATCTTGGTCTTCATATCAGCGTAGAAGTCGTCGATCAAATCCACTGTCATATGAACCATTGAAGTCCTATCATGCCGAGACCTGAATATGTCTTGGAGATCAATGTGGCAAGCAGCCGGTATCTCAATTTTGAAGCTTCTCCTCATGTTGATCTTGTCATTATTGATATCAACGCTAACAAAACTAATGCCCCTGCGGCAAAGGAAGTTCATGAGAGCTTGACACTCCTTGTCACTACTGCAACAACAAATTAGAATGGAACAAATTGTTACTTAAGAATCATAGCAATAACCTACGAATTAAATATATATGCCAATAGGAAAATTAATTCACTACTATATGTCATTTTGCTATCCTATGACGTAAATTAACTATATGTCATTTTGCTATCTTATGTTCTATCATGGATTTGCCAATTTGTAACAAGGAAAATTAATTCACTAATAGTATTCATTTTCATATCGAATTCAAATGGTTGCAATCCTATGCAATTCAAATGGTTGCTATTCTATACAATTCAAATGGTTCATATAGATCAAGAGCCCCAATTAAAACATACCTTGCCCATTGGAAGACCAAAACAGTTGTTTTGAAGCATAGTTGGATGCCGGCAACTTCCTTAGCATTGCGCGTGAACTCAAGATCAAGCCCTATGAACTTCTCTTGTTCCTTCGCGCTTTGAACAATTCCTTCGAACATGGAAAGATAATCCGGTATTTTGGCGCTCTCGTTGGTGTAGTAGACGGTAAGCACGTTTGTGCCATGTGCGCGAACTTCCACAATGCGATTGATTGGTTCCATATGGTGGATTAGAGTAAGAAGATAAGAGAGATAGAGGGAGAGAAGAGAGGAGGAGAGGCGCAGAGAAACAGGGAAACAAAGAGAAACATAGAAACAATAACTTGTACGGTGCGACAGTTCGCGATTCCACGCGCGCAGGAGCCAAACCGTTCGACCTTTGGTACTGGTTTTTGCCACCAACCGGTATCAAAGGTGCCCAGCGCCAGGCGAAACGTGGCCACATGCCCCTGCCACACACATTTGGTACCGGTTTTTGCCACCAACCGGTATCAAATATGATCGCATCAGGCGAACGGTTGCCACACACCTTTGGTACCGGTTCTAGACACCAACCGGTACCAAAGGTGCAGTTCAAACCGGTATTAGCCGTGCACGGCGGCCTCCCCGTTCGAATCGGTACTAGACCCCCCATTAGTACCGGTTTTTAACGATGCAGGTACTAAATGTCAAATCCTATGTCCCTGTTTCTACTAGTGGCTGCCATTCTTGACGGCACCGGCATCCATAAGGCGTTTGTGCCAATGCCAACCAAAATAAGAGCGGGGTTTGAGGTGTACCTTCGGAAGAGTCGCATCGCAGTATGCTGGATACTCGCGTGAATATTTCAAAGTTGGCCAAATTGGAGATTACCGGATCGAAATTGGGGGTGCCGCTAGAGGCGCTCTTAGTATACGAGAAACAATTTCTTCTTCAAGGTTGCCGTGGACATTGGCGCCGGCACCGGTGATCGACTTTGCCAGCAGGTCTAACTTTTTTATAAACAATGCCGTTGCGCTTACCGTGATGGATCAAAACAAAACAGGAAACGGCTACTTGTCTCCGGTCACATCGCATCTTGGTCATGATGCTGTACGGTCAAGTCCCTGGATGGACGGAAGGATCGATTTTGAATGGAACATGATACTGTCGACGACCCAGGAATCAACATGAGACGATCCAATATCTTCTAGTGTAGATTTAAGCACGCGCTACTATGCAGGAAGTACGTCGAGCGCTAGATACAACCGGCAGTAAGTTGATTCCGGCGTGTGGCATGCAGCTGCTGGACGTGGCCCTCGATCGACACGGCAATGTCGTTATTCAACGTCAAGAAAATGTAGGGACTCTTTCAAAAAAAGAAAATGTAGAGACAAGAGGTGATACGTGGGCATCAATCGTTATCATATCCTTGTCGGAAGAAGAACGAGTGGATCAGACGGGACAAGGCTTGCAGCAAATCTTCTCCACGCGTCATCAGGCAAGCCGCCTTCTTTGCCGATCTCTAGCTCGCCGCGTCTGGACTCGAGCTCTAGTTTGATCCCCGGCTGACAGTGACACGTCCTACTACAAAATAGTGCTGGTTGGTACTGACAAAAGCATGAGACCGGAGAATTTGTAGACGAGGTCTCGTATAATTATTTTTCACAATCTACCTTTCTATCAAACATTTTTCAGTTTGCGAACGGCGGCCTTTTAAAGATCCGGTGATGGATGATCGCGATTCATGGCGCAAACTGATGCACGCAATGCAAGACAGCAAGAGCCTTCCTACACATTCGAGTCGTACCGTACATGCATACCTCCATCTCCGCCTGGCATGTTTGATCGAAATTAGAACTGTGATAGTTAGGCAGACAGACACAGCTGACGCGTCCAATTCAGAACGCGGCACCGTGTTGAATTTTCTGCCACGTACGAGAGCACACGCCTGTCCGTTAACTCTGGTGATACTACTCCAGTCTCAGTCTTCAAGACTTGGCGCGATCAAGCTAGCGCGCAATAGGCCCAAGAAAACAACATGCATACCGTAATCGATCACATCAGCTCCTGCCGTCGACTAATCAGTAGCGAGTTAAATTAACCTGAAGCGACAATCATCTTTGTCATTGAACGTTGAACTGAAAGTCGGTCTTGTTGTTTGCTTGGAAGAAAAGGGAAACTCATGAACGGACCAACGCGTTCCAACAATCTAGCTATGTATCAACCGCAGACTATTTTTGGCTCGTCGGCACCACTGGTCCTGCCTATTAAAAAAACTAAAAAAAATTCTGAAAGCAGATCTAAATGTAGATATCGGCGTATGCTACAAACGAGGAAAATTGTGTATTCATATACTCCCTCTGTTTCGATTTATTTAATCGTCTTCAATTTGTCAAAGCATGAGTGTACCTGTACACTAAAATAGGCCTACGTACATCTATATTTTGACAAATCCACGGCAAGTAATTGGAGGCGAGGGAGTACAAAGTAGTATGGGCTACAAAAATATTAAAAAAATGCTAAAATCTAAATATTTCAAAATAAGCATAACCAGATCTACACTTTAACTATTTCTATTTAAACCATAATGTTTTGTATTTGAATATAAAATTGTGCACATTTGTAGACTACACTGGTAGCTACATCTGGATTTGTTTTTAGATTTTTTTTTAAAACTTCTAAATATTGTTTAAATAGGCATGAGAACTCGTGCCTAGGTGCACAAAATCTCTCTATCAATGTTTTGTTTTCAGCTTGTGAATGGCCTTTTAAAGATCCGGTGATGGATGAACGGTGATCATCGCACATGCACGGTCCTCTCCTCCCGCCAGTGGCGGAGGATGAAAAAAAATCTAAGGTAGGGTGAACTAAAGAAAAATGATGCAAATACTAAAATGGTGCTAAGATTTTTATGTGGTCTATAATAACTAAGTGTAATAAAAATATAAAAAATGAATATAAGTAAACCCTAAATATACAAATGATAACTCACTATTTTTTTCAAAAAAATCTTATATACTTTTGTCCATAAAAACTTTTGAATATATTTCTATGTAGTGCATCAAACCACTAAAATCATCAGGCCCTTAAAATACTATCACGAGCATCTCTTTCTGCAACTTGGTCTTCCTGATTTTTATCGCCCAGAACATGTGTCTCTCAACTATTATTTTCATAATCAGTAAAGGCAATGCCAGCTCACTTAGATGATAAACAACAAGGAAACATGATATGACTTCCAAATATCAGGACAATCTCTAAGAGTTCCCAATTCTCTATAACGAATATTTAAGATTATCTTATCTATTATTAAGCTCATAATTAAAGAAATATCTATGATAAATCTATGTAAGACGAGCAAGACTATTCACATTGAATCAGAAGTGGGTCTCTTGAGTCAAGGCAAAAGAATTCCCAAAATACCCTAGCGTTCGTTTCGATTTTCGTCTAGCCCATAGTGCCAATATACCGTAAATTCTCCAAATATGCCACACAAAGGACATTTTTTTGTTAGATATATAATGTGCTATTGTAAAAAAGATAAAATTTGGTTTTCTATTAGACTAGATTTAGTCATTTGCTTTAGGCTCAGAATTGATTTTGTGCAGTTGTGAGTAAAATATGCATAACTTTCTCATACATACACTCGCTTTTACGCACGATCACTCAAATTGTTCATAAAAACGCATGTATAATGTATTTGCTAAAAGGAAAGATAGGGTGAACGCCCCACCCTACCGTATAGGAGCGAGCGACATGGAGTAAAATTCCTCTATAAATATGAATTATAAATAGGGTAGATCGATATACCATTTCGGAGGAGGAGCTAAGGAAGCCACCAGAAACTGGTTCGAGGTAGATTCTGGAATTGCACTACATCTGGGATTCTCGGTGGAAATAAGCTCACCACAAGCTGGACACTTAGTTTGGGCTTGTGTTGCCCACAACCTAGATGCCTCCTAGAAAGCCCAGAAGAAGTCACCCTAAGTCGGGGTAGGATAAATTTGGGGGTTGGTTCATGGTTTTGCTCATATCGCGTTAAAATGGGCAAATATCTATATTTATACTAAACTTTTTCACTCTTTTGCAATAAACATCCATTGTCTTAACATATGATCTTAACCGCTACTATTTTTATTATAGCTAAAATTAATAATATCCCATTATAACAAAAAAAAATCAACATACAATCATATTTTTTTCTTAATTTTAGGTTCAATTTTCAAAATTGCACTCCACTAAATTATAAACATATATTCTAGCAAACTGATGTTTTCTTTTTGGATACACCATTTCAATTTTTTTTTGCTAAATGGTATTGTTCTTGATTAGAGAAAAAAGATGACCAAAATCGCATGTCTTTACCAATAAATTGTGCCACTCGGATGAACTGCAACTATAAGTACATGTTCATGTCTATTTTAGTTTGCTTAGATAATGGCACAGATCTCTAAAACTGATAGAGCTTTCTAGAATTAATGATTTTATAATTTACGTGCAAGTACGGAAGTAGAAAAGATAATAATCAATGTAATAATAGAAAATTCTGGTAATGATTTTATATCCTAATCGTTGTGTTGCTCATTTACTGGTTCGCTCATGGTAATTATGTCTTTCACGTTTTTGCTTATGTACATATGAATTTGCATTTTACATATATATTCAGTTGTGATCTACAAATAAAAATAAAAATGAGGGTAGCATAGTGGAGTTTATATTCCGATTTTAAGATCCATAATTTATCTATTGTGTAGTATAATGTATTATTAAAAAATAGATATATGTATTTATTATTGAGAAAAACTAAAAAAAAATTCAAACTCTAAATATCATTTATTTGATTTTCAATTGTGATCTTCAAAATCGCACCTCTTCCTCCTTTGGCCTTAGAGAAACTCAACCACATCTCGTATAGGAGACCAACTGTAAAATAACCAATTTACGGTTTTGATACCGTAAATGAGCCTGTCTCATAAATTGTTTTACGTGATAGGGTAAAACGAGGCGCTCATCCTTATATTTATAGTATAAGAAGAAAATGTTTTATACGCAAAACCAAGGATAATTTGGCGGGATGGAAATTTCAGGATACACCACCGTCACCGAATTAGGTCAAATTTTGCATGTCACGGTGATTTAGTGGATCAATGTTGGAAAATTAGTTCAAATTCCGGCCAACTTTGAGTCTTTCCACTTGAGAATCTTGATGGGAGCTCCACGGGCGAGCAAACTCCATGGGAGCTCCTCCGCACCGCGTTCTTCCCTGGACGAGGCTGGAGAGGCCGTAATATAGGGAAGGGCGGGAGTCGTAGTGGTTGTTGCATTCCTACAGGGACGAAACGACGTGGGAACCACCGGCTGATTGGCAACCAAGACGAATAATGGGAGGGGCAGGCTAGGGCGGATCCAAACAATGCATGAAGCCGATGCAGCACCGGCCTGGGAGCTTAAATTTGGTCTTGGTGGGGAAGATGCTCCAAAGAATAGGAAAAAAAATTCCCGATTGTCGAGTATGCCCCACATGTATAAATTCGGTTTTAGCGTACCTATTCCATCCTAACCTATGTCATTCCGAATTTTATTTATAGTATACCTTCATAGTTCTTACTGTACAAAACTATATATGATATGCTACAAATGTTCGACCGGAAACTGTTTTTGGCTCGTGGAGACCACTGGTCCTGCCTATTTAAAAAATCCGAAAAATATTTAAAAATTTCTGAAAACAAATCTAAACATAGTTATCAACGTATGCTACAAATGAGCAATTAATTCGAGATGGTGCATATAAACAATCTATAACAAAAGCACATGAAGACAAAACAACACCGCAAAAGACTAAAATGTAACAACAAAAGAACTAACAAGTCACTATATAACAAAAAAAAAACTTGCGGCAATAAGAGGCAATGGTCGAGAAATCTAAAACTCAAACGGATTTTTATTTTTATTTTTATCTTTGACATCAAGCTTCGAAGGCTGCTATTTTGCCTCGAGCACCAATGTATTATTCTTCATCTCCTGAATTTTCTCAATATAATACATCAATAACTCGAGAATGTGTTCATCCCAAGCAAACTCGTGGGTATTTTTAGGATCGTCCATACACCCAAGTACTCCAACCATATCATATTGTTAGTGCCAGGGTGCACGACAGTGGCCAAGCCACAACAGGTCCCAAGTCCTGATAATTGAATCATCATCAATGTCAGCATGAGACTTAAGCATATCTCATGCATCCTTTATCGCGAGCCTAGTCAAGCCACCTTTGTATGCCTCAAGCAAATCTGACTGAACACTCTTAGTGAGTAATTGCAGAGCCCAGGTGCTTGATCGTACGTCAAAAGCCTTGCTAATCATCTCCGTCATGAACACTATTCTTTTGCCATGGTAGTTAAACTCACGAAGATCAGTACTTGTATTCACAGCAATGAAGTCGATGAGTTCATTAGGCGCAGTGAACGGGGATATGTTCAATAAGGAACTGAAACCGTTGTGCTTCTCAATAATTGCTCTCTTCACAACTATTAGATCCTTCGCACATTTGCATAGCCGCTTGGCAGAAAAACGGTCCTTAGAACACCAGTAATCTCCATGCTCAAAATCATAGTTTAAAATAGCGGGCTATAGCGACGCTATAGCAGCGCTATAGCGTTTTGAGAAGGGTCACGCTAAATGGTGTCTATGTACAATTTAGCTAATTTAGCGGCATATAGCGCCATTTAGGCGTGCTATAGCGTTTATTTAGCTAACTTTGAGGCTGCCGCTATATGTCATAGCCCGCTATTTAAAACATTGCTCAAAATCGTCCGTGAACAGAAAAAATCAGGAACATAATAACATCTATGAAACCAAACTAAATAACACACCAACAGAAGTAAAATTGAACATCTAAACCTGTCAGGTTTGCTACACCATACAAAAAAAATCTGCTACCTAAACCTGGTATTTTTGCTACCTACGACATGCATTTGCATCAAAAAAGCACACCAGACAGTTATGCTACATCATACCAAAAATTATGCTAGCTTAACCTAACAATTTTGCTACCTACATATTGCCTATGGATCAAAACATCAGACAACAAAATTGAACCTAAAACCTAACATGAACTAGCAACTATACTTAAGAAAACAATAATAGGGATCTAAACATAACAGCTAAACAAGCAACTGAAACCCTAGATATATACATGGCGACATGGCAAAATCACAGCAGAAGAAGGCATAAAACCCTACACACACTGAGATGAAGGGCAACACATGTATCGCCTCCATTGTTTAAGCCACTCGAACACCTTCGAATTCGAGGTGGCAAGCAAACTTCTAGCTACAAACCCTTCCTGATAGCACAACATGGAGAAATTTCAGATGATAATCACTGGAATTGATGAGGGAAACGTGCATATTGCAGAAGCAAAGAGGGGATTGAAGCTCACCAGATAAGCCGTCATCGCCGGAACCACCGAATCGCCCCTAGAGAACGTGTTGCTCCAACCGTCAGATACCTTGCCCTTCTCAACTCGAAGGCAGAATGTCGGCTCAAAGCTCTGGATAGGGGAAAGGAACCCAGCAGTACGCGGTGCAGCGCAGCTGGAGAAGGAGGAACCAATTCGTCGCGCCCCACAGATCGCTCTCGCCGTCGTCTCTCGCTGATCTCGTAGCGGATGTAACGGAAATCCGAAATGGGCATCGGGGATTGATACGTCTCCAACGTATCTATAATTTCTGATGTTCCATGTTGATATTATGCCAATTGCTACTTGTTTTCTCCCTTATTTATATCATTTTTATCGATTTTCCGGACTAACCTATTGACAAGACGCCATAGAGCAGGTTCCCTGTTTTCTGCTGTTTTTAGTTTCAGAAAAGTTGTTCTGGAAATATTCTCGGAATTTAAAATTTCAAAAGCGAGAAGTCTTAGAAGTCCCGGAAGCTTCCAGAAGTCCCAAAGAGCCCCGGAGGGGGGCCACAGGGTGGCCACACCATGGAGTGGCGCGGGTCCCCCCTAGCCGCGCCACCTAGGGGTGTGGGCCCCCTGGCCACCTCCCGGCATCGCCCTTTTCTCCCATATATACTCCCCGAGGCATAAACCCTAAAGAAATCGACCTTTTCCACAAAATACATCCATAGCTCTGTCGCTGACGCCGACAAGTTTTGGTGGACAGATCTCTCTTCTGGCACCCTACCGGGAGGGGGAAGTGCCCCCGGAAGCCATCTCCATCGCCGTTGTTGTCTCCTATGATGAGGAGGGAGTAGTTCTCCCCCGAGGCTGAGGGCTCTACAGGTATCTATGTGGTTCATCTCACTCTCTCCCATGGTGTGATCTATATGTGATCGTGAGCTTTGTAATCTTAGTTGAATAAGTAGATGTTACTCTTCATCTTGTGCTACTCAAGTGTTTTATTAATATGAACTTTGGAGTCACCTTGTCTCGCGATGTGAAGGTGACAGTGTGCACACCATGTGTGTCTCCTCTATGAATTGTGTTGTTTGTCTAGTACCTTCTAGTGCGCTCATGGTGACAGCGTGGGGTTAACTAGACATGTGAATGCTTACTTTAAGGAATGCTTTTTCAGCCCTACGCAATGATTAGTGTTCGTTATCCAACTGTAGAGGGTTAAGAGTAGCATAATGAAGAGAAGATATTTAGTTATTCAATTATGTGATCATTGTTGAGAGTGTCCACTAGTGAAAGTAGGATCCCTAGGCCTTATTTCCAAGCATTGAAACACCGTTTTCCGCCTGTTCTGCTACATGTTTGCTTGCTGCCATTTTTTATTTCAGATTTCTATTATCACTTATTATCATCCATATTACTTGCATTTTACTCTCTCTTCGCCGAACTAGTGCACCTATATACCTGACAAGTATATTGGGTGTGTTGGGGACACAATAGAATTCTTGTATCTTGATTGCAGGGTTGCTTGAGAAGGATATATTTGACCTCTACCTCACTGAGTTTGATAAACCTTGGGTGATCCACTTAAGCGAAACTTGCTGTTGTTCTACAAACCTATGCACTTGGAGGCCCAACACTGTCTACAAGAATAGAAGCATGCGTAGACATCAAGCTCTTTTCTGGCGCCGTTGCCGGGGAGGTAACGTAAAAGGTACTCACATCGTCGAGTGTGAGCGCACGAAGTTATTTCCTTTAGATTCCGCAATTATATCTTTTGGTTTCTTGTTTTCACTAGTTAGTCTTATTTTTACTTGTTGCTTGTTTTTATTTTACTAGTTAGTCTTAATGGAAAACAACAAAAATATGAGAGAGCTTTATTTGCATTCTATTAGCAATGTTATTAGCTAGTTTCTATAAAAATTTTATTTGCCCAACTTTAGAGGAGAAAATTTGCTCTGATGATACTTTATCTCCCATATGTGATAAACCTAATGATGCTTGTGATATTTTAAATCCTCCTACTGAAAGCATACCTTTTAAAATACCCAAGAAAATTGTTAAACTTGTCATGGATAACCGTTATTTTGGAGATGGAACTGTCCATCCTCGTGATCATTTACTCTTTATACATGAATTATGCGGGTTGTTCAAGTGTGCAGGTATTTCAATGGACCAAGTTAAGAAGAGGTTATTATCTTTGTCTCTTAAGGACAAAGCAAGGGCGTGGTATGAGCTTCGAGATGATCCTCATCATTTGGAGTGGAAGGAGCTCGAATCTCTATTTCATTCTAAATTTTATTCTTCTTACGAACTGTATTTAGATAGGAATAACATTTATAATTTTTGGCCTCGTGATGGAGAAAGCATTTCTCAAGCTTGGGGAAGACTAAAAACATTAATACTTAAATGTCCTAACCATGACCTTCCTAGGGAAATAATTGTTACTAATTTTTATGCAAGACTTTCAGGACATTACAGGGATTATCCAGATGCATGTTCAGAGGGTTCTTTCTCAAGTAAGAAGGTTGAAGCTAAATGAGATCTTCTTGAAACAATTGAAACCAATAGTGAAGGTTGGAATAATGACAAAGGTAAATAATCGGGTATAAACTATGAGTATGATTGCATTAAGTCTTTCGCTGAAACTGCTGATTTTCAAGAGCTTAGTGCTAAATAAGGTCTTGATCCTCAAATTATTATTGGCTGGTATAGATCCTTTTCTTCTTATATTAATGTTCCTAAATCAAATTGGGACATATATCATGAACCTTTTAAAGTCACTTGCATGAAAAATGAAACTGTTATTAATGATTGCAATGAACATGCTCAAACTTCTGAAAGTACTATTTCTTATAAGCATGTTAATTTATATGGAGCACCTAGACCTTGTGAAAAGAATCAAATCGAAGAAGAATATTGTATCCATCATAGGAATGAAAAAACTAGAAAGTAGGATAGGGATCTAAATGATCTTGGTGAAAAAGTGTGTGCCCTCTATCCTTTTATTTGTGAACTTTGCTGTAAAGTGGCTCATTTTAATTTTGAATGCTCAAGCCATGATAGTAGCCTTTCGAATCCTATGATTACTTCAATTTTTCATTGTGATGACATGATCACCCCTAATGAGCATGATGAACTTACATTATTTTTGGGGTGTGAAGAGTTATAAAGAAAAACCTCTTTGATTGATATGAGCGCTTTTGATATGAATAGTGTCTTGCATAAATTCCATCTTTATTGTGTTGAAAATTGCCATGCAAATACTTACATACAAAATATTCTAAAAGATGACACTTTACCAAAATATGAAAGGGCTAATATTTGCTTTCATCTTATTAATGAAGAGGAGGAATCCTCCAAGGGTTGTTCTATTGTTTATGACAATAAACCAGGGTATGTGGAGAAGCTTCCTTTCAAGCCTCTCCCTCCTATAGAGAGTAAGAAAAAGAAGAAGAAGAAGAAGAAGAGGGGGAGTAAAAAGAAATAGGTAACGGTATCTCTCCCTAAGCATGTTGCTCATATTACAGCTTTTGCTGATGAGTCTGAACTCAATGATTTTCCTATGCCTTTTATTTATGAAAGTGACCATGACTAGGAGAAACACACTACTTTTGATATTGAAAATCTCTTTGGTACCAACTCTGCAAATGATGATATGTTTACAAATGAATGCACTTTGAAAGATAACTATTCTATTGCCTATGATGATACTATGCCTCAAGTCTTTGATAACTATTATAAAATATGCTATAACATAGGCTATGATTACAATTATCCTTATGAAACTTGTCATAGTTATGGAGGGATTACACAAAACCATCTCCGTAATATACAACTTGTCTATCATGTTGGAGTTCTTTATGGCTATTCCATTGATAAATATGATATTTTCAGTCCACCTACTATTGAGGAGAAATTTTATTTTTATGATACTATGCCTCCTATATTTTATGATTATGGTGATGAGAATAATAATGATAGCTATTTTGTTGAATTTGCTCCCACTGCTATTAATAAGAATGACTATGCTTATGTAGAGATTATTAATTCTTTTATGCATGTGGCTCATGATAAGAATGTTTTATGTGATAGTTATATTGTTAATTTTATTCATGATTCTACTGAAAGTTATTATGAGAGAGGGAAACATGGTTTTATGCATCTCAACAATATGAAGTTTCCCCTCTTTATGTTGAAATTTTTTATGTTGCACTTATTTGTGTTTCTATGCTAGTCACTTTGTGCTTCTTTGACTTGTTTTTCTACAAGATTCTTTTTCATAGGAAGTGGGTTAGACTTAAATTTGTTTTATATTTTCTTCTTTATGCTCTCTTATTGTGCTTCAACTCTTATTCTTATGTGAGCATCTGTTAAAAATCATTGTGCCTAGCTGAAAGGCATTAAAAGAAAAGCGCTTGTGGGAGACAACCCGTTTTATTTCTCCATATTCGGTCCGTTTTCTTTCAATTATGTTTGTTTTCTTTGCACCTGGGTGTTTTCTATTTCCTTAGCAACTCCGCTTTATCTTTTCTTTTGTGTCTTTGTTGATCCAAGTAAAGTCTCTAGTGGAAAGTTGAGACTATATTTCGGATTTCTGCGCAGGAAACAGATTTCTGCTGTCCACTGTTAAAATCATATAAAATCACAGAAAATTCATAATGACCTGAGTTTTTTTGTGAGTAATCCTGGGTTATATACGCAACTTTTCTTAGTTGACCACATTTTATTTGAGCAACAGAATATTTTCTAAAAAAAACCATATTTACCTGCTGTCCTGTTTTGACAGATTTTGCCAATAATTGCATTTGCCTCTTAATCTCTTTCTTTTGGTGTTCTTTTGAGAAAAAAAGGTTTTAAAATAAGTTGTGAAAGTAGCTAATGTGTTTATGAGTGTTAGGATTGTGTTGAAACTGAGCTATGTGAATTTATTATTTTGATTGCACTATCGTTGCTAATGAAGATTGTGAGAACTTTGGTGTGAAGGATGTTTTCAATGGTCAAGAGAAGAGGATGATATGAAGTGATCAAGAAGAGTGAAGAGACTAATCTTGGGGATGCGCCGGAGGTACATCCCAGAAAATTCCAAGAAGACTCAAGCGTGTAAGCTTGGGGATGCCCAATGCATCCCTTCTTTATCGACAAATTATCAGGTCACTTCTAGTGAACTATATTTTTATTCAGTCACATCTTATGTGCTTTACTTGGAGCATCTTTTATTTTTTCTTTCATTTTTTTAAGTTTTCTTTGCTGTAGTTTATGGTTGGATCTTATCATACTTGTGTGGCAGAGAGACACTCTCCGTTTTCATTGCTTAGAACACTCTAGTTTTCATTCTTATTGTTCTGTGAGTGTTCACTTTTTGCTAGTACTGTGTTTAGCCTTTGTTTTCATGGATCTCTTATTTAGAGCTGTTAGTACTCTCTAGTTTTCATTGCTATATGCTTAGAGAGACTTTTTTTGTCATATATATGTGCTTGGTTGAGAATAGAAATGCTTATGTGGTAGTTGGTATAGTGGAAAAATTCGCATGGTCTTGTAGATCACTAAACTGCTTCACTTGAATCACTACTATTATTTTGAGACATTAATTTGCTTAATGGATAAACGGGAAGGAATAGTAAGTATAAACTTTTAATGGTTGGTCGAAGAAACTTGAAACTGTGCCAGACTTAAATTACCAGCTGCTAGAAACAATGGTATATGATTGCTACGAGTGAGACATTTCTGATCGGCGTTTTGTTACGCGCTACGGTCGGGGTAGCTAACAGTGACTTGTCACTGCGACGAACCCTCTTGGAGTGATTTGCATTGTGCCTTGTAAGATGATTTTCTTGATGTAATCTTTTAACTCGTGAGTCTATGTTGCGGTTCCTGACACTTCCACCATCCATATTTGCTAGCCTATTCGGTACTGTTCATTGTCCTTTCTCACATTGAGAGTTGGTGCAAACTTCGACAGTGCATCCAAATCCCATGGGAGGACTTTGTTCTCCTACACATAAGCCCATATATTCTTCCTCAAAACAGCCACCATACCTACCTATCATGGCATTTCCATAGCCACTCCGAGATATATTGTTGCACAACATCCACCTCCATTATGTTACTTGATGATGAGCTTCATGGTTATTTATGCATACTGCTACACTGGCAGGAGCATGCAGTTGGATACATCAGAGATATTCCATTATGAGTTATGAGTACTAAAAGTGTGATAATTCATTGTAATATAGGATGTTGCCCCTACCGGTGAGGGTATATAAAATAAAAAGATAAAAAAAATGAAAAATCCCAAAAAGAAAAAGAAAAGGGCCAAAGAGAGAATAAAGAGAGAGGGGGCACATCACTATCCTTTATACCACACTTGTGCTTCATGTTTAGCATCAATACTTCAGTTTCGAGAGAGTTTTCATATTATTATCATTCATAACTATATGGGGAACTTCACATTATAGAACTTGGCTTGTATATTCCAATGATGAGCCTCCTCAAATGAGCTCTAGGTCTTTGTGAGCAAGAAAGTTGGATGCACCCCCACTAGTTCCATTGGAGAGCTTTCATACACTTATAGCTCTATGTGCATCCGTTGTGTGGCAATCCCTATTCCTTGCATAACTTCGGTTGTAATACTTTCTCTTGTCTAATGACTACTTTCAGCTTTGTGAGCCTTTCTTCCATTGACCTTCCAAACCCCCAATAATGTTCTCTTTGTCATAACATCCCGGTGCCAGGGACCAACGCAGAACACTTGCTTGTTTTTAGTGCGCAAATAGTTTAAGATTCAAGCATTGCATCATATGGAAAGCTTGACTTGATCCTAACAGGGGTTGTGAAGATCGTTTGACGTGCATGATATTGTTGGTCCTGAAAGCTTAAATCATCTCTAATAAACTTGGCACGGTTGATAGTCTTTTAGTATTGATTCATTAAAAGTTTTGCTTATTTCTTCTTATTTGTTTATGCATTACTTGTTGATATCAAATATAGATCACAGCTTTAGTTCATTTTATCCTAGTTTACATGCTCTACTTTACATATTATGATCAAGATTGTGTGGTAGCATGTCACCTCAGAAATTATTTTGTTTTATCGTTTACCTACTCGAGGATGAGTAGGATTTAAGCTTGGGGATGTTTGATACGTCTCCAACGTATCTATAATTTATGATGTTCCATGTTGATATTATGCCAATTGCTACTTGTTTTCTCCCTTAATTATAACATTGTTATCGATTTTCCGGACTAACCTATTGACAAGATGCCATAGAGCCAGTTCCCTGTTTTCTGCTGTTTTTAGTTTTAGAAAAGTTGTTCTGGAAATATTCTCGGAATTGGAAATTTCAAAAGCCAGAAGTCTTATAAGTCTCGAAGCTTCCAAAAGTCCCGAAGAGCCCCGGAGGGGGGCCACAGGGTGGCCACACCATGGGGTGGTGCGGGCCCCCCTGGCCGCGCCACCTAGGGGTGTGGTCCCCCTGGCCACCTCCCGGCATTGCCCTTTCGCCCATATATACTCCCCGAGGCGCAAACCCTAAAGAAATCGACCTTTTCCACAAAATACATCCGTAGCTCTGCCAGCAAGTTTTGGGGGACATATCTCTGTTCTGGCACCCTGCCAGGACGGGGAAGTGCCCCCGGAACCCATCTCCATCGACTCCACCGCCATCTCCATCGCCGTTGCTGTCTCCTATGATGAGGAGAGAGTAGTTCTCCCCCGAGGCTGAGGGCTCTACCGGTAACTATGTGGTTCATCTCTCTCTCCCATGGTGTGATCTATATGTGATCGTGAGCTTTGTAATCTAGTTGAATAAGTATATGTTACTCTTCATCTTGTGCTACTCAAGTGCTTTATTAATATGAACTTTGGAGTCACCTTGTCCCGTAGTGTGAAGGTGACAGTGTGCACACCGTGTGTGTCTCCTCTATGAATTGTGATGTTTTTCTAGTACCTTCTAGGGCGCTCATAGTGACAGCGTGGGATTAACTAGACATGGGAATGCTTACTTTAAGGAATGCTTTTTGCAGCCCTACGCAATGATTAGTGTTCGTAATCCAAACGGAGAGGGTTAAGAGTAGCATAGTGAAGAGAAGATATTTAGTTATTCAATCATGTGATCATTGTTGAGAGTTTCCACTAGTGAAAGTAGGATCCCTAGGCTTTATTACCAAGCATTGAAACATCGTTTTCCGCCTGTTCTGCTACATGTTTGCTTGCTGCCATTTTTATTTCAGATTGCTATTATCACTTATTATCATCCATATTACTTGCATTTTACTCTCTCTTCCCCGAACTAGTGCACCTATATAACTGACAAGTATATTGGGTGTGTTGGGGACACAAGAGACTTCTGGTATCTTGATTGCAGGGTTGCTTGAGAGGGATATCTTTGACCTCTACCTCCCTGAGTTCGATAAACCTTGGGTGATCCAGTTAAGGGAAACTTGCTGCGTTCTACAAACCTCTGCACTTGGAGCCCCAACACTGTCTACAAGAATAGAAGCGTGCGTAGACATTAGAGATTTTGCTACGATGGGGATGTAAGGAAACGGGCATCGATAGAGGTGACATGGCACCATACGGAACGCATGATGAAATTAGATCGGACAACGCGTGAAGCTAGTACGATTCTTAAGAAAATTTCAAGGTCTAGAACCCTCCCTCCCCATAAGCCTCGCGCCGCCACCGCACGACGGAGGTAGGGCGATCTACTCGTCGCTAGCAGCCCCCCTCCCGCCCTCTTCGACCCTCCCTCCCCCGCCGCTGCCGAGGGCGCGACCGAACAAAGCCTGGTCGTCGCCGGCGGCGGTGGGACTCCCAGCCCTCTTCGTGTTGGGGTATGGCGGCACGGTAGCCATGCCCTTCCGCATGGGCGTGGTGTAGTCGGGGGCCACGTTGGCGCAGCACTCCGGCGACGGCGTGCAGCGGCGCGGCGACTGGCAGGCCGAGTGGGATCCGATCTTGGATTGCATGTCGGTGTTTTGGTGTTGGAGATCAATTTTGGCCGCCGTCGGTTCCAGGTGGCGGTCGGTTTCTAGATCCTAATCGCCGTCCGGGTGGTGCTCTTCCATGGACGCCATGGCTGCAACCTTGGTCATGGAGGAGACTCCTTGATCAGATCCGGCCATGGGCATGGATGTTTGGCAGGTGAAGACTTGATCTCCGGGTGGCGATCGGACATGTGTGCGAGAGAATGATGGAGGTTCGTGGACCAAACCGGGTGAAAACCTTATCTTCGGCTGCCGGTCGGCGGCTGAGGTCGGTGATGGCGACACTTTGTGCCGTCTCCTTCTTGAAGGCATCGCCGTGGTAAAATCCCGCCCTACTCTGCTACCTCCGGGGGAAACCCTGGATCAATGGATTGGTTGATGGCGGCACTTTTGTGTTGTTCCTCCCTGGGGGGCATCAATCTTGGAGGTGCGCACAAGCCTGATGGGCCAGTGGAAGGGCATGCGGTGTTGTTTTTACCGCTTCAACGATGGTGAGTTTTGGCAGTGTGGCGCTGCGGAGCCTCGGCAACAGACGCGGGATGGTATGACATGGTGTATGCATTGATCGCTGCCCTGAAGATGGGTGAGCGGAAGACGGCGGCTGCAACTTCTGGAGTGTGTACGTCGGTGTGCGATGCGGAGTGCTGAACCGGTTGTGCCCCTTGCTCGCTATCGGGCGGCTTGGTGTGGCCTTCGGTTTTAGATGATGTGCGTAGGTGTGTTGTCAGGACATGCGGTCCTGTGCTTGGCCACCCCCTTCATGAGTCTTGTAGGTAGCCACATGTCGCTTTGTTGGTGGCTTCGGGTTTAGTCGGTTCATGTATTTACTTGTAAGACATGGTGGTTTCTGTATTCTTTTTAATAAAATACGTCTGTGTGCATCATTTTGATGCAGAGGCTGGAGGTAGACCCTCCATTTCTAAAAAAAAAGGATCACGCGCGCGGGAGGTTTTTCCTAAAGGTACCTGACACTGTAAGGGCTCCTTTGATTTATAGGATAGGAATATGTAGGTATAGGAATACTATAGGATTGACATGGCATGTCTAATTGAACCCTATGAAAAATAGATTCCTTTGATTATGGTGAAGGAATTTTTCCATGAGGTTGGACCTCATGTTATTTTTCTATAAGATTTACACTACAAGATTTCTATGGGAATTTTTCCTATATAATACAATCCTATGAATCATACAAGTTGCATAAGAAAATTTCCTATAGGAATCAATTCTACAAAATTCATATACTATTCCTTTGAATCAAAGTGGGCCTAAGAGCATCTCCACCGGCACCCTCCAAATGGCCCCCCAAAGGCCCAATGGGGGTCCGGACCAAAAAACAGTCGTAGCGGCACCCCCCAAAGATGTCCACCCGCCAAATTTGTGTCCGGGCCCCACAACCCACCCGCCATACTTGGGAGTCTGGCTGGGGGCGCCGGACATCGTCCGCTCACCCCTCCCGACAGGCGGACCCCGCCCGTCATAGAAACAAACCCGCCCAATTCCTCTACTTTGGCGCCCTCCATTTTCCCCACCACCGCTGCCACCTCCTCGCATTCTTGCACCATGCCGCCAAAAGGATCAAAGAACCTACAACGTGCGGCGACGACGGGTTTGGCGCCAAAGAGGCTGCAGATGAAGCCGGACCCGACAGCTGTGGCGGCGGGGCTGTCGGCGAAGCAGAAGCGTACAATCGCTTCTAACCTCCGACAAGGGCGGCGCGAACGGGCGAGAACTGCGGCGATGTTGGAGGCAAATTAGACCACCGACATGCTCGTGGCGCTGAGCCAAACTGACACATCTGCCGCCCCCCTGTGCAGCTCGTTGCCGTCTTCCCCGCGCTACTTCGCCGAGACTAGTCAGGTATATGCCTCGCAGCAATCCCGCTTCTCCATCTCGTCCGACGACCCGGCTCAGTCCACCAGCATCGACCTGAACAACGAGTTTAATTTTGAGTCCTCGCCGGTGCTGCGTCGGGCATGGTTCCCAAGCGGCGACCAGACGGCATCCCGGTGCGACCTCTTCACCCAAGTAGGCGCCAACATGCAGCAGTCGGAGGTATTTTATTGCTGCCGTGCATTTAATGCGGCCGTTACAATTTATTATGCCGATCTGCTAGGTGAATTGTGTAGTGACTGCCAAGAAGACTAAGACTGAACGCCCATGCACCGACGCTGGTGCCCTTTTGAACGGGGGTGTGTTGGCCGAGGCGATGTATGAACGGCCCTGTGTTGGTTGAGACTTTCATTTGATCGCCGTTATTTTGGGTAAAACCGAATTTCGCCAAGTGTTTGATCGGGTTGCCGTTTGGGGGGCGCCACTGTGGAGCACGTCCATCGAATCGGCGGACACAGATCCGGTCGCCCGTCAAAGGAGGACAATTAAGGGTGCCGGACACGTTTTTGATGGGTGCCCGTGGAGATGCTCTAACTTTTTAAACTATGGACGGCGATGGATGGATCAATGTAACCGGCCGCCGTCTCCCAGCGACGGTTCGGCCTCGGCCACCTATGTAGGTACAGTTCTCTGACAATTTGACCGAGTAAACTTTTTTTGTTATTTTTTTGCTGCATTCTGACAGTACTGGCGTTAATCGGTCGTTGGACGTACGTATCGAACCAATCGGTTCCAAGTAAAAATCTGGGCATCGTGTGTTGGCTCCTCGATGAAACGGCCGGGCCGCCGCCTTAGCAGCCGGTCCACCTGTAGTGTTGGAAATCAAACTTGGCAGCCAAGTGGGTGCCTACCCGCCGTACCAGCTAGTTAGTCAGTAGTCAAGACGTAGTACGGTCAGGTAGCACCTGGATCAACGGAAACATCTATGCATGGATGTTTGAATCGAGAACATGGCCTTCTGTCATTTTTAGGAGTTGTAACATGTGCCTACTACTACGTACACACTGATCAGCCATGACTAGCTAGCGTACATGCCGGCGCGGGGTCCCAAATTTCTTCGGGAGCGCGATGCCTCGACCAAAGATGACGAAAACGACCTATACGGCCATCGACTTGGAGCAGAAACTAGTGTAGTTAGCTAGTTGGCTTCAAAAGCGCGTACGTACCTTGTAGAACAAAACCAGGCGGGGCGAGATGTGACCGGACATGTCTCGTTTAAAAAAAAAAAGAGAAACGTGTCTTGGAAAAGAAAACGGAACTACCAAAACACTTCACCGCTTCTTCGGTTGCCAACGAGGAAGTCAGGTTGAACATTCAACTGAAACTGTCCAGCAGGGTTGGGCTTGGATACCAATCTGGCGTGAAAATTCACAAAATTAACCTTATGGACAAACTTCAATCAAAACTAGACCTACTTGTAAAATTATTTCGTTTCTGACCTTTTTGTGCAACGCCCACACACTCGGCGCTGTGCTCAGGTGTGCAGCGTCCGAGGTGCCGGCGCGGCACGCGCAAGTGCAGCACCATACGAGCAGGCGCGGTGCTCTCTCGTATGCGATGCGTTTAGCAAATGCTCAGGCTTTGTGATCCTGCCTAGCTGTGTTTGTTAAATTGTTACGGGCACACAAACTACAATGGCCGATACACCTTATTACCCAACAGACACGACCATGCATGAGCAGGCAACTCAATTTGTCACTCCTAACTTTTACTGCTACCTCCGTTTTAAATTAATTATCACAAAGATAGACAAAATTGATGTATCAAACGTTAAATGATGTGTAGATACAACCTTTCGTAAGAGCAAGTTTAATAGTATAGATAACAGCTGGATATAAGAAGTTGTCATGTCACTTATAGCCAACCATGCATATAGGCAACAAGTATAATAATTAGCCATACAGATGGGTTAATTTATGAGGGCATGACCCACCTGCCACTCTTACAAGTTGCTTAGGTGCACGTTTTGCAGCTGGGAATAAGAGTCCACTGTCCTTCTCTTCTCTTCTCACTCCTCCATGTCATCTAAAGTATAATATTTTAACTCTTAGGGCATCTCCAGCCGTGTCGCCCAAAACGACGTTGTTTTGGTGCCCCCGCGGCGTCAAACGGCGCTAATCTGAAACCTGAGGTGCATGGTTTCCAGTCTCCCTCCAGCCCAAGGCTCGGCCCAAATTAATTCAAAAACGGCGAATTCGTTGAAATAGACGCAAATTCATAGATTCGACGATATTTTAAAAAAAATTGAACATAGAAAACATTAAAAAAAAACATACAAAACCTCAAAGCTACGTCTACTGCAGGCCGAGTCTCGCTGCGATCGCCTGGTTATAGTCGTAGTCGTCGCCGCCGCCGTCGTCGTCCGAGCCGTCGTCGTCCCACCTGCTCGTGCCTACGCCGGGGTCGCCGCAATGCGGGTCGCTCGGGCGCGCTGGAACTCCGCTTCGTCCTCGCTGTCGGGGTCGAGGACGACGTAGACGACCTCCTTCGGCTGCGGAGGGGGAGGAACGCGGCGGCGGGCCACATTGGCAGCGGCTTCCTGCTGGCGCTGCGCCTTCAGCCGTTCCGCCTCGGCGAGGAGCTCCAACTCCTCCTGGGTGCTCTCGCGCAGACTCCAGTCGATGGCGACGTCGTCGGCGACCGGCTGGAGAGTGTGCAACGAGAGCTCCTCGGCGGCTTTTATGTCAGGCCACTCGTCCTCGTCGCCCTCCTCCACCTCCTTCTTCGTGCGCACGACGCATTCGAAGCCTGCGGCGGGTCGCTGGCACGGCTCGCCGATGCGCAGGGTGCCGCTGTTGCGCCTGGGGGCAGGGCGCCCGGAGTTGAGGAGGGGAGGAGTGAGCGAAAGAGAGGCCGCGCCGGAGGAAGAGGAGGTGGCCAACGAGGACCCGCCCATCCGCCGCGGTGTCCACGAGGGGTGCGGGCGGGGCGGCATCTGCAGCCGGGGCTCGTTGCCGGCTTCGATGTAGTCGAGCACCCACTCCAGCGTGTGGTGCTCGGCTCCCCACCACCGCTTGCGGCTGATGCCGTTGGCACGGCCCTCGATAGGGCCGTTGTTGCCCTCGGCCGCGACGTCCTCGTCGTTGCGGCGTTGGAGGTACTCCCACCAGAAGGCGTCGTTGCCGCGCGGCCTGGTCCGGCGTCAGCCCTCGACGGACCTCGTCGATGGCTTGCCTGAACTCCACCTCGGTGGAGGGGACGCGGGGGCACAGGGTTCCCACCGACACTGAGCTGCCACCGCGGTTGCCCGGCGGCGGCGCTTGGGACGCGCATATCGGGCGCGCTACAAAAGCAGCGCGAGCGCCAATGCTAACCGCCTGTGAAATTTCACTCCCACCGTTTGTGTCTGCTCCTCTCCTCTTCCCACCGTGTTGTCTTCTCATCTCCCACACTGCTTCGCACCGCCGCTGCGCCATCATGCCGCCGCGCCTGAACTCCAGCGGTTACCTCGGGGTCCGCGAGCGGCCGAATAGAACCTTCTACGCGGATAGAGCAACGGTTCTGGGAGCAGCGGCGAGCGGCGCGCAAGGCAGAGAAGAAAGTCTGCCACGACGATGCCGTCGCGGACCTCGAAGGCGACGGCCTCGATTGGGACTCCGACGACCGGAGGTGGGACGAAATTTGGACGTCGTCGGCCTCGGCCTCGAACGAGAACTTCGGTGACGTCCCCGACTAGACGGCGGCTGCTAGAACGGCGCCTAGGATATCGGCGGCTTCACCATGTAGTATTTTAATTATGTATTTGTATGTGAACTCGTATGAATAAAGTTTATTTTTTAGCTATTTGTTTGACTTTTTTTCACTACCGGCACGCTGTGAAACATGTTTGTCGCGCTGGTTTTTAGCGCGCGGCAATATGACGCGGCTGTTGGAAATGCTCTAAATATGGAATGCATATATTATACTCTAAATATGGATACATTCATATTTAGACAAAATTGAGACAGTTATTTTGGGAGAGAGGGAGTAGTAAAAATTAACACTAACAAATTTGGCGCATGGCCATGCCTCTTGTGTAACAGAGTGTATCGGGCAATGTATTAACACTTTCAAGTGTATAGAAGCTAGATACACGTGGCGGTAACATTTCAACAAACCTATCTAGCTAGGTGCACCGTGCACACAGCTGAGTAATCGTCAAACTCGTTGCTTACAAGAAACAGAGCACCGCGCCGGCGCTTGTGGTGCTGCACTTGCGCGTGCCGCGCCGGCCACCAGGGCGCTGCACGCCAGAGCATAGCGCCGACTGGTTGGCCGTTACAAGAAGGGGTTATAAGCGAAATATTTTTACAAATAGGTGTAGTTTTGTCTGAAGTTTGCTCTTGGGGTCAATTTTGTGAATTTTCACCCAATCTGGCCTTCATTTGGTAGCTTAGCGAGACCAAAGTGAGGAATATGACGGCTCCTCCATTAGTAGAAAAAGAGGTTTGCATACGTCCCCATTAGTCTCCAAAATAATCGCACCGCGATCAAAGGGGTCTTTAGTCGCGGTTCGGGAGGAGACCCGCGACCAACTATCTGGGCCCAGCGCGTTCGGTCGACAACTGGCGGACGGGAGGGGCTCTAGTCCCGGTTGGCCAGGCCAACCGGGACTCAATGTTCAAGATATCGCTTATCGGGAACTTATCGGTCAACCCCCGATAAGTGGTAAATCGGCCGATTTATCGGGATATCGGCCGAAATATTGGAATATCGGCCGCAATATCGGCCGATATTCTGATAAATCAGCCAAGTTATCTTATCGGCTAGATACCGGTAAGCGATAAATTGGCCGATTTATCGGAATATCGGTCGATATCCTTAAAAGAGCCGGGACTAAAGGTTCTCAGGCTGGCCCGAAGGCCTTTAGTCGCGGTTGGCCAGGCCAACCGGGACTAAAGGCACATCCCTATATAGGACTCAGCTCACTTCACTTAGCCACATTTCGTGCCACTTCTATTCACAATATTCACAAGGGGGCTGGTGGGTTTGCTTTTGGTTCCTCCTATGCACACAATGTGTTCGATGAAATGCCCGACAGCATGAAACAAACATGATATGAAGTGTCCAAGCCACACTTGAGCTTTCTCATTTATTTTTCCTCCGCGATCGCGGTTAGCAACTTGAACCTTTCATGTGTCATTGATAAAATATGCATGTGTGTAGTTCATTGTTTAATTTGTATTATTTCTAGCTAGTTAGTTTAACAAATGCATGTTGGTTAATTATATACTTTATATAATAATAATGCAGATGAATCGGCAATGGATGTACGGTACCCGACTCTCCGGCGAGTCCACTACAAATTAAAAAGGAACACTAAATAAAATATAAAATAAATAAAACACTACAAATTAAAAATAAACCAGGTTTAGGGGGGCTAATACCCTAAACCTACGGAGGAGGCCTTTAGTCGCGGTTAGCCACGAGAACCGGGACTAAAGGTCCTCCGCCCCGACGGACTCCTGGCGCCCACGTGGACGGGCCTTTAGTCGCGGTTCGTAAGCGGCGCGACTAAAGGGGGGTCTTTAGTCGCGCATATTTAGTCCCGGTTGCACAACCGGGATTAATGGCCTTTGCGAACCGGGATTAAAGGCATATTTTCTACCAGTGCTCCTATGTATGGCTTGTTGTGAGCTGAAAGCCTCGCCCCGCGAGAGCTAGCGCCTGCCTCCACAAGCAAAAGCAACTCCAGACCTCACGCTCGTACGCTAGCTCGCACACCTCAACAACCTGCGCCGGCACATTTGGTTCTTTTTTTTAAATTTATTTTGTTAAATTAAATTCATGTAGTTTAAAATGAATAATTTTTAAAATTGTCAAAAATAACATGGTGAATAATTTTTGAAAACGAACAAATTTTGAAAATGAATATTTATTAATATCGCGGAAAATTTCTGAAAATAAACAACTAAGTGAAATAGTGAGTTTTTTTAAGAAAACTGAATATTTTTAGAAATTGTGAACAAATTTTAAAAATGGTGATTTTTTCATAATGAACAATTTTTTAAAGAAACAACGAAAAACAAAACAAAAATTGTTCATTTTAAAAAAGTGTTCATTTAAAAAATGTGTTTGTTTTAGAAAATTTGTTCATTTCCAAAAATTGTTTAAAACTTTGTTTATTTTCAAAAGTTTTCATATTATATTTGATTGTTCAGATTTTTAAAATTATTCTTTTCTAAAAAATGTTCGGATTTTAAAAGGGGTTCAGATTTAAAATGGTGCATAAAACAAACAGAAAAATTGGTGCAGAAAACAAATAGAAAAACAAATGAAAAAAGAAACATAAAAAATAATTGGAAGAAAGAAATAAAAACACGAAAGAAGACACAAGCCTGGAGATGGGCCAGCCCACACGGGCGATCACTGCGAGCGAGTCCGTACTCCGACTCGCGGCGGGCGATATATAGTGCTAGCGGAATATGGCTGGTGTACTCATCAACTCGAAAACTCCTTTTGTCCAAAAAAAATACTAACAAACAACTCGAAACTACGACAATATTATTGAACCCACCCTCTCTCAAGAGCAAACTTAAACAAAAAGCCTTATGGAGCTCGAGCTAGGGTCAATTTTTTTTGAATCAACAACCTCACTTTTACATCTAGAATTTATAAAACCAAATCTTTGTAATATATAAGTTGGAGACTTTTGATGTAAAATTGCCAAAATAAATAAATGACGTTATCACCTAAATGGATCATGCCGATGATATAAGCATCTCTAACTAGATTGAACCAAATTCCATGCCTCATTGTCCATTAAAGAGGTTCCACGATTTTTGCTCGGATTTTTGTGCGTCACGGCCAAGTTGTAAGGCAAGGGACTATAAATCCTTCATGACCAGTTTACATCTGGGTGCCACCTAATCAATAAAATATTTAGGTTCGAGCTCAATGAATTCGTAACTTATTTAAAGTTGCTATCTATTCTCAACCCTAGAATGTTTGGTGGACATTTTCATTATTAACAAGTCGGGCTCCACTCCTTCACATGACAACAACCTAGTAAATCGTCATAGGAGAAACTAGTGGTGTAGTTCATGCTTTCGCGCATATCGAGTTAAAATAGAAAAATATCCATATTTATACAAAACTTTTTCACCCTTTTCGCATAAACATCCGTTGTCTTAACATATGATCACACCTATTTTTATTGTAGTTAAAATTAATAATATCACGTTATAAGAACAAAATCAATATACAAACATTTTTTTGTCGAAATTGCACTTGCAGTAAATTTTAAACATACATTCCAACAAAGCTGAGGTTTTCTTTTTCTTTTTTGAGACACCATGACGAAGTTTTTTGTTTAAATGGTATTGTTCTTGATTCAATAAAAAGAAGACCAAAATCGCATGTCTATAGTAAAAAAAAAAGTTCCACTTGGATGAACTGCAACTATAAGTACACGTTCATGTCTATTTTATTTTATTTAGATATCATGGCATAGACCTCTAAAAATTGACAGAGCCTTCTAGAATTATTTATTATCAAATTTAGGTGCAAGTAATTAAATAGAAGAGATAATAATCAAGATAATAATAGAAAATTTTAGAATACACAAATGTTTGTTGGGGGTTTATCCTAATCACCGCGTTGCTCATTTACTGGTTCACTCATGGTAATTATGTCTAGCACTTTTTGGGTATGTACAAATAAAATTGGATTGGCATAAATCTTCAGCTGTGATCTACGCAAACAATATAAATGAGGGAAGCATAGTCGAGTTTGTCTTCGAATTTCAAGATCCATAAAATTTTCTTTTGTGTAGCCAAAAATATAACCTACTAGTTGAATGCCCGTGCGTTGCTACGGCCCAGCAAAAATTTCTCCTTAGACATGATGTACGTGAAAAAAGTAACAATTATTTGAAGAAAAAAACTAATCATCCCATCTCATTTAGTTGACAAGATTGTTAATTAACACAAGAAAATGAATGGTAAAAAAGGAGGGACATTATAAGTTCAATTTTCTGGCCATTGCTTTCACAGAACTCATCTCTAACCTATGGATTTTAACTATCAACAAATTGCGTATAAAACAAAGATGTAGCTGTTGTGGATTTCAGAGGACAAATAGATAGCATGATTATATATTTAGTCCATAAATAGTTGAGTTGTGGGACATGATCAAAATGTCATATAAGAACATCCAATCTATCTATTATATACTAAAAGCAATATACGGAACTGCAACGGAGACACCACGTTAAGCCACATCATTTGTATTATTTTAGACAGTTGGATTTAGAATTAATGGTTAAGATTCAATAAAAGATTACGTAATTGTGTAGACACGATTTATATACCCTCCGAGAAGATTTGTAACTTGGTACGTGTCCTTAGCTGTCGTTCTAGATTTGGACTCTTGATTATACGTGCAACTTAAAGGCACGATTTAGTTAGGGGGTACCCCACGGGGCCACAAACACTTTGGTCCAACCAGATAAAAAAACACAAGAAAAGTTGTTTTTTTTTTGAAACTCACAATATGCGTTAGTAGCCATTTGCAATTAAACTCCTAGGCTACATAGCACGAGTTGGATCTGCATCCATGCGGTGTACAATGAGCACAGAATAACTCCTACAAAGAAAATATCACTGCCCAATAACTCACGCATCAGGGTCGTACGGGGCACAGACTCTGGCCAGCTAGGAAAATAATACCAGCCAATATCTCACACTTCAGGCATGTCTAGGTAAGCTTCCATGTTTTTTTATTTGGTCAGTTTCCATGTTTTTTATGTTTACAAGGATGTCGTTTTTTTCCTTTACAACATGGTCAGTTATCCGGCTATTTTTTCTTTTAAATCACGATAAATTTTTTTGGACTTTCCTGGCGTCCCAGTCAACCATGAATGATGCATCTATCTGTTTTGTTTTGGGTTTTTTAAACCTTAAGGATGCAACTTCTTTTGGCTCAGTTAAAAAACAAGCTATGGATTTCATGCTTGCGATGTTTACTCTAGGTTGAATTTTCACATTCGTTTTTGTTACTCCCTCTGATCCGATTAAAGTATCCGGGAGCAAACAGCTGCATACGTACAATTTCTAGATACACATTCGGCATTTTTTCGGACCAGAAGGAGTACTAACAGAAGTTTCACGTTTTCGTGGCAGTATTATTTAAACATATATCTTCCAAGTTACATGTTTTCCATTGTAATCTCACTCGGTGTTTTCCAATATACTTACCAATAAATAAGAAAAATATTAATTTGATGCTAATTGTATATGTTGGAATACGATAATACATGTGTTAGGAACTTTGTACATGATCCATGTTATTACGAGTCAAATATTATTCAAAATTATAGTACATGCATTATTCAACTTTTGTAGTTTACAATCTTCAGTTTTAACCGGATGTGTTACAACAGTCAAATTATATATTTATTGAAAAATTATCATCCAAGTTGGCATAGTAATGTTATATTACAAGAGGATTACATCTGACTGGCAACGTTATTGCGAACTTGGGGACACGAGGGAGAGAGCTAAGAGAAAATAGGTTAAAAAATAGAGCAATGCCTTTGTTTCAGCATTGATGATGTTCTAGAAAATATGGAGTCATTGTAAATATATAAATATGTTATTGAAAACAAGATAAAGAAAATAAGATCATTGATCTTCTGTTTAAAAATATTATACAATTTTGTATAAAATGGTGGTCAAAGTTTTATCCTAGAATTGAAATTGACCATGCATAACACTTCAAGAATTCTAGAATGGTTGCGAGAACATAACAAATTGCACGCAAGAGAAAATAAACAGGAGGTAGAAATATCTTCTCGGAGCAAAGTAACCATGCTTATTATTTAGTTGGCATACTTGATAAACTGGATAAATTCATTCTTATTTCATTCTACTAGAATATTTCTTTTTCTGTCCATTCAAAAGATGAAGTAAACATCTTCTCGCCTTTGCTGAAATGGAACCTATGATTGTATCTGGATCAAAATATATATTCAGTTTGAATGTCTCATTTTATTTCTTTCAATTGCGTCCTACTATATAATTTGGACCATAATAAATAGATTTTTCATCTGGATCACAATATACATACAGTCTGCATGGATGATTATACTTTACTTGAAAAATTATCATCCAACTAGGCATAGTAATGTTATATTACACCAAAGATACAGGTAAATGATAGCGTGATTGGGAACTTAGGGACATGAGGGAGACAACTAAAGAAAATATGTTAAAAAGAGAGTAATGCCTTTGTTTCAGCATAGATGATGTTCTAGAAAATATGGAGTCATTTTAAATATATAAACATGTTATTGAAAATAAGAAAAACGAAAATAAGATCATTAATGATCTTCTATTGAAAATAGTATCCAACTTTATATAAAATGATAATCAAAGTTGTATCCTAAAATTAGAATTAACCGTGCATAACACTTCAAGAATGGAAGCGAGAACATAACAAATTTCACGCAATAGAAAATATACATGAGGTAGAAGAATCTTCTCGAAGTAAAGTCATTATGCTTATTGTTTAGTTGGCATACTTGATAAACTGGATAAATTCATTCTTATTTCATTCTACTAGAATATTTCTTTTTCCCTCTATTCAAAACAAGAAGTAAACATCTTCTCGCCTTCGTTGAAATGGAGCTTATGATTGTATCTGGATCACAATAATTATTCAGTTTGAACGTCTCATTTTATTTCTTTCAATTGCATCCTACTACATAATTTTGACCATAATACATAGATTCTTTTTTTATCTGGATCACAATATACATACAGTCTGCATGGAGGATTAGAGTTTACTGAAATTGCATGATAATAATTTACCATTATATTGATAAAAACGATATAAAGAAGTTTCTCTATGCGTAATATTTTATTGAGGCTATAGAATCATATTATTTCTTACTATATAATTGATCAACAATGAAATAAACTCATTATGGACCACTTTTCGACACATTAAAAAGGACGCCTCGATCTTAAGTTTAATGGCTCATCGATCATAATTTTAATGGTTGATATTTAAAGAAGATAGGTTTTACGCGAAAATTGCCACGTACAACTTCGGGAGCTACCCATCAGACGTGGCCATGCATAAGCATATATAATAAGAAAGAAAAATTATGGTTATCCATACGTGTTATGTATATAGCCAAACGTGTATACCGACAGGTGGGAAAAAAGTGTAAGACATGGTGGCAAGATCTCATACGATACGTGCGGACAAGGACATGGAACATCAAATTGATTTTTGTTTTTGCAAATCACATATTAGATGGGAAACTTGCTGGATCCATATGGGTAAGCGCCTATCAATCTTTGGTGATGGGGACTATATGGAACCAGTTGCAATGAGCCAACACGTATACGTCACAACTTTGGTAAGATCTATCAAACCTCCAATGGAAAGCATATTCATTTTTTTGTGATGCACGAGCATGGAAATCGGTTATTATTAGCGGGATCACTTAAACAAGAAAAGAGAGGATACTTTCTAGGATTTTCAGTCTCAATTAGAATAGTATGTAGAGGTAAAGTGGCTGGGCACATTGATATTTCTTTCGTTCTTACTATACAGAAGACTGTCAATGGACTAGAAATTTCACAAGGTGGTTTAAGACTATGCGGTGCAACCAAAGGTTAAAAAAATTAAATTGGGCAAACTAAGAAGCCACCACAGCCTTCAGCATGTGTTCTCAATATACTAACGGTATAAATTTTCAAAATGCAAATGGCGGGTTTAAAGTAAAGGTGTTCTCAAATTATTTTCTGTTATATGCTAAAAGTAATCGAAGGATACAGAAAGAAGCCACCACAACCTTAATCATGTGTTAAATAATCATCATTCGTTCCCTCTTCATTAACTATGAATATTAACGTCTTGGCGTACAAAATAAGTCACGATATGGTTTATTACTACGGCTGGAATCAGCAATGAAACAATTTTTATCCGGCGTAAGAGCGTCTTAGGAAATATTATTTTGTGTGGCACGGAAGTCCACTGGATTTTCTTGAGGATATAACAATTTCCTAAAATGCATTAATATATTTGAAGGCCATATGAGGACTAAAGATATCTACCCATGACAATAAACAGAAAATAATTTTCATGGGGCCAACTAATTACAGAAAATGGATGACAGATGGTATACAAATATAAAATACATATCTCAAAACGAGCTACCACACAAATCCATGTCATCTAAATTATTTTAGTCGTTGCATCAATAATTTAGTGTTGGGATTATTGTCTTAAAAGAGCTGCATTTTATTGTATATCCTACTTTTTACAAATGACACGTATGGTTACCAATATGGTGCTTCGCGGAATCTCATGATAATATTTTGGTCACAAATTAAGAATAATAATTTCCCCACACAAGATGTTTCATTAGTGTAACCTTTATGGTGGTTGTGTGCCCAATTATTCTCTATCAGGTATTGTGAATATGAATAAAAATACAAGTTGCAGTTACTAGGCTGCCCACGCATTTGCGAGGGCCCCTGTGCTAGTTAACAGAACAGCAAGACGTTAACTGAAAATAATATCGTGTCTTCACAAAAGAGCAACTTGAATATTTGGCAAGGAATATCACTCATCAGTATAGCAAGATGCCCATACTAAAAATAATGCCCGGTGCACACTCTGACCTTGATCTCTTGGAAGCTTTTCACCGGCACCATGACTTTGCGGTTTGTCACTTGGACCAGCGACACAGGCTAAAAATCTTTGGATTTGCATAAAAGGTTTTTTTCTGGGTGCATAAAAGTTTTGGCGTACAGGTTATTGAACCAGTACATAACACTCAAAAGATAGAAAAAACGTGTCAGTGAGAGGTAGACCGGATGCCATAGTACGATTCGGCCAAATCAGAGATTACTCGCAAGACAAAGAAAAAGTGACCAACCGTTGGGAGAAGAATGCGAATTGGAGTGCCCTTGTTTATGAAGTCGCGCAGCGCTATCACCACATGCTTCTCGTCGGGTGACCAGTAGTAGGCGGTGAGCCTCACCACGTTGGCGGGCCCACTAGTAGGAAACTGCCTTTCTATGGAATGCTTTCTGTGGCGCACCAGTGTGTGGTGCGCCATAGAAATTTAGTTTTGTGGCGCACGTCAAAATATGCGCCACAGAAATGTTGTATTCTGTGGCGCACGGAGGAAGGGTGCGCCACAGAAACTCAATTTCTGTGGCGCACGTAATCTGGTGCGCCACAGAAATAAGCAATTCTATGGCGCACGGGGATTGGTGCGCCACAGAAATAGGCAATTCTATGGCGCACGGGGATTGGTGCGCCACAGAATCCAACATTTCTGCCACACAGAAATTTTTTCTTCCCTCCACACACCCCTCCCCCCCGGGAACGTCTTTTCTAGTTTTTGACGGAAGAGTTGACGGTATAAAAAGCATCAAAAAATAAATCTCTTATAGATGCACGGAGAGTTTAAGGTCTACTTTTTTATCAAATTTTGAAATATGAATTTCGACTTTCCTAGGAAAAGTTCGTTAAAAAAAGTAAAATGGGCATAACTTTTGCATACGATGTCGAAAAAAAATGATCAAGATATCAAAAAGGAACCCAACTTCGGCCTGTGAGCTTTTTTTAGAATCGCCAAATTCCAAAAGGAACAAAAGTTATGGCCGTTTGAAGATTTTGACTAGAAAATTAAAAAAAAAAAAAAAAAAACATTTGTGTGGCGCACCCCTTCATTTGGTGCGCCACAGAATTCTTGAGGCAGGATTTCGAATCCTGCCTCCTCCCCTCCTCTTCTTCCCCTTCTTTCCCTTCTCCTCTTCTTCCCTTCTCCCCTCCACTTCTCCTCCACTCCTCATCTTCTCTTCTCTCTTCTACCTCTCCACTTCTCTCCTCTCCTCCACCTACTACTCCACCTCTCCTTCTCCACCACCACCACCACCACCACCACCACCCCTCCTCCTCCTCCACCACCACCTCCGGCGAGCTCATCCTCCTCCACCACCACCTCTCCTCCTCCTCCTTCTCCTCTCCACCAACTCTGGCGAGCTCCTCCTCCTCCTCCACCACCACCTCTCCTCCTTCACCACCACCTCTCCTCCTCCTTCTCCTCCTCCTCCACCACCACCTCTCCTCCTCCTCCTCCACCACCACCACCACCACCACCTCCGGCGAGCTCCTCCTTCTCCTCCCCACCAACTCCGGTGACCCCCATCCTCCACACACCAACTCCGGCGAGCATCCGACGAGATTCGACGAAATTTCGAAATTTCGAAAAATTCCCGCGGCCAGATCTGGCCGCCTTTTTTTTTTGAAATTCAAAAAAAAAATTCTGTGGCGCACCCCCCCTTGGTGCGCCACAGAATTGTAAATTTCTGTGGCGCACGCTTGAGGTGCGCCACAGAATTGATATTTCTGTGGCGCACGGCCACGGTGCGCCACAGAAAAAAAATTCTATGGCGTGAATTCTGTGGCGCACCCCTCTGGCCCCTAGGTGCGCCACAGAATTGGAAAATGGTGCGCCACTGATAAGGCTTTCTGTACTAGTGGCCGCATCCGCCGATGGCGCCGGCCTGCGCTGCCAACTCCTTGTACTTCTCCGGCAGACCGACAACAGGGTGCCGATGCCAAGCCGGCGCGCGGCCATCGGCATCGTCCCTCTCCGGCAGACCGGAAACAGGGTGTTGTCGCCAAGCCGACGCGCGGCCACGGGCGTCGTCCCGTTGTCCACCACCACCTTGTACGAGATCACCTTCCCGTCCTTTCCGAGCACGTGCGCGGCCAACCACGGCAGCTCGTCCCTTGTCGATCGTGACCAGCACCCGTGCTCGCATCCTCCTTCGCGGCTGCATGCTCGCCGCCACTGTTATCTGACCCTTCCGATGATTCCCCGCACCTGTTGGCGCACATGCACGGCAGTCGAAGAGCCCTGCTGCTCTCGAACCCAGCCGGCCGCCAGCTTCCAGTATATTGACACCACATAACACGAGTGAGATCGATGGCCGGTCGCGTCATGCCGAGGGCCAGCCACACTCTGCTGGAAATGGTAGCCGTCAGAGGCATCGGAGAGGATAGCTGGGCCGCGCGGCAGAATAACCGGAGCGGGAAACCACAGAAGCCGGAGCTGTCGAGGAAGGTCATCCAGGCCTGGCTGGCGAGCGACCTGGACGGCGGAATTTCACTGGAGAGGTTGTTAAAGCGTATGTCGATGGTCACCGCCGTCGGAAAAATCCCGAGCTCCTGCGACATCCTGGTTGTGGGAGGTAGCGGTTGGTGTGCAAAGGAGCATTCGTATACGGTGGGTCGTGCACTCGAGACTGCAGTTTTTCCTCCCTTTCTTTCCACGTTTCAGGACACAGAGGGCAGAGGGCCCATGGTTGCACGGACGTGGGTTGACTCGTTTGCAAAAAGGTTTTTTTGGTGACCGGTTTCGTGCCTACGGAATAGATCGCGATTTTTTTCGGGGGAGAGGCAGCGACGCACGGCAATCACGGACACCGCATACTCTGCTTTAATAGTAAAGATTATTTAAAAATATAGATGACGTGACGACTACACAGGCAGGGCGGAGAACATGGATCACGAGTACTGCTACTTGGTAATTGGACTACTTGGAGCAGCAACCAGAGTTGTCGCCTGTCGGCACCTGTCTGCATGGCGCGTACGTCCTGGTGCCACGACGTTGGGCTCGTTAGCTTGCTGCGTGTGGGATCTCAAAAAAAAAGAACTTGCTGCGTGTGCTGGTGTTCATGCTCCTATCGCTCGTCTCTCTGCAGGTCGAGCGCATAAAGAATTCCTGGAAGGTGATTTCTTCGACTACTGAAACGAACAAACATCAGGCACAACCACAACACAACACAACACAACACAAGATGATGAAGCCCAGGAGCAAATGGAAGTATGCAATCTTGAACAGCCTACTAGGATGCAGCAATGATGGACACTTAATGCTATATTTCCTACATTTTTTTTTTCATTAATCCGAGTGATCCAAAGATGGGTGCTCACATTTGATTTTTGTTAAAGATAGTTTAATTTTTATCTGATTTTATATTTCTAAGCTGAGCTGCACTCGATTTATTTTTATATAAATGAGTAAAAGTATATATTAATCTTTCCAAAAGGATTCCAGAATTCAATCCGTCCAATACTGTATGGCTATTCTTCATTGCTCTTAGCATAAAAGATTAATTAATTCCTCTAATTCTCATCCAGCACTACGTAATTTTGATTTCACTTCACACATGCTAGGGTGGCATGCACAGAATTCAGAGGTACATATGATTTCAAGATCTTGAACAATAATGAGTGCAAGTAAGAACATTTTACCCCCTCAAGAAAGAGCTGATTTCAGTAGTAAAATTTGAAATATTCAATTTAATAAAAATCAATCCGTAGCAACGCACGGACATTTTTGCTAGTGTATATATAAAGGAGAAAAACTAAAGAAAAATTTAAACTCCAAATATCATTTAATTTAATTTTTAATTGTGATCTCTAAAATTTGATACCTATTTTTACTATGTAAGTGGACAAAACTGAAATGATAAGAAATGTTTCTTATAAAAGTGGACGGAAGGAGTACGTATCTTTTGCTTTTATTAGAGAACCGTGTTTTTCTTGAGATAACCTTATGAAGAACCCATAAACTTAGTACCGGTAGCATTTGTCTGTTGAATATATGAGCAATTTTCCAAATAATTTAATCCATGAAAAATATAGTTAACATATGACTAGAATAACATGAAATAAACTAGTCATTTGATTTGCATCAAAGTGTGAAATAAACGACTCCAAATAGATTGTGTGTAGAAGAACATGTATTGAAACATGAAACATGAACACGTACGGTGCAGAGGAAGAACCGTTCACGGTAGACGAGGAAGACATGTCGCCAAAGAGGCCGTTGACGTCTGGAAAGTAGTCGCCGGCGTCCGTGGAGGCCTAATGTCCCGTTCCGCGGTGCACGCCGCGGCATGGGATAGAGATGTCCTGGTCGGTGGCATAATGCTCGAGAAGCAGGAGGCAGAGATGTGGCTGTGTTGTGTCTACGGAAATGAGCGACCTCTATTTTATAGGTGCAACAACATGAGGCGAAACGGGTAGCAAAATGAATAACCGGCAGCCGAAGCTGGACAACCACTAGTGCAAAAAACTTTAGCTTTCGCGCGACCAGCATAGCTCCTAGCTCGGCTTATTCCCGCAACCCGCTACGCACGTCGTGCCGAGGCGGGCGGAGGAGGAGGAGGAGCGCGCGTGTAGTTCTATACTTCTCATGCTCATACACCAAGTGGAAAGGTCTCCCTTATAAACAGGTAAAACTTCCATTCAACTAGCAATATGGGACTAAACATTTGTCCCACCTCTTGCCATACACGAATAGGCCACATGGGCCTCTAAAATTTTCAAAAAAATTATGGAAGACTAAAATAGGCTGGACTATATTGGACCAAAAATCCAACAGGTTCGTCCCAATATATTTACGCTGAAGGACGCACGGCGGCCAGCAATTCCCGAAGATGCTGGCGGAGCTGCAATGTAGGCATTGGGTTCACATGAACCCAATAGAATATATGAATTCCTTTCACTAATCTAATGTTTGTCACTTCTTATTAGTGAGAAAATACGCTACAAACAACGCACTGAACCCACAATGGATTCATGAGCTAGCTTCGCCACACGTACGTGTACCCGGGCGATAGTGTCAGCAGGCAAATACATGGCGATAAAGGTATAAAAGTAGGGTCTTCCTAATGCTCAAGTTAATTCTCAGTCAACTTACGTCAGCATGCGTATGTGTTGCTGCTTGGCCGTTTTGGCTTGAAAACAATTCGGTCGTACAGGCCCATGCATGATGGTACGTGCAGCGCTTGCCACTTTGGCTTCAAATTTCTCAGTCTAGCAGTACATTAGAGAATACCGGCTGTGCAGGCCTGGTTATTGTTTTTTCTTGTGTATCGTTTATACACGAGCATAAAAGTGATACACTCAAAAATAAAATAACTTTGAAACTATTTTTTATGAAACTCTGTATTAGTTTTAAAGGTTTGTCTAACACTCACCTGACCGAAAATTAAGCTAATTCTACTAATCATGCTCTAATCCACCGGAACGGGCTACACATGTAAATAAACACATGCATCCGGCCGGCCGTGTTAGACTACGTATCCTATAGGTATACGTATTGGTTTGTAATACGTATATGTTGTGATATATAATGGAATATGCCCTACCCGACGAGGCACGTCGGGGTAGCCCAATTACTTTCCTGCCTCGCGTCTTTCATGGTATCAGAGCCGAGCGCCTGACCTAGCTATTCCGCCGCCGCCGCCGGATCCTGCCGCCGCCGCCGGATTCCGCCGCCCCTGTCGTTCTCTGTTCTAGATGGCGACCTCTGGGCCTATGTCCTCAGAGTCAGTTCCAGTCGCCACAGTCATCACGGCATCGCCGTCGTCTTCTGTCCTCACGGCACCTCTGCCGTCGCACATTCTCCAGTCAACACTGCCAACCTCGTCGATGCTCGCCCCAGCTCCCGTGATGAGCGATCAGGTTGGCCTCTCCATGCCGCTGGTGGCGACCAGCGCGATGTTCGGATCTACGTCTGCCCCAGCCAGCGGATCGGCGCCGCCGTCCCTACCCTTATCACTGCTAGGGTATCCTGCCGGGAATTCGTCCGGGTACACTACCGCCGCACCAGCTCAGATGCTTCCTGGTTCCGGCTCTACTATGCTTGGCCCGGTTTATAATCAAGGAGGACAGTACTATAATCACATGCTGCCTGGTGGTCACATGATCCTTGGCGGAGTCATCAACATCACCTCGTCCATCACCATAAAGCTCTCCGGTGACAATTATTTGGTTTGGAGAGCTCAAGTCGGCCCTCTCCTTCGCAGTCAGCTCCTCATGGGATATGTCGATGGTTCGCTTGTTTGCCCTGCGCCTCATATCGTCGTCAACCACGGTGGTGCAATGGTTCAACAGCCTAACCCTGCCTATCATCATTGGGTTCAGCAGGATCAGGCTGTGCTTTCGGCATTTGTTTCTTCCATGATGCCAGATGTTGTTGGCATGGTAATGTTTGCAGTCACGTCTCGAGAAGCCTGGGAAACCTTGAGTGGTGCCTTTGCCTCCACCTCTATTGCACGTTCCTCGGGCATACGTCAAGAGATGTCTGCGCTTAAGAAGGGAAACATGACAGCCACCGTGTACTTTCACAAGATGAAAGCACTGTCCGATACCCTTACCAGCATCGGACAGCCTCTCCGTTCGGAAGAGTTCATCACCTATGTCCTTGCCGGTCTCGATGGTGACTATGATGCACTTCACGGCGTTATTACTGCTCGTACTAAGCCAATGCCTCTTCAGGACTTGTTCTCTCAGATTGTGGCAACAGAACAACGGATGCTGGCTCGTCGCACTTCATCACCTGCGGCTCATTACCCTGCTGCTCATGCCGCCTCTTATATTGGAGCTCCAGACGCATATGGAGCCTTCGTGGAAGCCCACGGCCACCATATAGAGCAGATGTCCGTCCGCAGCAGTATACCGCACCGAGCAAGCCCACTGGTACTCCTAATCCGCCTCGGACCAACACTGGACGTGGCACCATCGTGTGCCAACTTTGCGGCATACCGCGTCACACTTCGTCCAAGTGCTACAAACGGTTCAATCGTAACTATCTTGGCATTGGTAATGATGGGAGTAACACTGAACGCCAGGTGGCCATGGCAAACACTGCATCTCATGGTGGACAACAATCTCATGGTGGACAACAAGTTGTAGATCCAACATGGTACGCGGACTCGGGAGCTACACATCACATTACTCATGAGTTGGAGAAGCTCACTACGAGCGAGCCCTACCACGGCACCGAGCATGTTCACACAGCAAACGGAGCAGGTATGCGTATTCATAATGTTGGTCATGCTACTATTCTTACTCCGTCATCTAGATGCTTAGCTCTAAATCGTGTCCTTCATGTTCCCAATGCTTCACGTAATCTTTTGTCACTTAGCAAACTTTCACGTGACAATAATGTTTTTATTGAACTTCACCCTAATGATCTTTTTGTAAAGGATCGGGACACGAGAGCACCCATACTTAGAGGACGGTGCAGTGGAGGTCTCTACGAGATTAAAGTACCTATCATCAAGCAAGCACTCAGCAGTGTCAAGGTGTCACGTGATACGTGGCACAGTCGTCTAGGTCATCCTGCCCTTCAAGTCGTTCAACATGTTCTTCGTAGTCATGAGCTACCTTCTATCATAGAGTCAAATAAACTTAAGCCAGTTTGTGATGCTTGTCAACAAGGGAAGAGTCACCAGTTGCCTTTTTCCTTGTCTACTCGTGTAATAAATTCTCCTTTAGAGATCATATATTCTGATGTGTGGGGTCCCGCACAAACTTCTGTCAGTGGACATCGTTTCTATGTGAGTTTTGTTGATGGTTTTAGTCGTTTCACTTGGCTCTATCTACTTAAACACAAATCTGATGTTTATGATGTATTTCTCCAATTTCAAAAACATGTTGAACGTCTCCTAGCTAAAAAGATTATCCATGTTCAAACCGACTGGGGTGGAGAATATGAAAAACTTCACCCTTTCTTTCATGGCCTAGGCATCTCACATCGTGTGTCGTGTCCACACACTAACCAACAAAACGGCAATGCTGAACGTAAACACCGTCACATCGTTGAGACGGGTCTCACTTTGCTTGCTCATGCATCTCTACCTTTACATTATTGGAATGATGTTTTCTCCACGGCATGTTTTTTGATAAATAGGCTTCCTAGTCGTACCATTGATATGAAAACCCCACTTGAGAAACTCCTACATGAGACTCCAGATTATACTTTCTTTAAAGTGTTTGGATGTGCGTGTTGGCCTCATCTCCGTCCCTATAATAATCATAAACTCGATTTTCGGTCTCAAAAATGTGTCTTCCTAGGATATAGCTCCATCCACAAAGGATATAAATGCCTTCACATTCCATCCAATCGAGTTTACATATCTAGAGATGTTATCTTTAATGAGAATGTATTTCCCTTTGCCAACATGCCTACCACTCATAATTCGCCACCCCTTACGGAGTCATCTCTACTTTCAGCTGACCACTTTATGGATAATGCATATGCACCGTCTTTGCTAGCTAACCATGGTGCAGGTACCGGTCGTGCTGCTAGACTGGAAATTCTGCCTGAAACTGGTCCGGAAACACAACTTGATGGCATAAAAATTGCCTCGGATTCAGTGCCCCTGCATGCTCCTGTTACTAATCATTGGTCTCCAGGAATTTCCGTGCCAGCATCGTCCGCAGATGCACCTGCCACGGTAATCTCCGTGCCGTTCGTACCGACCGCACATGATGGTGTTTCGGAATCTGTGCCGCCAGTGCATGCCGACGCACCGTCTCCTGCTCCCGCGCGTGTGGCCTCCTCCCTCATGCATGCAGGCCCGCCTGGCGCTGACTCCCATGCCGCTGTCCCGCCTGGTGATGACGCAGCTGCTCCCGATGCTGCTGTCTCTGGTGATGACGCAGCTGTCTCGCCTGGCGCTATTTCCAGGTCCCGACACGGACCTCAGCTGACCAGTCCCACATCAAACTCTGTGCCGCAATCATCAGCTGAATATTCTTCTGCTGTGTCCTCGGACAACGTGCCGCCAGCTACTGGTCCGGTGGGTTCTGATCGTCCAGTTACACGTCTGTCTCGTGGCATCAGGAAACCACGTATTCCAAAGGATGGCACTGTCGCATGGACCAGCATCTTAGCATCCTACACTGCTTCAAAGAGCAAAGCTGAACCCCGTTACTATCATGAAGCCCTACGCATCCCTCACTGGCGTGCTGCTATGGAAGCGGGTATTTCTGCTCTTCAGACTAATGGTACGTGGACGTTGGTACCTCCAGTTCCTGGAGTTAATTGAATTTACTCTCGTTGGGTTTTTAAAGTCAAGTTTCATGCTGATGGTTCCATTGAAAGACACAAGGCCCGTCTTGTTGCTAAGGGGTTTAAACAGCGTTATGGCCTTGATTATGATGAGATGTTCAGTCCAGTGGTTAAGCCAGTGACTGTTCGTTTATTGCTCTCTATGGCACTCTCACACAGGTGGCATCTTCGACAACTAGATATACAGAATGCCTTTCTTAATGGTGTTCTTGATGAAGAGGTGTACATGAGGCAACCTCCTGGGTTTACTGACTCTGCTCAACCTGACCACTACTGTAAATTGGTCAAGTCTCTTTATGGTCTGAAGCAAGCTCCTCGTGCATGGCATGCTCGACTCAGTTCAGTCCTTGGTTCCTTGTGGTTCTTGCCGTCTGTTGCTGATACCTCTCTCTTTATTCTTCAACGCTCAGATGTCACCATGTATCTATTGGTCTATGTTGATGATATCATTGTTGTCAGTTCGACAGCGGCTGCTATTCCCAAGTTGATCACTCAACTTCGGTTCGAATTCTCAGTCAAGGATCTTGGGGTCCTCCACTATTTTCTGGGTATTGAGGTATCATCACCGACGTCTGGACATCTTATTCTTCGACAATGTAAGTACGCTCTTGAGCTTCTTGCTAAGGCTGGTATGTTGAAGTGTGCTCCAACCACCACACCAATGTCTTCGACAGAGCGTCTGTGCAGTTCCGATGGTGATGCTCTCTCTTCTGAGGAGGCAACTCAGTATCACAGTATTGTTGGTGGTCTCCAGTATCTCACATTGACGCGTCCTGACTTGTCCTTTGTTGTCAACAAGGTCTGTCAATATCTACATGATCCTCGTACTCCTCATTGGTCTGCAGTTAAACGCATTCTGCGATATGTGCGGTATACAATTGATTGTGGTCTACAGTTTCGGTCTTCCTCTTCACTATTGCTCTCAGCGTTTTCTGATGCCGACTGGGCTGGCAATATGGATGACCGGCGATCCACGGGGGGATATGCTATATTTTATGGAGGTAACTTGATCGCCTGGAGTGCCAGGAAACAGTCTACAGTTTCCAGGTCTAGCACTGAGTTTGAGTACAAAGCTCTTGCAAATGCCACAGCAGAATTGGTCTGGGTACAGTCGTTGTTGCAAGAACTTGGGGTTGGCCAAAAGCAACCTCCAGTGTTATGGTGTGACAACATTGGAGCAACATATCTATCATCCAACCCGGTGTTTCACGCAAGAACAAAGCATATTGAAGTGGATTTTCACTTTGTTCGTGAGCGTGTTACTCAGAAACAGCTACAGATTCGTTTTATCTCGTCTAAAGATCAGGTTGCAGATATTTTTACTAAACCTCTCCCTTTACCGTTGTATGAACATTGTAAACACAATCTCCACCTTTTACCAGTTGAGATTGAGGGAGGGTGTTAGACTACGTATCCTATAGGTATACATATTGGTTTGTAATACGTATATGTTGTGATATATAATGGAATATGCCCTACCCGACGAGGCACGTCGGGGTAGCCCAATTACTTTCCTGCCTCGCGTCTTTCAGGCCGACCTGTGAAGATACGAGTTGCAACCCGACTTGCTAATAGACAAAAATCGAAGTTACAATCCGAGTTACAAAACCGGACAAAAGTATGAGTTGCAAGATTTATAATTGGACAAAAAAATTCAAATTGTAACCAGACATGAAATCCGACTTGCAACCTGACAAAAGTATTAGTTGCGACCCGACTTGCAACTTGCAACTGGACAAAAAATCCCGAATTGCAACTCGACTTGCAACTAGACAAAAAATGTCGAGTTGCAACCCCACTTGCAACTGGACAAACAAATACTGAGTTGCAACCCGACTTGCAACTGGACAAAAAATCAAGGTGCAACCAGATAAAAGTATGAGTTGCAACCCGAATTGCAACTGAAAAAAAATACTGAGTTGCAACCCGACTTGCAATCCGACTTGCAACCTCACAAAAGCATTAATTGCAACCCGACTTGCAACTGGATAAAATATTCCGAGATACAACCAGATAAAAGTATGAGTGCAACCCGGCTTGCAACCGTACTTGCAGTCCGACTTGCAACCTGACAAAAGTATTAGGTGCAACACGACTTGCAACTGGACAAAAAAATACCGAGTTGCAACTCGACTTGCTGCTGGACAAAATATTCCGAGTTGCAACCAGATAAAAATATAAGTTGCAACCCGACTTTCAATTGGACAAAAAATTCCGAATCACAACTAGACTTGCAACCTGACAAAAGTATTAGTTGCAACTCGACTTACAACTGGACAAAAAATGCCGAGTTGCAACCCGACTTGCAACTGGACAAAAAATGCCGAGTTGCAACCAGACAAAAGTATGAGTTGTAACCGAATTACAAATGGAAAAAAAAAATCTATTTGCAACCGGGACTTGCAACCTGACAAAAGTATTAGTAGCAACACGACTTGCAACTGGATAAAAAAAATGCTTTGCAACCCGACGTACAACGTGACAAAAAATCCCGAGTTGCAACCCGACTTGCAACTAGGCGAAAAAATCTGAACTGCATCCAACCCTGCAATCCAAGTTGCAACCTGACAAAAGTATTAGTTGCAACCCGACCTGCATCTGGACAAAAAATACCGAGTTGCAACCTGTAACATCCCAGTGTTTGGGAGGTTATAAGGATCTAAATTTAATATGTGCATCTGCAAAGCATGCATCTAAAAGTACGGGAAATTTTGGCGCGAAAGTTTAAACAAAGCAAAGTGACCAAAGTTTCACTTGACATGATGAAATAGGTCTAGTTCATCTAGTCAGGAGTACATTTGGAGTGATCTTTATAGCATAGCATCTCTACAAAACCCAAATCATCTGGTTGCACAAACCATAATGGGTTGTGACCAACACAAATCTCAACAACCTTAACCACAAGTCTTTAAGTGACTTGGGACAATTCATTAGTTATCCACAACCTAAAGAGGGGTGAGTACCTAGATCACACAACTAATAATCATACTTCCACCAATGAGTAATACACAATTGAATCATCTCATTAATAGAAGTGTTATGTCCTCTCAAACAATAACTCTTTAAGATATCAACCATTCACAAAACATCTTTCCAAATAATTGAGTACCTACTAAATGAACCTTCACGAGTAAATAACCAAAGTTTAATAGAACTCAATCATACAGACAGGTGTTAACTCAAAACCCACAAGTGGAAAATGACATAATAATTGTATTAACATATTTATCGAATATGTACATATCTCATCCATCATAAAAGAAGTACCTAAAAGAAGGAATAAATCTTCTTAAGCTATTGTTAAACCTTGATCATTACATATGATCTTTCCAAACCCTTATGCCTGCATTATGTTTATAAATGAAGAACATAAAATAACAACATGACACTTGAGAAAACATATTCCAACTCTGACTTAAATCATTAAACCCCAATCATCTTCTCATGATCCTTGTCTCATTAATCTTATATAAGTGAGCATATGAGATCTCAACACATTAAGGAACCACTTGATCAATTTACTATCTGAAGTCATCATTCCACAAACACTCTATATTTCCACCCACATCAATATTCAAACCAGTCAAGTACCTCTGGATACAAGTATAGAGTAACAACAAGTTATAACCTCTATTAGAGGAATTGGATTGATAGCTAAGTAAAACCAATCATGTATGAAACAAGTATCTATCTTTTGGTAAATAAAATAAGAAGTATATGGAAGGATAATAAAAGCATGAGCTAACTGTCGGGGGGTTACCCCCGAGTAGGGCTAAGGCGAGTGCTAAAGGCAAGGTCAAAGGTGCTGTTTGACCGGGTAGATGGCTACCCGGTACTCGCTACCCGGTAGGTTTCTATCCGGCCGTACCCACCAATGGCCAAGAGGAGAAATCAAGCAAGTTATGTTCATCCGAGTAAAGAAGTTGGTCCGAGTAGAGGGAGTGAGTTCCTACTCGGGCCAGATGTCAATGGAGTCGTTCTGACAAGGGATCCCGCGTATCCTGCGTCCGTACCGGCGTGCGGTTCAACTTACGGAGCGCGTGATTATCCGTGCTACAGCGTGGCTACAGTGTGGTAGGCGCCTGTCAAGTCATGTCACTGACAGAGGGGACAGGACAGGGCTAGGGGCCTACCCTATCTCACTGACAAGGGTGGACAGGTCCCATCTCCGAACGGCGCGACGACCTACGGCGCCCGCGTCAGCCAGAAGCCGGAAGCGTGCTCTGTTCTGCAGTGCTCCTGTCACATCAGTTGTACCTTTTAGTCTTATTCTATCCGGCTGGGCACTAGTATATAAGGTGCCCTGCCCCCTCCTGCGCGAGGCGAGACACTGGACGTTGCCTTACGATTCAGTCGACACTCTGGATTGCTTCACTTCACATAGAGAGAACTAGAGAGCTAGAGTGGCTACTCGGCTGAAGGCCTGATTTGTACTCTGGCTACTTGGTGACACACATATAGAGAGAAAGGCAGGAGTAGGGGTGTTACCTCCACACGAGGGCCCTGAACCTAGGTAAGATCTTGTTGTTTGCAGTTCTTGAGACATCCCACACGCGGCTACTCGCCGTGTGATCCCTCCCTGAGCACCTCCAGCGTCCATCGGCCCCGAACTTTAGCCATCCCATGGCATCTTCCGTGATACCACCACGACAGTTGGCGCCCACCGTGGGGCTACCAGCGGCGCTGGCTGGAGTCCATGTTTGGACGGGACTCCTTTCTGCTACTGGGGAGCACGTGGTCTGTGGCCTTGTCCACAGATTCGGCTCCTTCGACTTCATCACCGACAACGCCGGAGATTTCGGCGGTAGGCCCATGCCGGCAGGCGGATCGCACCTCGTCTACGTCGCCACCACCGTCATCCGCGAGTTCCCGGAGGTGGTGCTGGTCGCGGAAGATCCTCCTGCTGTGCTCACTGTCCGTGGAAGGCCAACTGGCTGCTCTGCGGACAGCGTGGAGGTGATGGTGACCGGCCCGGCTATCGATGCCGGGAAGGGCGCGGCTGCTTCCGCAGGAGTCATCGAGGAACCTGCTGGCCCAAGTGCTGGCCAGAGGGTCCACAAGCCCTATGAGAAGGACTCGAACATTACCTCTTTCCACAACACCGACGATACCGGCATCCGCCGTGCGGATGGGCATGCCTCCTCCCACCGAGCTTGAACTCATGAACATGAGGGCGCAGCTCGACCAGCAGCGCCAGGCGCTGCTCGCCGAGCATCTTGAGCTGGAGAAGATTAGGCTTGAGCTTAGCCTAGACCATAATGAGTACAACAAGGCCCACGGCTTTACTCTTGTTGTTAGGAAGCCTAGCAAAGTAGGCGCTACTCGTCGCAACTTAGGCGCCGAGATGGCAGTAGTTGGTGAGGCTCCTAGCCAGTCTGCCACTGTAAACACTGCTACCAGGCCTAGATATAGTACCCCCGCCAAAACACTTAGAGTTGCAGAGGCTGTAGCTGCTGAGTTGCCAAACCTTGCCGGCGACGCGCGCGCTATGCAGCAAGAGAGGCTCAATGAGCTAGTGCTAGAAGCTGCTAGGCAGAATGAGGAGTTCCGGAAAGCCAATCCGGGTGCTGGTTCTTCTCAGATTGTGCACTCGCGTGCAGCGGGATCTCATGACCAGGCGTCATCACCGCTTCCCAACCGCGAGAGGGACCAGAGTGTGCACTCTGGGAAGAGTAGACAGATGCAGGTGTACGACCCGGCTCTCGCCGCAAAACAGCACGCTGTGCCGCGAGAGTCCGGTCAGAAACAAAACTCTGCAGGAGCAGGCTATCAAGCCCATAAAGCTCACAGTAAGAGGCAAGATGGAGATCATGCAGGCCCTTCTCGGCATCCTGCTGCTCAGCCTACTCGGCAGAGGACGCAACAGCCAGCTGCAGCACAGCTGCGCGCGGCTGCGCCAGTAGCCAACCCGGTGGTGCAACCCGCTGTTGTGCAGGAGAACAGATATGATGATGGCTACTCGGCGATGGGGCTAGCCGGCTATGTTGATCCCAAGAAATGTTGCTGACCGTCTGGGTGACCGCATGTTGGATCCCAGTGATGCAAGGTACAAGCTGGACCGGATTAATCTGTCCGCGCAACTCGAGAACAAGGGGCTGCCTGGCCCAGAATGCTTTGGCCCTCGTATCATGAATGAGCCATCCGTGAACCACTTTCAGCTGGCCAGGGGGACCAAGTGCTACAATGGAAGCACCAAGCCAGAAGATTGGTTGAGTGACTATGTCACAGCCGTGCACATCGCAGGCGGCAACCGGAGATGGGCTGTGCGGTATGTTCCGCAAATGTTGAGGGTCCAGCTCGGACTTGGCTCAACAACCTGCCCAAGGACAGTATCAATTGCTGGCTGGACTTCTCGGTAGGCATGCTCTCAGCAAGTTCATGGCTTCTACCCATGCTGCATACTTGAAGATGAAGATCCCTGGTCCGAATGGAGTCATCACCATCTCGGGTGATTACAAGAGGTCTTTGGAGTGTGCCTCTGCTGGTTCTCAGCTGGCGGAATCCATGGTCATTGCTGCCGAGAAGAAGAAGATGTATGAGGTGGTGGCTATGGCGCAAGCAGCGCAAGGTGGTGCGCCTGGCATGCCGAGTTCCCAGTACGGGACTGCGTTCCAGGCGTCCCAGGAGACAAAGAAGGTCCAGGTTGATCCTGAGTTCCCAGACCGTGTTGCCATCATTGGCGCCGGGTTGGGAGAGAAATAGGAAAGCGAGCTCATCCACTTCCTCCGTGAGAATCTGGACGTCTTTGCCTGGTCCAATGAGGATTTGCCGGGTGTCCCGAGGGATTTGGTTGAGCACTCGTTACATGTGCGGCATGACGCCAAGCCGGTTAAGCAGGCTATGCGCCGCTTTGGTGATGAGAGGAGGAAAGCTATCGGTGATCAGATCACCAAGTTGCTGATAAGCAACTTTATCATGGAGGTATTGCATCCGGACTGGCTAGCCAACCCGGTTATGGTTGAGAAGAAGAAGGAGGACCCCAAGGCCGATACCGTATGGCGCATGTGCGTCGACTACACCGACCTGAACAAGGTCTGCCCCAAGGATCCCTTTCCGCTACCCCGCATAGATCAGGTGATCGATTCCACTGCTGGTTGTGAGCTTTTGTCTTTCATAGATGCCTACTCTGGTTTTCATCAGATAGCTCTCAACCCTGCTGATCAAATAAATACTGCCTTTATTACCCCGTACGGGGCTTATTGCTATCGTGTCATGTGCTTTGGGTTGCGGAATGCCGGGGCTACCTATCAGAGATGCATGCAGAAATGCTTGCATGATCAAATTGGAAAAAATATGCAGGTGTACGTAGATGACATTGTCATTAAAACGAATAAAACACATACTCTGCTTAGTGACATTGAGGAAACATTTGCCAACTTGCGCAAGTATAAAATGAAGTTGAATCCGTCTAAATGCACCTTTGGCGTCCCGGCTGGCAAGCTACTCGGCTTCTTGGTATCCAGTCGGGGCATTGAAGCCAATCCTTCAACGATAAAAGCTATAGAGAGCATGTCTTTGCCGAGATCACTGAAGGATGTGCAGAAATTCACTGGTTGCTTGGCTTCTCTGAGCCGCTTCCTGGGCAGAATGGGCGAGAAGGCCTTGCCTCTGTATGAATTGATGAAGAAGAGTGACAAGTTTGTCTGGACACCGCAAGCTGATGTAGCATTCAAGGAATTGAAGGCCATACTGGATAGCGCTCCCATCTTGGCTAGTCCGCTACCCAAAGAGCCAATGCTGCTGTACATTGCTGCGACTAACCGAGTGGTCAGTGTGGTGATTGTGGTGGAGAGAAAAGAGGAAGGCAAGACTGTGCAACGGCCGGTATACTATCTCAGCGAGGTGATGTCCAGCTCCAAGCAGAACTACCCACATTACCAGAAGATGACTTACGGCGTGTACCTGGGCGCCAAGAAGCTGAAGCATTATTTCCAAGAGCACCCCATCACTTTGGTGAGTTCTGATCCCATCTCGGACATCATGGGCAACAAGGAGGCAAGTGGCAGAGTAGCCTAGTGGGCGATTGACCTAGCCGCGCACGCTTCCTCATACGCAAGACGAGAAGCCATCAAGTCTCAGATCTTAGCAGATTTCCTGGTGGATTGGGCTGAGGTGCAGTATGAGCCTCCTTCTCTAGTAGTGATGCATGTAAAATGCATAGATGAATTTTGCATATTTTCACATGGTTTTCTATTACATATTGCATCATAAGGGTATAATTCAATGTTTTATAGTATTTTGGGGTTAAATTACAAGGTCCAACAACTTTTATGGAATTATCCCTGCCTGTCGAAACCCCGTTTTCGATATTTTTGACGTTTCAGGGCGCAAACTTCCGCGAAATCACCTGAAAATCTGCGGGGGTCATATTCTTGGAAGGAGAAGACTTGCGGGCGAAGGATCCACGAGAATTGGGCAAGGAGGCCCAAAAGAGGACCCACCACATGGCCAGATTCCTTGGCCGCGTGAGAGGCCCCCTTTTGGCTCCTGTGGCCCTAATTCCTTCCATCTTCGACTTACCGACTCCGTCTTGACCTAAAACCGACTATAAAAAGGGTCCCCCGTACCGTTACGGAGGAGTGCGCCGCCGAAACACCGAAACAGAGACTAGAAGTTCCAGATTGGAGGGGGAAAACTCCGGCGGGGCGCCGCCGGTGTGATCTCCTACCCCTCCAACGTCATCACCATCGACATCTCCATGAAGAGGGAGTAGTCCACCCCAGGGCTATGGGTTTGTGGAAGTAGCACTTGTATCTCTCTCTCTCTCTATGTGCTTCACTAATTAGATCTGTATGAGCTGCCTCACATGATTACGGGCACCGTTGTAATTCCTATGTGGTGGATCTTTTCTATGAGTTATTGAATCTTTGATTGCAATTGTTTCTCTTGAGTTATTTGAGTATATGTATCTTATGTACCCCGTTCTTATTTGCTAGCTTTGATCAATCTAGTTCTTGAGAGCGTGTGTGGGGTGATGGGTGCATTAGTTGGAGTAACGGGGGGTGGCTAGTGCTGTGAAAGTGACAGAAGTTCAGCGATCCACTTAGGTTTTGTTAAACTTTTCTTAGTTACCTCACTAGGTATAAAAAGGAGTACCTTGTTACCGGGGATTTGAAGTGACACTAATCAATCTCCATGACTAGATCTAGCAAGTTCTTACTTCAACTTCATGTCACATTGCTTAAAGCTATACTCTGGTTTTTCCTTAATTATCGAGGTGTTATGATTTATTTCGCATCTTGGTGGAGTATAAGAGGGATCAATATGACCGTAGAGATCTCTATGCTAGGACGTGATGCCCATATGAAAGTACTCAATGTTAAACATGTTATTGTAATCTCACATGTAATTCTTTATGTCCACCGTCTACAACTTTATTTGAGAGAATGCAAGTGTAAAACCATAAACCCCGGTCCTATTTTAAATATAAGAAAACAGTCTAGTTACTTTGCTGCAATTTACTTTACTTGCACTTTACTTTACTTGCATCTCCAATTCGAATTTACATTATCTCCATCACCACTTGCATCACAAAAATACAAAAACAATCCATTGCATATTTATTTTCTCATTTGCATTTAGTAGTAGATTTAATTATTGTATATTTACTTTCAGTTTTGCATTGCAATTTAGAAGTCTCATACCTTGTGCTTGACAACCACTTGGTGAGGTTGAGGGCACAAAATTCTCTACTTGTTTGCAGGATCCTGGAGGAAGCTTAGAAGACAACTGCTGAAATACTGGCTCCCAAAGAGTTCGATATAAACCCTCGAGTCACCCTCGTGGGGAAGAAGGCTTGCCACTAGCTACACACTCTGCACTTGGAGTCTCAACCTAGCCATCAAGTAGCCAACTACTGGAAGATGCATTTTGATGGCTCCAAAGTGAAGGAAGGCCTCGGTGCTAGCGTGGTGCTCACGTCACCCAAGCGAGATCAACTCAAGTATGTGCTGCAAATCCATGTCAAGGCATCCAACAATGTAGCAGAATACAAGGACGTGGTATACGGCTTGAAGGTGACCAAGGAGGTTGGCGTGCAGCGCATCATATGCTATGGCGACTCGGATCTGGTGGTGCAGCAAGTTTCAGGCACCTGGGATGCTCTGGATGCCAACATGGCATCATATCGGTTTCTGGTGCAAACCATGAATGGTTTCTTTGAGGGATGCGAGTTCAAACACGTACACCGAGCAGAGAATGAGGCAGCTGATGAGCTGTCCAAGTTGGGGTCTTCTCGGCAGTACATTCCGGCTGGGATTGCCTTGGAGCATTTGAGAAAGCCATCTATCAAGCCATCCCCCAACTCGGAATCCATATTCGTTCCTTCTCTGCCCGGCGAGGAAGCTGTTCCCATGGAGATTGACTGGGAGGGTGCAAAAGAGAACCCGGGGACTGCCGTCTCCATCCCGGGGACAGGCACCTGCAACCCGGGGACTGCCCCTCCTAACTCGGGGACTGCCTCTCCTAACTCGGGGACTGTTGCACTCATTGAGGGGGTCCTTGCCGAGTGCTCAGGGACTCGGGGACTCGTCTCCAACTCAGAAGAGGAAGTGGTGGCTGATCCAATGGAACTGGACGAACCAGTGTTTCCCATCCGGGAGACACCGAGTTGGGCTCTGCCCATATTATCCTTTCTAAAGGACGGCGCCTTTCCGAGTGATGAAGTTACCGCGAGGCAAATTCAAAGAAGATCCAAGGGCTATACTATCTTCAGAGACGTGCTGCATAAAAGAAGTCCTACTAGTGTGCTACAGCGCTGCGTAGAACCAGAGGAAGGAGAAGAAATTTTGGTGGAGATACACCAAGGAGAATGCGGGCATCACGCCTCTTCTCTGGCTCTGGTCAACAAGGCTTTTCGGCATGGCTTCTTTTGGCTCACTGCCTTGAAGCAAGCTGAAGATATCGTGAGAAAGTGCAACGGCTGCCAAAGATTTGCAAGTAAGATTCATATGCCAGCTTCCGAGTTGAAGACCATTCCTATTCCTTGGCCATTGGCTGTTTGGTGTTTGGATATGGTGGGTCCTTTCAAGCCAGCTAGAGGCAACATGACTCACATCTTAGTCATGGTTGACAAGTTCACCAAGTGGATTGAGGTGAAGCCTATTCGGAAGTGCGATAGAGCCACTGCTGTGAGTTTCCTGAAGGATGTGATCCTGAGATATGGCTACCCGCACAGCATTATCACTGACAATGGCACAAACTTTGCTGAGGGTGCTTTTGCGAGCTTCTGCAGAGATAAGCGCATTCGGCTAGATGTTGCATCTGTTGCGCATCCCGCCTCCAATGGGCAATTTGAAAGAGAAAATGGCATCGTGCTATCAGGCATAAAGCCAAGGCTGATTGAGCCGCTGCTGAAAACACTTGGGTGTTGGCTGGATGAGTTGCCAACGGTGTTGTGGAGTCTAAGGACTACCCCTAACCGGTCAACCGGCGACACACCATTCTTCCTGGTATCTGGAGCTGAGGCCATGTTGCCCACTGACCTAGAGCATGACTCGCCCCGAGTAACCCTCTACACTGAGGCAGAGGCTAGAGAAGCTCGAGAAAATGACGTTGACCTGCTAGAAGAAGCAAGAGAGCTAACTCTGTCACGTTCAGCTGTTTACCAGCAAAACTTGAGGCGTTATCATAGCCGGAAAGTAAACCCAAGGGTTTTCCGAGAAGGAGACATGGTGCTTAGGCTCGTGCAGCGCACGGCCGGGATGCACAAGCTTTAACCTCCGTGGGAAGGGCCTTTCGTTGTGAGCAAGGCTTTGCACAATGATGCCTACTATCTAGCTGACGCACAGCCACCCCAGAAGAACAGGCTGGATAGGGCTGGAGAGGAATCCAAGCGCCCTTGGAATGTAGCTCTACTCCGACGTTTTCACTCATGAGCAAATTGTGTATGTATCTTCTTATCCGAGTTAAACTCCTATTCGGCAATCTGAAATTGAACTCGGGGACTGCCCTCGTCCAAATTGTTCCTTGTGTTTACTTTGTCTATTCGGTTGAACCACTTAGAATTTCAAAAGCATACAAAGTAATGTGTTTAAACCCACCGGACACTCTGCGGCTCTGCTGCTGTCCGCAACCCGGCTTCATGGCAAGCCAGAGAACAGGCCAAAGGGTCAATGAACACATGAAAATTTGCAAAGGAAAGGAAACGTGTGGCAACCGAATAGAGTGTTTTGTACCGTTTTTCTTTTTCGGCTAAGTGGTGGGCAGCGTTACTATGATTTTTCTAAGTGGCTGAGTATTTGAAACTCCAACTTTGAACTCTTGTGACTCGACTACCAAAAAAGCAACAAGTTGCAGGTAAGAGCTGAGATAAAAAGGAAGAAAGGATAAAAAATGCAACTCGGGGACTTGCATATGACCGCAACCCGGCATTGAGCCAGAGTTGCTAAGAACTTCAACTAAGATAAAACTGAGTAGCAACAAAGACTTAATAGTTTGGATACATTTGCACCCGGCATCCCGGGGATCTGATCAAAGTTTAAGATATAAGTTTTCAGGCATCACTCCTTGGCAGCATCGGTGTTGTCCGTGGCAGTGTTATCAGCTTCAGCTTTCTCGGCATCAACATCAGCCTTGGCGCTGTCAGCATCAGCGTCAGTGTTGGCGTTGGCGGCTGGCTCTGAGGTTGCAGTAGCAACGGAGATGGGATCCGTGGCCGAGGTCGATGCAGCGGACCGGAAGCTGGGCATCGGGAAGCTGCTGGTCGCGCCCAACTCAGGATCCGCTTGCGGGATCACCATCTCGGTGGTGATGGTGGTCTCCTCGGCGTTTGGTTGCGGCTTCTCGGCGTCGTCGTCAACCTTGGCCTTCCCCTTCTCGGCGGATCCATCGGTGCCATCTTCTTCAAACACGCTCAAGCCCTCCGACTCAGCATCATCGTCATCGTCCCCTTCATCTTCGTCCTCGTCCTCAGGCTCGGTGTCTGGCTCGGGGAGGCCGTCGATGTAGTTGGCGGTGTCAGCACAGGACGCTATCTCGTAGGCCACTGCCTTCCGGCGAGCGACGCAGTCGGGATCCTTGGTCCACTTGGAGTCTTCGGCATCTTGAGGATCCTGGCAAGGTTGAGGTTCTCGTACCAACTAGTGATGAAATGGAGCAGCTCGTCAGCTCCTGCCCGAGCTGCAGAGGCGCGCCACTTCTTCAACTCGGCCTTCACGCCGTCCAGCTTCTCGGAGAACGCGCTGAAGCTGTCTGGAGCAGATTGATCCGGCCAGAACAGATCATGGAGCTTGTATGTTGTGGACACCATGGAGGTGCCCAGGCCCTTGAGTTGGCGGAGTTGAGTTTTGATGCTCAAAAGATTATCATTGACGCTGGACTTGGTGTTGATGGGCATCCCGGAGGCAGCTTAGAGTTGCTTGGCCTTCTCCAGAGCAGGCGTGCTAGCGGCGCGGAGATCAGGGAAGATATCTGAAAGAAAAACCAGCAAGAGTTAGAAAGGGAGGCAGAGAAGAGATGAAACCAGGTAGAAGGGATGAGAAGAGAAACAGCCAGGTGCAGAGAAGAGGAAACTCACGTTTGAGATCCACCAGCAGCGCGTCTAGTTTGATCTTCCAGTCCTCCTCGTCAACAATATGCATGTCTTCGATGCGGCGTGCGTCGGAGGTTTCGAGGATGAGTTGCTCGTTGTGCTTCTTCAACACCGAGATCTCCATCTCAAGCGCCTTCTCTTTGGCCTTGGAAGCTGTCTTGACCTTGTCCTTCTCGGCAGCCTGGTCGAGAGCGTCCTGAAGAGCAGATTTCAGCTTGACCTGCATTTCTTCAAACTCAGATCTCTCGGCATCACGCTCCTTCTGGATCTCGGCGTCTCGGGATTCCAGCTGTTGCCACACTTCGGCGGGCATCAGGCAGTTCAGGTGCTGTTCCCGGAATTTCTTGTATTCTTCTGCAAAGAGAACAGCTGTGTCAAGAGAGTCACAGAGTAAAAAAGAGGCAATTGCGCAGAGAAGGAGAGCAGCTCACCTTCCAGAGTGGCAATTTTGCTCTGGGCTGAGGTAGCGAAGACCTCGCAGTCGCGATGCTTCTCCATCAGTTCCTTGAACTTGCCTGCAGAGTAACCATGTTAAAGCAAAAAGCAGACAAACGGGCGTAAACACAAAACACACAAACCGAAATGCTATGATCTTACCTTCCACTTCAGAGATCTGGAGGGTCTTGTCCAAAGCCGCCTGCTCCATCGCCTCACCCATCTTCTTCTCGGCTTCAAGAGCCTCGAGTTTGTCCTTGGCAATGCGATGGTTCCAGAGCAGCCGGCGGAACACCTTTGTCCTCTTGAGGAGGCTATTCTGTGGAAGAGAAGAGAAAAGAGTCTAAGTATTTTTGGAAGATTTGCCCCGAGTAGACGACAACTCGGTCGAGTTTTCGCCTACTCGGCCCGAATCTCGGGGACTGGGGGAGAGGTAAAGAAGTGAAGAGGCAAAACGATAAAGAGACAAAGAGGAAGAGAAGAGAAGAGAACAGAGAAATGGCAATTCGGAAAAAGCAAGAAAAGGAAAAACACTTACAGCGTAGGACTGCTCGATGTCCTCGGCGGCTTTGCGGAGGCAGAACAGCTTCCCGGCCAGAGTGCAGGTGGGGGAAGCGATGGTCATTGGAACAGCGCCGATGTCGGCTTTGTTCTAGTCGACACGGTAATGGTCGCCTGGACCCAGCGTCAGGCCGTCCCACTTTTGGGACACCGTGGGCATCGCTTTCCCGGACCTTGTCCACGAAGGCTACCAGGTCCAGGACCGCGGTCAGGCCCTTTGACTCGATCTCGTCCTCCTCGGCTTCGCGCGAGTGGAGCTCAGGAACTGGTCGTGGGTCCTTGCCCTTGGACTTGACTTCAACCGCTTTGGCCTGGCCTCCCTTCAAGGCAGAGAGTTTCTTCTCGCCTTTGGCCAGCGAGATGTCATGTTGCTTGGACACCTCAAGCATATATTGTGGCCAGCTGGTCTGTGTGAGGACAGCACCTCCGGTACTCGGCCCTTCGCCAGGGCCAGCAGATCCAGCAGCAGCCGCTTTGCTGCTAGAGGTGGGCCCGCCGATGGTAAGTTGTGTGCTCTTTGTTGGCTTTCCGACTGGTGCAAGCGGTGGCTTGGGTGGTGGCATCTGGTTCCCGGCCTGTGCAGCTTGGCACGATGGATTCTTCCTGGTGGGCGCAGCTTCAAGCTTAGCAGTCTTCTTGGGGCTCGGAGCAGTGCCCGCCCGAGAAGCGGACGGAGGCGCTTGGTGTGAAGAGGATGGAGGCATTTGCTGGGAAGTGGTCTTGGATGTACTCTGCTTTGGTGGAGGGCTTGGCGCAGTCGGTGGAGTCGCCTGCTGGGTAGGCGGCACAGGGGGCCGGCTACCCTGCGCAGCGTCTGGCTGCGCTTGGCTCTGGAGGACTGGCTCCACCACTGTCTTCTCTACCCGCTGCTCGGCAGCGGGACCAGGCTGGAGGTCTATTACTTGTTCTACCCGCGGCCCGGCCGCGAGGTCATCTTGAGCTGTAGCGTGATCGTCCTGCTGCTCGGCGGTGTCGTCTTGCCGCTCCAGCGCGGCACTGTCTTGTTGCTGCTGGAGGTTTTCTTCAGTGTTCTCCCCAGTCGTTGCGGCTGGGGGAGACGGTGGCATCTCGTCGTGAGCAGCGTCTTGCTGCTGCTCCAAGTTCTCATCTTCAGCATTGTCACCAGCGCCCGTGTTCTCGGCGCCGGTGTCTTCTTCCAACTTAACAGGAGAGGACGCACGCGTCCTGTCCTGCTGGGCTGGTTCATCATCCTCGTCTGAGAGTTCGACGAGCTTCTCGAGGTCCATAACAGCTTTCCTCTTGGAGCGAGTGGGAGCTGCTGCAGCATCAGCGTCCAGAGGGGCGCTGGAAGAGGGAATGGTTCAGAAAAGGAGAAGGAGAAAAGCATATTTGAGAATCAGCAACAGAGTGCTACTCGGATGAAGTGACTTACCCTTTGGTGGTGGGGGGTTGTCTTCTGGCAGTGGTGGTCTTCTTCTTCTCCGTCTTCTTGGCCTTCTTGGCAGCAGGTTCTTGGGCACCACTGCCCGTCCTCTTCCGAGTTGTGGGCAGCCACAGATAGAGGCTGGACATCGATGGGATCCTCGTCATCATCGTTCAGCTCAGGATCCTCTGCATATTAGAAGAGAAAAGGAATTGAGAAACAGAAAAGGAAGTCAGAGTGCCCTACTCGCGATCAGAGAGGTGAACTTGGTCACCTTTGTCATCCTCGGACCAGTCCCGGATAGACGCGACAACTTGGTGCTTACCAGGCTGGTTGGCGTGAGGGATGCAGAGGGTGTCCTGGGTGTCGTAGGCGGTCTCATCATCTTCTTCTCGGTCATCTGACCAATTGCCCTCGAAGACCTCGATGTATTCTTCTCCCAGGCGGTCAATGTGCTGTAGAGGCAAAGAGATAGCACAAGTAAGTTGAGTTCTCAGCTAAGGGGTTCTACAAGGAATAGCATGCAAACACAAAGCATATAAGGCTAAGGGGTTCTATTCAGAACAACGTGCAAACACAAAGCATATAAAGCCAACAAGATATTTTTGATGTTCTACTCGGTGCAGCATGCAAAGACTAAGCATACAAAGCTGAGATGACACCTACTCGGTATCAAAGTGCAGAAACAAAGCACAAAAGGCTAACCTATTCGATTCGCTTGAGGCGGCTATACGGCTCAAAGCCATACAGCCAGGTGTCGGAGAGCGTTGTCTGCATGATGGATCTCACCCAGATGGCCACCTCGGCTTTGCTGAGCTCGAAGGTGGTGGTCCTTGTGCAGTCCCGGCTTCCTCCCATATAGCACATCTTGTGGGAGCGACGCTGGAGCGGGAGCACTCGGCGTGAGATCCAGCACGCGATGGGATCATCTCGGCAGAATCCCTCATCCCGCAACTCGGCCAGGCGCCGCTCGATCTGGACAACATCCTCGATGTTGCTCTTGGGATTGTAGCCCCAGTTCTGTTGGGTTGGCCTGGCGTTCTTCCACTTTGGAAGCCCTATTTGGTCCTGGATCGGCTTCCCTTCTTCGGTGGCGACGTTCTTCACGTAGAGGAAGCTGCGCTGCCATTTGCCCACAGTTTCCAGTCCCTTCACGCGCGGGTGATGGCCAGTGGTGCGTTGCAGCATCATGGCGCATCCCGTATGCGTCATCGCGCGGGCGCTCTCAGTGTGCCCAGGATTGGGGATGCTCTACTTCCGGAAGAAGAATAGCAAGCCCAACTGTGGATAGTTGGGTAGACGCCAAGAAAAGCTTCACAGACCACGACATGGATGGAAAGCATAACCATGGCGTTGGGGGGGGAGATGGTGTGGCTGGAGGCCAAAGTTCTTGAGGAACTCGGAGAAAAATTCTGAGATTGGAAGGCCGAAGCCGCGCTTGAAGTGCGCAAGGAAGACTACGAACTCATTTTTCTCGGGCGTGGGGATGATTTCGTTACCTGGCTGCCTGCACCTCACGCCGGGAGGGACGCGACGGGTGTTGACGAGCCACTGGCAGTCCTCCGCCGTGACCTCCGATCCTTCCCAACCGGCGCGGGCGGCGGCATCGTCTTCTCCGCGAGCCAGGGAGGCGGAAAGGTTCGTGGGAGATTGGAGTTGGAAATTGAGTGGAGGAGTTGCTCTCTATCTCTCTGGCGGCGCGGGGAGCAGCGGCGCAGCAGATGGTTGCGGTGGCGGTGTGCTCGACGGCGGCGGAGAGGCGAGGGGGCGCGAGATTGGAAATGGCTGGAAAGAGGAGAAGAGGGCGTCGAGGGGGTATTTATCTCTCCCCTCGAGTTGCCGTCACCAGTGGATTATTCGCGGATTGATTATGCGCAGAGATCGTGCGGCGTGGGTTGCACAACCGTTAGAAACGCACACAGCGCATATCGCGCGCAGTTAATCCCACGTCGAGATCGTGGGCACTATAGTGCGGTTCAAGTGACTTAACAGGCTAGTGGGCCGGGGGTGCAGTTATTGGCGCGTGGCCTGCTGTACTCCACACCGAGGCGTCGGGGGCACAGGGGTGTGACACGTGCCCCGTAGCGACACGCAGAGGTGGATTCGCACCGTTTGAGCGGGATTGTGTTTCGAGATTTCGCTAAGTTATTTTACTCGGCGTCACAGAAGAAAGGTGTTGCTACTCGGAGAAGCAGAGATGCAAGCGAGAATTGAAGGGACGTATGGAGGTGCTATTCGGCCCCTTTCAGTGACAAAGAGAAGGTTTGTTTTAAGCTGGCAGGGCCCAGTGAACAAGTTCGCAGGACTCTACCAGCTCCGGGGACTAATGTCGGGGGGTTACCCCCGAGTAGGGGTAAGGCCAGTGCTAAAGACAAGGTAAAAGGTATTGTTTGACCGGGTAGATGGCTACCCGGTAAGTTTCTATCCGGCCGTACCCACCAATGGCCAAGAGGAGAAATCAAGCAAGTTATGTTCATCCGAGTCAAGAAGTTGGTCCGAGTAGAGGGAGTGAGTTCCTACTCGGTCCAGAAGTCAATGGAGCTGTTCTGACAAGGGATCCTGCGTATCCTGCGTCCGTACCGGCGTGCGGTTCAACTTACGGAGCGCGTGATTATCCGCGCTACGGCGTGGCTATAGTGCGGTAGGCGCCTGTCAAGTCCTGTCACTGACAGAGGGGACAGGACAGGGCTAGGGGCCTACCCTATCTCACTGACAAGGGTGGATAGGTCCCATCTCCGAACGGCGCGACGACCTACGGCGCCCGCGTCAGCGAGAAGCCAGAAGCGTGCTCTGTTTTGCAGTGCTCCTGTCACATCAGTTGTACCTTTTAGTCTTATTCTATCCGGCTGGGCACCAGTATATAAGGTGCCCTGCCCCCTCCTGCGCGAGGCGAGACACTGGACGTTGCCTTACGATTCAGTCGACACTCTGGATTGCTTCACTTCACATAGAGAGAACTAGAGAGCTAGAGTGGCTACTCGGCTGAAAGCCTGATTTGTACTGTGGCTACTCGGTGACACACATATAGAGAGAAAGGCAGGAGTAGGGGTGTTACCTCCACACGAGGGCCCTGAACCTGGGTAAGATCTTGTTGTTTGCAGTGCTTGAGACATCCCACACGCGGCTACTCGCCGTGTGATCCCTCCCCGAGCACCTCCAGCGTCCATCGGCCCCGAACTTTAGCCATCCCATGGCATCTGCCGTGATACCACCACGACACTAACTCTTAATCTAGATCTTATTATTTCGTCTAGATCATTTTATCTTGTTATTCTCTGCTCCTCTCTAAGACATTCTTCAAGAGAAGCAATCCATAAGAAAGGTGGAACTATCACAAGAAGATCTACAGAAGGATTCTTCTGATTGTTCTAGAAGTGCCATCCCAATCTATTACAGGAGTGATTGGAAACTCTTATATCTTGATATGATCTTATTAACTCTCTTGAAAGAGTGTGATACTACAATGTTAGTGTTATATAGAAGTAGTTTGATAACAATACTACCTACCTTGTTAACAGATCACTTTTGTATACTCAAACAATTGAGTGGCATACACAAACAACAGAAGGTTGAATAACCTAGTACATCTCAGCCTCTTGGATATGAAAAGTAATTTGGGGACAAGCCTTGCAAACTTGTCAACATATTCTTTTTATATGCTTAAGGCGTATTGATGTCATAAAACAAACTCCCATATTTTTATAATCATCTATGTAAAATCTTTTCTTGGAAATACTGGTTGTTTTCACCACAAGGGTGAGATAGTTGAAGATGGAATCCATGAGCTTATCTTCCTTGCAAATGACAAAGGCAGTACCATAAGACTAGTAGAAACTGGAGAGAAGAACATCAAGCAATAGAAGAACATGAAGCAACACTGCCTCAATAAGGGAACATGAGCAGTTATCCAGTGAATCATTTGGTATTATTGGAGACCCTATAATCTCTATTCTTTGTCAAGCTCATCTGAGATCAGGAACATATAATTATATCTTTAATGGAAACAATTATCAAGAGAGAAACTAATACCAAGCCAATACATCCACATGTCTTGATATGTGAAGGTAGATGAAAACAAGCTTAAATATCTTGTTTTCCAGATCCTTTTCCTACACAAGACTAATAGATAACAACAAAGATTCATCTGTAAATAACCATGTAAATGATCACATGTTCCTAAACCAACATGGGATAACATCCATATTGGAACCTATGTGGAAAACAAGCAAATAAGATTCCAAAGACACTCTTGTTTTCCACATGATTAAGTGCATTAAATAACAAATATGGCTTGCACCCCAATACAAAGAAATGTCCACCAGACTTGATAAGAACCTTAGATATGAAAATAACAACACCACCTAATAGAAAACAAGTCCCTTCACCAATTAAAAATTATCTGGTATGACTTGGAGTGATGGTGAATTTTCCATAACAGATAAAAACACTACTCACTAGTGTTACCAAATCATTTTCTATAAGGGATTATACCTAAAATTGTCCAATTATCATACACCACCTTGGTCTCCACAAGTTTGGAGTGTGTACTTTTATTAAATATACTTTAGCATAATTTTAAAGCTATTACATAAATTAAAAGAGGAGAAAACAACAAAATCACTTAATCTAGCACCCTAAATAAAAAATACAAATATTATTCCAATTTACCAAAAATAAAAGATGGTGAGATGTGAAATTTGATAAGGAATTCAAATATGTTTTTTAATAATTTTTAGGTTCACAAAAAAGCCCAGAAAACAAGCTTTTCTTTTCAGTTTTAATAACAAAAGGACCTGATTGCAAATTATAGAAATTACAGGGGGTATCGAAAATCGCAGTTATATTTTCTTCTTCTTCCTCCTCTGCCAGAAGGCAGAGGAGAAACGCCGTCGTGGCATCGCCACCGCTGCCACCTCCTGTGTGTGTGCTTGCCGCTCCTCTGCGTGGATAGGAGTTGGAGGAGGCCATGCTCTTCTTGCTCACTCTCTCTTCTCCCTCACTCCATCTCTCTCTGTATCTCTCTCTGTACCAAACCCTAACCCTAGCCGTTCACTGCCGCCGCTCGTCATCGTCGTGTCCGGCCACGGGAAGGCAAGCTGAGACCACTATTACCTCCACCTTGATGTCCTCCCCCGCCTTGGGGAGTCTCGTTTGCTGGGAAGCTCGGAGAAGGCCCAATCGCACCGTCTTCCACAACTCCGGACGCCGGAAAAATTATCATGCGCTGTCGATTTGGACCAAGCCGAGCGACCTCGACCATTTCTTCATGCTCCTGGTGAGCCGCAGCACCTTATGGTGCTTTTGCTTTCGAGTTTTGTCCACAAAGTAGTCCAGACGCCGTAACCCGTGAAGCTCCACCTTCGTTGAGCTCGACGCCGGCGAATCCTTGGCCATTTGGTCACACTACCACCGTCCCCGCACTCGCCCGAAGCTCCTCTAGCAGATGAGCCGAATCAATCGCCACAATTTGCTATAAATTCCACAATTTCAATCCATCAGAGAGGATTCGAGTTTGAGTGATGTCATCTGTGACGTCACCATCACGTCACAGTCCTTTTCCTTTTTCTTTTTCTTTTATTTTTTGATTAAAAAACAAATATGACAGGTGGGACCCACTTGTCAATTTAAATATTGGCAGAAAATTGATAAACCCCATTAATTCAATAACTTTTAATCTAATTATCAGAAAAATTTAAATAAAATATGGAATTGTTTAGAAAAATATAATATAGATGATTATCAAATTTTTAAAAATATTTGATAAAGTTTAAAAATTAATATTTTCTTTAATTAAATTAAATTATTTAAAATTGCTAAAAATAATAAATAATTCATAAAATCAGAAAAATACAAGTTATATACAAAAATGCTCGAAATGACAAATAAAACTCACCTATGATGTTTTTAAAGTCATTTGACCAAGTTTTTATGTGTGCAATGTTTTTCCTAATCATTTAATTCATTTAAAATTAATAAAATAATAAATATTCAAATATTTTCAGAAAACATAAAATGTTATATCAAATTAGAGAGAAAAGCATTTCCAATTCAAATATGTCAAACATAAAACATTTTGTTTAACTTGTAAACTTGTTTCTACACATATACTGGAATTCTATTATATTTCATTATGACAAGAAATAACTACCTCAATATTATTTTCATTATTAATAAAACCCTCATGTTTTCCCACCTACTAAGCCTATCATCATAAGACACTAGCAAGTTATGTGATGATAGAATAGTTGTAATCGTTCATCATTTTCAACTAAACTCATTGTCATTAACTCTACACTTTTAGAACATAAAATCAAACATGGTTGTTACCTTTATAATAATTGTTTTCCATGTGCTATTGTCTTGTTACTTCACCAAGTAATCAATAATTCTACTTAAACATGATAACAATTATTTGCCAAGTAAAAATGAAACACATGTAACTCTAAAAGAAGTATTAACCACATCACCTCAAGTAATGAAACAATTCACCTAAAACCTGTGTGATTGAGATATCGTAGCAAACGTGGCTTACACTTGTAAGCTGGGGTATTTTCCAGGGTATTTCACGATGCATCTCATTACTATGCATGTATCATCTTGCCGGTATTCCTGTAGTCCTTACTGAGACTACTTTGCTATCTTTCAGATGTCGGAATTGTCTACGCGACCCTTGAACCCCAAAGACATTGATTATTATTGTTGTTTCAATCTCAGGCAAGTTCATCACTTGCTCATATCCTTTGCAGTACTTCATAGCAACCTAATTGCAAAAACCCTATACTCTTATCACCTACTCTCAAAAGAATGCATTATCCTATTTTTTATAATAATATGACTAATTGAATGACTGCCCAAGTGGTAGTGTTCTGTTTGGTGGGCGGATGGGACCATGGTAAGATGAATAGGTCTAAGGAAGGTTCCATCTGCATGGGAAAGTATTACCTAGGATTAATCACAACTGCCGTCAGGATTCTTGCACCGTAAATTCGCGTTAACCATGGGTCTTCTATGGGGGGAGTAAGTCAGCTGTGATCTTTTCTCGTTCGCATGTCAACGGGCTGCCAGAGACGTACGCTGTAGGTCTTGCGAGACTACATGCACATGGGTGGGATCCCTTAATTCCCACGGACTCTGCGGGTCTATGATGGTCTGCCACGGGGGTGTAGATATCCATCGTGAGGGGTGGAATCAGGCGTTCAACCTGCTGGCAGAAATGGGTGGGCATGCGTTGTGTGGAGAAGCTTGGTTTGGATTGGACCAACAACCGGGCCCCACACCTGAGTGGGAGTGGACAGGATCTCGAGCCTGGTTCTGCAACATGGTCTTGGTCGTCCATGGGTAAAGTAACGCACCTCTGCAGAGTGTAAAAGGATGTGGCATGTTACCCCTTGTTCCGGGAAGGAGCTGCGAACGCCGTAGGAAAGACAACTCCATGAAAGTTCTAATCCTGTGAAGATCTAGCGGGCATAGTCTTCAGAATTAAAAGCAACCTCTTGAAGAAAGATTTACAAAAACCTTGCATTAGCTTATGACTCTTTTGAGTCTAAAGCTATAGTTAGTGCATCAAACTACCCCCTATATATCATGAACTTGCTCAGTAACGCTCGTTACTCATTCGTTCCCGTTTGACCCCCTGCTTAGAGTGAAGCCCTATTGAAGTCGTCATTGAGAAGCCATCGCTGTCTAACGAAGCTCGGTGGAGTCTTATACTACTTAGCCAATAAAGCATCGTCATCAACAACACTGATGGAGGAGAAGCTATCAAGGTGTAGGTGGAGTCCATTCTTGGAGTTAGATGTATAAGCCATAGATTAGGGCTGGCATCAGCCGTAGTAGGTTAGTTCTGAGCTAGAGTAATTCTCCAGCTTGGATCTTCGAATTGCTTCTTCTGATGTTCATTTGTTTGAGATCGTCTTGATTCATCAATGGGATTCTCAAGATTTTTGTAATGAAGTTTGTATCCTATAGTTTTGCCTGGACCCGCTGTGTTTCTGTTGTACTACTCTGAGGGGTGTAATATTCACAGGTAAGTCCTTCTGTGAGTATTATGTCATCGACTTGCGCACTACACATGCAGTGGTGTGCTGGGTCATCACGGATGGTATCAGAGCGAAGCGACCTTAGGTTAAAACCTTTTAGGAGATCTGTAGGTTGGTAAAGATTATAGGAAGCCATCTTATCTGAACCCTACTTCCTACAACTATGATGATCATCCATTTTAGAATGATATGATCATACTTGTATAGAATTTCTTACTCAACTTGAGTAAATCTACTTATCTATTTTATTTATACCTAGGTATGAATAGTTAGAAGTCTAACATGTGACAGTGTTATTGAGAAAAAGAGAGTTCTCACATAGTCAGAGATGATTAAAGTCAAAGTGATGATTACCCCATTCTATGAATAAATAGGATGGAGTATAACAGGGTATAGATTAAGTATAGGAGTCATTAAGAAGGAATGTTTGGGAATCATGAAGAGTCATTAGACCATGGTAACTATGGGGTATATACCATATCCTTTGTTATCAAGTCTAGAGGTGAATCATTATAGTATAGTATATTGTAGAATTAGGAGAAGGCATAAGCATTGATGTAAGCTACATTACTACTCCTACGATATGATCAACAACATGAAGGACCAACATATGCCATGAGAAGCTTATCATAATCACTATGAAGAACTTCAGTTGACATAGTTCTTAGTCCTATATGGAACCAAGTTAGAAAAACAACTACAATAGGATCATTTTGTCTTGGTTTATTCCATTGCAGTAAGGCATGCAATTGGAGTAATTACTAAGGTAAAAAGTGGGTGTGTTGAATAGGATTACAAGGTACTATATACCTACTTGTAGTGAATAGCATTTAAGAGCCTTGGTACTTGAGATGTTCTACTCAAAGTACTGTTATTTCACAGGCTTTTGATGCATGAGTGATAACTGCATTTGGGATTTATTGGATTTTATTTGGATCTTTGATTGACTAGATCTGTACATGAAGATTGAACTTGATGTGCAAACACTAAGTTCTATCTTGATGTTACTGGTCTAGAGGGTATAGGATTCGTAGGAGAGCAGTCTGAGATATCAGCAGTTTGAAGTGACCACCAAAGCTCTAGAAGACCAGAAAGTCAAGAAGGAAGATGACAATGAAGCCACTGATGGGAATGGACCACATTCCAGATCTTGTTGTATATACTTCATCAAAACATGGAGATATACCACAAGTGATGCCAAGATGAAAACATGAGTAGTTGCATCCTAGAAAGATATGTGTAGAAGTCCAAACCCAAAGATATAGAAGGACCATAGGAAGTCATCAGGGGAATAGGTTATCGTCACCTATAGGAAAGAGTTAAAACTCGAGGAAACTCGAAGATATTTTCACTAATAAGTAAGTCTAAATCAATGTACACTACGTTGTACAAGTTTCTTTGCGCAGTATTCCTCTTGAGGCCATTAGCTTGAACCAAATGGAGTCCTAAACATAGAAAATATCCAGTGTACCGGAAGAATTTTATTGGTTATTCATCACTTGGTGGAAATACCAAATGTTGTTCAGAAAGATATGAGAGATAGGAAACCATACTTATTCATCGGAGAATGAAACTTGGTATCCACTATGTGGTGGAAATATCACGTGTTCTTCGTGAGACCATTAGGAAGGATTAGTAGCAAAACAGAGTTGGTGTAACAACAAGCAAGGTATTGGATCATAGTGCAAGACAGTGGAAGGTGAACAATCAAGACAAGAGGATACACACGCCAAGGTCAACACAAGAAGCAGCTGTGAAGATTGAACGGTCTATAGAAGTTCTCTCTACCTATATTTACATGAGAGAGGTTGAACTTCGGGACAAAGTTCTTGTTAAGGGGGGAGATAGTGTAACATCCCAGTGTTTGGGAGGTTATAAGGATCTAAATTTAATATGTGCATCTGCAAAGCATGCATCTAAAAGTAAGGGAAATTTTGGCGCGAAAGTTTAAACAAAGCAAAGTGACCAAAGTTTCACTTGACATGATGAAATAGGTCTAGTTCATCTAGTCAGGAGTACATTTGGAGTGATCTTTATAGCATAGCATCTCTCCAAAACCCAAATCATATGGTTGCACAAACCATAATGGGTTGTGACCAACACAAATCTCAACAACCTTAACCACAAGTATTTAAGTGACTTGGGACAATTCATTAGTTATCCACAAGCCAAAGAGGGGTGAGTACCCAGATCACACAACTGATAATCATACTTCCACCAATGAGTAATACACAATTGAATCATCTCATTAATAGAAGTATTATGTCCTCTCAAACAATAACACTTTAAGATATCAACCATTCACAAAACATCTTTCCAAATTATTGAGTACCTACTAAATGAACCTTCACAAGTAAATAACCAAATTTTAATAGAACTCAAATCATACAGACAGGTGTTAACTCAAAACCCACAAGTGGAAAATGACATAATAATTGTATTAACATATTTATCAAATATGTACATATCTCATCCATCATAAAAGAAGTACCTAAAAGAAGGAATAAATCTTCTTAAACTATTGTTAAACCTTGATCATTACATATGATCTTTCCAAACCTCTATGCCTGCATTATGTTTATAAATGAAGAACATAAAATAACAACATGACACTTGAGAAAACATTTTCCAACTCTGACTTAAATCATTAAACCCCAATCATCTTCTCATGATCCTTGTCTCATTCATCTTATATAAGTGAGCATATGAGATCTCAACACATTAAGGAACCACTTGATCAATTTACTATCTTAAGTCATCATTCCACAAACACTCTATATTTCCACCCACATCAATATTCAAACTAGTCAAGTACCTCTGGATACAAGTATAGAGTAACAATAAGTTATAACCTCTATTAGAGGAATTGGATTGATAGCTTAGTAAAACCAATCATGTATGAAACAAGTATCTATCTTTTGGGAAATAAAATAAGAAGTATATGGAAGGATAATAAAAGCATGAGCTCCTCTTAATCTAGATCTTATTATTTCGTCTAGATCATTTTATCTTGTTATTCTCTGCTCCTCTCTAAGACATTCTTCAAGATAAGCAATCCATAAGAAAGGTGGAACTATCACAAGAAGATCTACAGAAGGATTCTTCTGATTGTTCTAGAAGTGCCATTCCAATCTATTACAGGAGTGATTGGAAACTCTTATATCTTGATATGATCTTATTAACTCTCTTGAAAGAGTGTGATAATCCAATGTTAGTGTTATATAGAAGTAGTTTGATAACAATACTAGCTACCTTATTAACAGATCACTTTTGTATACTCAAACAATTGAGTGTCATACACAAACAAACAGAAGGTTGAATAACCTATTACATCTCAGCCTCTTGGATATGAAAAGTAATTTGGGGACAAGCCTTGCAAACTTGTCAACAGATTCTTTTTATATGCTTAAGGCTAATTGATGTCATAAAACAAACTCCCATATTTTTATAATCATCTAAGTAAAATCTTTTCTTGGAAATACTGGTTGTTTTCACCACAAGGGTGAGATAGTTGAAGATGGAATCCATGAGATGATCTTCCTTGCAAATGACAAAGGCAGTACCATAAGACTAGTACCAACTGGAGAGAAGAACATCAAGCCATAGAAGAACATGAAGCAACACTGCCTCAATAAGGGAACATGAGCAATTATCCAGTGAATCATTAGGTATTATTGGAGACCCTATAATCTCTATTCTTTGTCAAGCTCATCTGAGATTAGGAACATATAATTATATCTTTAATGGCAACAATTATCAAGAGAGAAACTAATACCAAGCCAATACATCCACGTGTCTTGATATGTGAACGTAGATGAAAACAAGCTTAAATACCTTGTTTTCCAGATTCTTTTCCTACACAAGACTAATAGATAACAACAAAGATTCATCTGTAAATAACCATGTAAATGATCACATGTTCCTAAACCAACATGGGATAACATCCATATTGGAACCTATGTGGAAAACAAGCAAATAAGATTCCAAAGCCACTCTTGTTTTCCACATGATTAAGTGCATTAAATAACAAATATGGCTTGCACCCCAATACAAAGAAATGTCCACCATACTTGATAAGAACCTTAGATATGAAAATAACAACACCACCTAAAAGAAAACAAGTCCCTTCACCAATTAAAAATTATCTGGTATGACTTGGAGTGATGGTGAATTTTCCATAACAGATAAAAACACTACTCACTAGTGTTACCAAATCATTTTCTATAATGGATTATACCTAAAATTGTCCAATTATCATACACCACCTTGGTCTCCACAAGTTTGTAGTGTGCACTTTTATTAAATATACTTTAGCGTAATTTTAAAGCTATTACATAAATTAAAAGAGGAGAAAACAACAAAATCACTTAATCTAGCACCCTAAATAAAAAATACAAATATTATTCCAATTCACCAAAATAAAACATGGTGAGATGTGAAATTTGATAAGGAATTCAAATATGATTTTTAATAATTTTTAGGTTCACAAAAAAGCCCAGAAAACAAGCTTTTCTTTTCAGTTTTAATAACAGAAGGACTTGATTGCAAATTATAGAAATTAGAGGGGGGTATCGAAAATCGCAGTTATATTTTCTTCTTCTTCTTCCTCTGCCAGAAGGCAGAGGAGAAACGCCGTCGTGGCATCGCCACCGCTGCCACCTCTTGTGTGTGTGCTTGCCGCTCTTCTGCGTGGATAGGAGCTGGAGGAGGCCGTGCTCTTCGTTCTCACTCTCTCTTCTCCCTCACTCCATCTCTGTCTGTCTCTCTCTCTCTGTACCAAACCCTAACCCTAGCCGTTCACTGCCGCCGCTCGTCGTCGTCGTGTCCGGCCACGGGAGGAAAAGCTGAGACCACTATTACCTCCGCCTTGATGTCCTCCACCGCCTTGGGGAGTCTCGTTTGTTGGGAAGCTCGGAGAAGGCCCAATCGCACCGTCTTCCACAACTCCGGCCGCCGGAAAAATTCTCATGTCGCCGTCGATTTGGACCAAGCCGAGCGACCTCGACCATTTCTTCATGCTCCTGGCGAGCCGCCGCACCTTATGGTGCTTTTGCTTTCGAGTTTTGTCCACAGAGTAGTCCAGACGCCGTAACCCGTGAAGCTCCGCCGCCGTTGAGCTCGCCGCCGGCGACTCCTTGACCATTAGGTCACACTACCACCGTCCCCGCACTCGCCCGAAGCTCCTCTAGCAGATGAGCCGAATCAATCGCCACAATTTGCTATAAATTCCACAATTTCAATCCATCAGAGAGGATTCGAGTTTGAGTGATGTCATCTGTGACGTCACAGTCCTTTTTATTTTTCTTTTATTTTTTGATTAAAAAACAAATATGACAGGTGGGACCCACCTGTCAATTTAAATATTGGCAGAAAATTGATAAACCCTATTAATTCAATAACTTTTAATCTAATAATCAGAAAAATATAAATAAATATATAATTGTTTAGAAAAATAGAATATAAATGATTATCAACTTTTAAAAATGTTTAATAAAGTTTAAAAATTAATATTTTCTTTAATTAAATTAAATTATTTAAATTGATAAAAATAATAAATAATTCATAAAATCAGAAAAATACAAGTTATATACAAAAATGCTCCAAATGACAAATACAACTCACCTATGATGTTTTTAAAATCATTTGACCAAGTTTTTATGTGTGCAATGTTTTGCCTAATCATTTAATTCATTTAAAATTATTAAAATAATAAATATTCAAATATTTTCAGAAAACATAAAATGTTATATCAAATTAGAGAGAAAAGCATATCCAATTAAAATATGTCAAACATAAAACATTTTGTTTAACTTATAAATTTGTTTCTACACATATACTGGAATTCTATTATATTTCATTATGACAAGAAATAACTACCTCAATATTATTTTCATTATTAATAAAACCCTCATGTTTTCACACCTACTAAGTCTATCATCATAAGACACTAGCAAGTTATGTGATGATAGAATAGTTGTAATCGTTCATCATTTTCAACTAAACTCATTGTCATTAACTCTACACTTTTAGAACATAAAATCAAACATGGTTGTTACCTTTATAATAACTGTTTGAGTGTGGATTTGTTACCCCCCGGGGGCAATACCACCCCACTTGTTGTCGTCCGATGGTCGCCTCGTGATTCGTACTATGATGTCATGTATCTGGGAAGACCTACATAAATAGCTTCGTAACCCTGATCAACTCACCTAGTAGGTTGTAACCCTGTGCATATAGCATTAACATTGTCATAATTTGCTTAGCATTCAGGACAATATCAGCGGAGTGCATATTTGCCGAGTGAACCGTGCATGTTGTCCCAGACTGGCAGGACATGGATGCGCGGACTATTAGCAGTGTTTGTAGCAGTCCCTTATCACTCTAGTTCATAGTAGACAACAAGTGAACTGTGCATGTGGTCTAAATCTCAAAGATGATCTAACGACAATGGGAGGGGTGGTATTGCCCCCGGGGGGTAACTCCACATTTCCGATAACTGTTTTCCATGTGCTATTGTCTTGTTACTTCACCAAGTAATCAATAATTCTACTTAAACATGATAACAATTATTTTCCAAGTAAAAATGAAACACATGTAACTCTAAAAGAAGTATTAACCACATCACCTCAAGTAATGAAACAATTCACCTAAAACCTGTGTGATTGAGATATCGTAGCAAACGTGGCTTACACTTGTAATCTAGGGTATTTTCCAGGGTATTTCACGATGCATCTCATTACTATGCATGTATCATCTTGCATGTGTTCCTGTAGTCCTTACTGGGACTACTTTGCTATCTTTCAGATGTCGGAATTGTCTACGCGACCCTCGAACCCCGAAGACATTGATTATTATTGTTGTTTCAATCTCAGGAAAGTTCATCACTTGCTCATATCCTTTGCAGTACATCATAGCAACCTAATTGCAAAAACCATATCGTCTTATCACCTACTCTCAAAAGAATGCATGATCCTATTTTTTATAATAATATGAATAATTGAATGACTGCCCAAGTGGTAGTGTTCTGTTTGGTGGGCGGATGGGACCATGGTAAGATGAATAGGTCTAAGGAAGGTTCCATCTGCATGGGAAAGTAATACCTAGGATTAATCACAACTGCCGTCAGGATTCTTGCGTCGTAAATTCGCGTTAACCATGGGTCTTCTATGGGGGGAGTAAGTCAGTTGTGATCTTTTCTCGTTCGCATGTCAACGGGCTGCCAGAGACGTACGATGTAGGTCTTGCGAGACTACATGCACATGGGTGGGATCCCTTAATTCCCACGGACTCTGCAGGTCTATGATGGTCTGCCACGGGCGCGTAGATATCCATCGTGAGGGGTGGAATCAGGCGTTCAACCTGCTAGCAGAAATGGGTGGGCATGCGTTGTGTGGAGAAGCATGGTTTGGGTTGGACCAACAACCGGGCCCCACACCTGAGTGGGAGTGGACAGGATCTCGAGCCTGGTTCTGCAACATGGTCTTGGTCGTCCATGGGTAAACTAACGCACCTCTGCAGAGTGTAAAAGGATGTGGCATGTTACCCGTTGTTCCGGGAAGGAGCTGCGAACGTTGCAGGAAAGGCAACTCCATGAAAGTTCTAATCCTGTGAAGATCTGGCGGGCATAGTCTTCAGAATTAAAAGCAACCTCTTGAAGAAAGATTTACAAAAACCTTGCATTAGCTTATGACTCTTTTGAGTCTAAAGCTATAGTTAGTGCATCAAACTACCCCCTATATATCATGAACTTGCTGAGTAACGCTCGTTACTCATTCGTTCCCGTTTGACCCCCTGCTTAGAGTGAAGCCCTATTGAAGTCGTCATCGAGAAGCCATCGCTGTCTAACGAACCTCGGTGGAGTCTTATACTACTTAGCCAGTAAAGCATCGTCATCAACAACGCTGATGGAGGAGAAGCTATCAAGGTGTAGGTGGAGTCCATTCTTGGAGTTAGATGTATAAGCCATAGATTAGGGCTGGCATCAGCCGTAGTAGGTTAGTTCTGAGCTAGAGTAATTCTCCAGCTTGGATCTTCGAATTGCTTCTTCTGATGTTCATTTGTTTGAGATCCTCTTGATTCATCAATGGGATTCTCAAGATTTTTGTAATGATGTTTGTATCCTATAGTTTTGCCTGGACACGCTGTGTTTCTGTTGTACTACTCTGAGGGATATAATATTCACAGGTAAGTCCTTATGTGAGTATTATGTCATCGACTTGCGCACTACACATGAAGTGGTGTGCTGGGTCATCACACAACCCGACTTGCATCTGGATAAAAAATGCCGAGCTGCAACCCGACTTGCAACTGGACAAAAAATACCCGTAGACATGCAACAGACACCACCAAACTACAGACAAAGACTCACAAATCAAAGTAAAAAAAAAAACAAAGCAAACAAACGAACGAACTAGGTGAGTGCTATCTCCATTCTTCTCTGAACACTCTTCCTCCAGCAAAAAGTGTAGCCCAACAACCAACCAGCACGAAAAAAATCCCATTCGAGAAAATACTTAGTTACAACCCCACTTGTAATTGAGAAAATAACCATTTACAATCCACTTGCAACTTGCCAAAAAATCTTAGTTACAACCTCACTTGCAACTAAAAAAAGTATGTTGCAATTGCACTTGTAATTGGGAGAATGCTTAGTTGCAACCCCACTTGCAACCGACGAAATCGCAGTTACAGCCACGCTTGCAACTAAATAAAAGTCGGTTGCAATTGTACTTGTAATTGGAGACTGCTTAGTTGCGACCTTACTTGCAGCCGACAATACCTTAGTTGCAGTCCCACTTACAACTAAAAAATGTCAGTTGCAATTCCACCAGTAAATGGGAGAATGCTTAGTTGCAAATTCGTTTGCAGTTAAGGAAATCTCATTTGCAAAACCCACTTGCAATTGAGTATTATTTATTATATTTAGGATTATAAAATATAATATATAAAAAATGAAAAATAAAATGACAATTCTATATACACCATTATTATGTGGGGTCGTGTGTGTTAGATAGAAGATAGAGATCACTACAAGCCTAAAAACACACAAAAGGCCAAATAAAATAACTAGTGGTTGAGGAAGTTGGAACCGCAAGTCATCGATTATCAGCGTGCTAGCTTTATACGAACACAAACCCATGTAGTGGTACTGTAGTGGCAAACTCAACACACACATAAACAAAAAAGAGATGACAAAAAAAGTACAAAAATAAAAAGGGGACGCCTCGCATCGCCCGCATAACACGACAACAACACACAAAAGCCCATGTAACCAACCTTGCTAGACAACGACATCAACACATCACACGAAAAAATCTACGCGCCAGCGTGACAAAAACCTGAATCCCAAAGCACTACAATCGTTCGGTCTAGCATCTGACTGAGCTTTTGTGTGTTGTTGTCCAAAAAAATCTACGCGCCAGCGTGACAAAAACCTGAATCCCAAAGCACTACAATCGTACGGTCTAGCATGTGACTGAGCTTTAGCTTAAATCTCAGCTAGTTGAGCATTAGCAAATCCGTTTTTTTAAATGTCGCATGGAAGTATAAAAAAACAATGCATTTTATAAGACACACAAATAATAGAGATATTAGACACATGAGATTTACTAAGAAAAATGAAAGAACAAAAAATACAAAACAAAGTAATGTTTTCTTTAGGGAATCAAAATATAAACAGAGGCCCTCACTTCCCTTCACCACAAAAGCACCACGCGTGCAACAAGGGCTTAGCATTTTAGAAAAAAAGAAAATATTAAAAATAAGCTCATCATGCATCCAGGTCACGGGTTGGTACAGAGACGGATAAAGGCCAGCTGAACGCAGATAGCTCAGCCCGTACAGGTCGCACCGAGCTAACAGAGGAGCAGCGAATAAATGACACCAATCTTAACGCTCCAAAGGATCGGACGGTTAATTACCATGGCTTAGAATTAGCAAAACCGATAAAAGTAGTAAGAAAACCTTTAGACTTGGGTGACCAAAAGTACGTGGCACTGCAACTTTTGTAACGATCAAGTGTAGGATCGACGACGATGGATCCATCCATGTAACCAGCTGCCGACCTGCCGTCTCCCGGCCCTCGGCCACGTACGTACGTTCAGTCCTCCTAGCCGTATTGTGCAAGGAACCAACGCCAATTTCACCGATAAACTTCTTTTTTACTTGGGAACGATTTGTCGTTTGGACGTATTGTACGTAACAGACCAATGGTTCGCAAGTAAAAAAATTGGGCACATTGTGTTGGCTGTCTCCTCGGTGTCCACTTGTAGAGACCAAAATCGAACTCGGCGGATCCCGCACGGCCATCATCATTCAATCATAATACTGTATACTGCTCCATCCGTTCCTAAATATAAAATGTTTTAACTCTTTTTCAAATACACACATGTCTACATGTATCTAGACAATTTTTAGTGTATATGTTCACTCATATTAGCATGTATCTACAAAACATGAGCAATAGCTATAATATTTTATATTTAGGAACGGAGGGAGTAATTTATGGTTGAACATTCAACTGAAACTTTATCTTCCTTGTTTAAAAACGTGTCTTAGAAAAGAAAAAAGGAAGTGCCAAAACACACGGCCGTTTGCGCTTCTTCAGTTGCCAAGGTTGAACTTGATATGTCCAGCAGGGGTAGGCTTTGATATGGGCCAATCCAATATGGCCTTCATTTCGTAGCTTAGCGAGACCAAAGTGAGAAATATGACCGGTGTCTTAAAAAAGGGATCAGATGTCTGTATAATATGTCGGAACAAGTAAGGTTTTGGTGTTTTATACTTCTTGTTTTCTATGTTTATTTTTCTCCTCATTATTCGTTTTGTTTTCCATTTTTCTTATTTTTTACATGTTTTCCATTTAATGATTTATTTACTCTATTAAAAAAACATGGTAAAATATAATAAGGTAATAGAAAAATTAGTTAGGCAAATATTCGAGGTTTATTTTCCTATAAATAATGTGCATGGATCCTCAAAAAAAGAAGTTCAAATATTTTAGTAAGCATATCATGTTTATCACAAGAAAATGTTCTTCTATTTTTTAACATTTACTATTTTTTCATATATATATATATATATATATATCATGTTCTATTTATTTAATTTTCAATTTTGGAAAAAATTAATATATGCCATCTAGTTTTTAGCATAAATCCTTAAGAAAAGTTAATTTAAAAGGATGAGAAGTAAGAAAATGCAAAAAGACAAGGAAAATGCAAAAAAAAAAATAGTAAAAGGGAATAAAAAAGATGAAAATAAAATTAGATAAAATACACACCATGTAACGTGCCAAAGCCCTTACCCGCATAACCCCCATGTATACTCATCAATATAGGATCAAGCTGATGACACAACAAAGTAGTATCATTGACTAACATCATCTCAGCCACACAAAGTCGGTGTAGTCAAGGTTACATAAAATTTGTGTTGTCTAGCGCTAGAAAGTGGATATCTCATTCCTCCGGACACAATTACTTTATTGTGGGAAGCTCCATACTAAATCTTGGACTCAAAATGTTACCTACATTTTTTCATTGTATTATATAATAATTTTCATTTATCATTGACGATTGGCTTAATTTAATAGCCAGTTTTACCTTCTCTCAAAGGACTAGTTATGAATGTTGCTCTCTTTGTGCCAAAATTTAGTGCATAATTTATTTGGTAAAAGTAAAATTTTATAAAATTTAACCAAGCATACAAAGAAAAATATCAACATCTACAACAGATGGTAGAATCAGGCGCATAGGCGGTGCAGCTACGATATGTAGCATCAAAATCAAGATGTCGTCATGCCTATAGTTCCAATATGCACCACCTCAATCCTTGGCAAGTACCCAATGTCAGGTGTCCACTTGTCAATTTCAACTCCCGAGCCAAGAGGTCATTACCTAACCATAACCGTGAGTGACCGTAAGTTTAGTCATTATTATGTATTTTAAATGAAGATGTGACTTTCTTAACGAACTGACTCCTTTCTGGGCAATCGTGAGCACCGTGAATCTTCGATGCGCTTCAGTTGAGTGGGCCCCACCACGACCCCTCTCTCTCTCTCATTATCCTTCATCTTCGTCCCTTCCGCGACGAGATCGTTTCTCCCCTTTACCATCATGTTTCTCCTCTACTCCAAGCCGCACCACCCACCAACGAGCCGGAGTCGGGGCCGACGCGGCGGTGCCAGTGACGGCGAGCCAGAACCGCGGGTGGCGAAGGTGACGGAGGAGAGCAATAAACTTATCTTTGGGGGTGGGGTGCAGTGCGCCGTCGCCGTATAAGCATCAATGGTGGGGGATCTTAGAGGGATGGCCGGTCGAGCGGCAGGTCACCAGCGGAGGAAGCAGCTTGTGCAGAACGGTGCAGTGTGGCATCACGGAGTGCGCATGGCGCAGGTGGCAGCGGCTTGCGGCTAGGCCGGTGTAGGGTGGCGGATTTGTGAGCGGTGGCGGGTAGGGTGGTTCACTACGGGTCGTCTTCCTCCTCTCCTCCCCTTTTCTTCAATGTTCTGACACAGAAGACCACAACTGTGGTATGTCAGAAATTTGACCGTACCCACGGTTGCTGTAAGTTAGCAGTGCCCCTTCTTAATGAATTAACAACATAATATGTGTCGGTTAAGGTCAGGCGTGTCTTTGAGGGTGAGCGAGCTGAGCCACTACTGATAGACCTGGAAAAATGGGGACTCCAAATCCCACTATTTTGTTATTACGACAGTACTCAAATGGCGGAAAAAAAAGGGTTGGCCCAGCCTGCCCCTTGCCGCATTCGCAGGCCTCCTCGTTTGTTGCATCATGCGCGGACCGCGGTGCGCCTGGGACACCGCGAGCACTATATCTCGCTTATACGGAGGTGGTGTATGGACTCGCCCGCACACTCGCTCGCACCAGCCACATCTTGGGCTGTCCTATTTGGGTGGCTTTTTTTTTTCTCTTTCTCATTTTTCTTCTGTTTCGTTTTTTCCTGTTTTTTTTTTGAAACATTTTCTACTGCAGGGGAGTCCCCCACAGCCCTTTATTACGAACCAAAGAGTTACAGTTACAGATATGTACAAATAAACATGGTAATAGACTAAGGCAGTCTATTCCAGACTAATGTAAGGAGTTAATCCATAAAGCTAAATCAGTAGCCACAGAAGCACTCAACCTATGCTTAAGCATAACGAGATCTAACATGAAGCCCACTTTCCATCCCAAAAAGGAATGTCTATCCGATTTAAAAATGACTCCATTCCTCTGTTTCCAAATATTCCAGCAAGCAAGAATCACTATCTCAGTGAAACAGGGCCCTTTGAAGGACTTTTTGGCGACCATAAGATTTTGCACAAGTGTGTTATCACTCCAGCTGATTTGCAAATAATTCCAAATCCTGGAGCTAAAGACACATTGAAAGAACAAATGTATCCAGTCTTCAGTGCAATGAGTGCAACAAAGAACACAATAATCGGTACCATCAATCTTCCAGTTTCTTCGTTTGATCATATCCTTTGTATTAATCCTATCCTTGAGGATCAACCAAGCAAAGAATTTATGTTTTGACATGCATTTGGATTTCCATATCCACTTTGCAGGCCCATCTGGAGTTAAATGGGCAAATTGTAGCTGATAGAATTTGCTGGAGGTATATGTGCCTTTATTGAAATTGCATCTCCAACTGTCCTCACTGTCAGACAACTGAACATTATTCACAATGACACTCAGTTCATTAAACTCTTGGAAAGCTTCAATTGAAAATGACAAGTGGAAAGCATCTGATAGGTCTGTCATCAGTATTAAATCTCTTACTGAGGATAAAGGATCCTTGGTGAAAGAGAATAATCTCGGGAATTTTGTAGCCAAAGGTTGTCCAATCCACGAGTCTTTCCAAAAAAGCCCCGAAAAACCATTTCCCAAAACGCAAGAGGAAAAGGAGCACCAGGTATCTGCTAGTTGCATAACTCCTCTCCACCAGAAAGAACCACAGGATGTGACAGCATGTGGTACTGTTTGAAAATAATAAGCATTCTTGACTAAATGAACCCAAGGAATATCCAAATTGTTATAGAATTTTGCCAAGAACTTCAGTAACAGAGCTCTATTTTGAATCTGGATATTGATGATCCCTAATCCACCTTTGGATTTGGGTCTGCATACCATATCCCAAGCAGCTAAAGAATTGACTCTTTGCTTATTCTTGTCTTTTCTCCATCAGCATCTCCTCCTTGCTATATCAATTATATCAATGACACCTTTAGGGATTACAAGAGTGCACATGTAGTATGAAGGCAAGGAGGAAAGAACCGAGTTCACCAGAACCAAACTATCTCCATAAGAAAGAAATGAGACTGTAGCAGAAAGTCTCCTCTCAATTCTGTCAATTAATGGTGCAAAATCCTTGATATTTGGCTTAGTGGTTCCCATAGGCAAACCTAAATAAGTAAATGGCATAGAAGCCACGGTACAATCAAGGACAGAAGCCAAATCAACACTTTCCTGCTGTGATAAATTAATCGGAATCATCGAAGATTTATTATAATTCACCTTTAGCCCAGTGAGGCTAGCATAAAGGTTAAGCAGATCCTTAAAGACCAAAACCTGAGCCGGTTCAGCAGGAAGGATGACCAAAGTGTCATCCGCATATTGCACTATAGGAAAATCTCCACCAATTGGAATTGGCAGCCTGAGTCTTCCATCTCTTAGTGCCAGATTAACAATACTTTGTAACAAATCCCCACCTAGCACATATAGAATTGGGGACAGAGGGTCCCCCTGCCTGACACCTCTTTTACAAACAAAAGTTTTGCCAGGTACTCCATTCAAAAGAACTGATGAAGATCCAGAAGCTAGAATTTCCTTGACCCATTTAATTACTAAAGGAGGGAACCCCTTAAATTTCAATATCTGCAGAATAACAGAATGCTCAATGGTATCAAACGCTTTCTCAAAATCAATCTTGAAGATCACCACTTTCTGTTTAGATTGTTTACATTGGTGAATGTATTCAAAGCACCATGCCAAACAATCTTGAATAGTTCTGGATTTGATGAAACCATATTGATTAGCATGGATGCAACCAAAGATTTTGTCTTGAAATCGATTAGCCAGAATTTTGGTGATGAATTTCAAACAAGTATTGGTCAGAGAAATAGGTCTGAAATCATTAACAGTCTCGAGAATTAATCTTTGGAATCAGAGTAATGAAAGATCCATTAATGCTCTCCAAAGAGATCCTGGCACTATGAAACTCATTGCATAACATGATGAAATCATCTTTAATTATACTCCAGCAGTGTTTAATAAAAAGTCCAGTAAAACCATCTGGTCCAGGCGCACGATCAGGTTTTAGGTGTTTTACAACACCTTCAATTTCCTCAACAGTAAACGGATTAGCCAAGGTATCCAAACCATCAACCACAGGCAAGAAAACAGACAAATCAAAATCAGACATGGGTGGGCAGGAGACACCCATTCTGTTCTTAAAGCAGGACCAGAAAGCAGCAGCTTTGTCCATATGATCCACCAACACATTTCCAGAAGCATCAGAGATGGATGGAATAGAATTCCTTCTAAATCTCTCAGTGGCTCTAGCATGAAAATATTTGGTATTCTCACCAGAAAGCTTGGCCCATCTAATAGTACATCTTTGCTTCCAGTAATCAGATTGTAAAGCAAGCAAATTCTTGATATGCTTCTTAACAATAAGCCTGAAATTAAATTCAGGAACACTCAACTGTCGCACATCCTCCAATTGATCCAAAAACAAAATCACTTTACTACTCATATCAATGAGAATCTTTAGCTGAGATAAATTCCTCCCCCAATCCTTCAAAGCATATCTGAGATTCTTTAATTTAGCAGTGATTTTGGAAGTAATTGTTTTGGCCAAAACAGGTGCATTCCAGACCTTTGTCACAAGATCCATGAAACCAGGTTGCTTGACCCAATGATTTTCAAACCGAAAAATCTTTGCCTTTGGGATGTTAGTTCCAATTTTAACCATACAAGGGAAGTGATCAGAAGTGATTTTAGACATTGGTAATACCATGGTATTAGGGAAGTCCAATGTCCACTGACAAGAAGTAAAGAACCAATCTAGTTGAACCAGAAGAGGATCACTTTGCATATTAGACCAGGTGAAATTCCTACCTTTAACTGGCAGCTCCAATAAACCCAGATGGCTGATGACATCATTAAATATAAACATATCATTTAAATCAGCTCCCGGTTTATTTCTATTATCCAGTGATCTAATGAAATTAAAATCACCAAGAATCATCCAGTTCTGATGAATAGGAATGGAAAGATTATATAACCAATTAACAAAATCATCTCTCTCCACCCCCTTGCAAGGACCATAAACGTTCACCAAATTCCAAGAAATTGAATTATGAGTGGATGTGAATTTAATGTGAATGGCAGAGCGATGAACCTCTACCAGTTCTCCAGTAAATATGGAACTGTTCCAAAGCACAATTAAACCTCCAGAAGCTCCAACAGAGGGAGAAAAAACAAATTGATCAAACCTTTTAGGGCAGAATGACCTAATAAAGGAATGATCAAAATCCTGGCATTTAGTCTCCTGTAAGCAAATGATAGATGCCCTGCTTTCATCAATTTTATTATAAACTGCATCTCTTTTAGATTTATCATTGAGTCCTCTCACATTCCAGTCAAAAACAATCCAATCCAAATTCAGATAGGCCGTATTATCCATGGAAAAGACAGATAGTAAATAAAATGTTGATCATCATAAAAGACCAGCACAGTAGATAACCAAAAGATAATACCCATAGAGTAGTACATATGTCATGTAGCATAACAAAATGTAACAGTGAGACCCAGCAACAATTCCAGGAGCCAAACAGGCCCATAAGAAAGAAAAAAGGCCCACTAATCATCAGAACTTGAGGAAGTGGTGGGCTTCTTTGGAGCAGCTTCAAGCTTCTCCACCGTTATTTCAGAATCCTCTATCTGGAGCATGGTTCCCGCCCTCCGCAGAACAGCAACAGGAGTGAATGGGGGCACTCCCCCTGGAGAGTCTTGGGGACGAGCAGACTTGGCCTTTTTCCTAGGTTCTGGGTCGGAAGCAGGCAGAACCCTGAACCCAGCGTTCTTGGCAAGGCTACGCGTCACTCTACGCTCCTCAAGCACAAGGGGAGTAGACACCTTCCTGGTCCTCTTCTTGGTAGCAGGCAGAGGAGTCACTGGTTCAGGAACGGGGCATGAATCCATCAGCAGAGGAACAGGGGCAGCATAGGAGACTGGCATCTCAAAAGGCAGCAAAGTCGACAGAAATTCAAATCTTCTGTCGAAAGTAACCCGAGCTTTGTGTTCCAGAAAATATTTGGACCACTCTACCAAAGGGTCAGGCAACAAGACTTGAAGAATCTGCACGTCATTGTTCAGGCCTGCAACATTTGCTGGAGGTGGTGGAACAAAAGGAACAATTGCCAGCTGGTTTTGTTCCACCTGCTGCTGCAGCTCCACAAACTGTTCCGGGCCTTCAGCTCTAACAACATTCATGGAATCAATTGAGGCACCCGAGAATTGAATAGATACAGAGGATTGTACCTGCTCAGGTTCCGGTGCCTGATCAACAGGCTCCTCCGGCTCAGCGTTCTCCCCCTGCTCCTCATTGTTCCATTCTCCCCACCCACCTTGCACAGGCTGGACAGGCGGCACCCATTCCTCAGGGATTGGGACCTCAGGTGCACCAAAGGCAGGATGAGGATTGGCTCCAGGGGGGAGAAAATCTTCATCTCCCGGCAGAGCGTCAGCAGCATCATTGTTCAGAATAAAAACAGGGCAGGTCCAGGAAACAACGTGCCCACCAGAACGCTGGACCTCCCTAATCACAAGCGAGCGGGGAACATCCGCGCCGCCACCATAGGTAACCTTGAGCAATGTACGGACAGGGGAAGCATCTTCCCTCCACCAGGTCCGGAGCTTGCCAAACTTGGACACAAACTCGCGAAGAAACTCATCAGTGCGATAGTCCATGTGCAGATTCAGAATCATAATCCATCCAGTCCTGGTATAGGTTGTTGCTCTAACATTGTCTCCTTCATCATGTCGAACAAAGGACAACAACCTACCATCTGGAAACATAAAAGGATGAGAGTGTACCAAGATATCTCTGGCAACTTGATCCGCCATGCGGAACATGCCAACTACAGCGCTCTCCGAGAAGGAGACAACTTGCAGATGCAGTTCTTGAAGGATGTGATCAACGATTTGCTGCAGGATATCATCAAGCTGTTCCACGGGGGGCCGCGGAACCAACTGAGCAATGGCCCAAGATTCATGACGCCGAGGAGGAGCCGCAGAGGAGGTGATGTAGAGCTGTGCCGGACGCTCCTCGGCGGCCCAAGGCTCCTCAACATGCATCCCCGCGGGGACGAATCTTGTCGGATCGCAGGGGAAGTTCGCCATTGCTGGAGGAGGTTGCGATTCGAGCGGCGATTCCGACGAGGGTTTTCCAGGAACAGTGGCAGGGGCAGGAGATAGAACTGAGGCAGGGGACTTCTCGGTTCCGATAGTCGACGATTTAACTACCCAGCGCAGAGTTCCATTAATTCCCGGGCAGTTTTTGCGGATATGGCCCGAACGCGAACAAGACCAGCACCGAATCCGGCCCGTACACTCATCCGTTGCATGTTTAGCTGAGAGGCAGTTAGAGCAAGGCCAAACCTGGGCCGCCAATTTATCAATTAATTTTGCAAATCCATCATCCACAGGCACAGATGCCACGGTAGAGTGTATAGAGATGGGATCCTTAACAGACTTAGTAACGAGAGATGTAGCATCAAAAGTTCCAAACTTAATAACCGGCAACTCACGAACAATATCGGAACCAATTTTATTGGGAATCGTGGGGGGAGCAGTTGGTGCACGAGTAGCAAAGGGTTTAATAGGTTTGTAACGATTAGTTTTTACCTTTTTCTTCCTCGTGACAAAAGTCCACTCATTTTCCAGATCGTGGTTCCACTTTCTCCACTCAGATAGCCAATTTGGACCACCGAAACTCCAAAGATGAAAGAAACACTTGAAGTGAAAGCAAGAAAACCATTTAATCTTCATAATATGAAATCCAACCTCCTTAGAAGAGACCTCAAAAGAGAAAACCCGATCATGAAGACATGTAACATTCAATGATCCACAATAACCTCCAATTGCCGCTTCAAGAGCCAAAGCAACAGTATTCTCATCAATTTTGAAAACAGCACGACCAAACGATACCACCATTTTGAAAGCGCCGAAATTCTTAGAAGGATGAACGTCCGATCCGAAGAGAATTCGGACTTCCTTAGCAAGAGCTAGACCTCTAGAGAAATCCAGGTCTAGAACCTTAGCTGCATGAACTAAACCCACGGAAGGATCAATGGGAATCCGATCCAAAAGCGGCACCAAGGAATCCACGTCCAAAATAGGAACGACGGCATTTGCATGATCCATAAGAGACCCATTACGTGGAACCAGATGATCTTGAACCCTGGCACGATGACAAGCGAATTGGATCTCAGATCCAGGATGAATGCTTTCACGTACCTTGAGGAAACGTTGATCAAGCACGAAACCCGCTTGATCTACAAGTTGGATCCTCTTGTCCTTCGGATCCAACAGCACAAAACCCACGTAAATGGGATTGTACTTGAGATCCAGTTCGGTGGAAAAAATCGCCCTCCACCGCCAACAAGAGCGATCAAAGAGAGACTTTGCCTTGGACATTGTAGAGAAAGGGGTGGACGACAGTGCCGGAGTGGCAGATGCCGTAGGAGAGAGGAGGCCGACAACGCCGGAGTGACAATTGTCGGAGAGGGAAGGCTAAAACCCTAGATCTCTTCGGAGTCGCCATGGGCGCCGCCTAGAGAGAGAGTCGCCGCCATCTAAGGACCTCTTCCCTTAATCGCGCCGCCGTCAACTTGGTATTCGTTTTTTCCTGTTTTGTTTGCGCATTTTGAAATCTGAACCATTTTAAAAGTTGTCCATCTTAAAAAGTCGGAAAACCTACGACTACGGACGAAAATCCTACGGAGGGATGTCACGGACGGACGTGTCCAGCCTTGATTCGTTCACCCCCCCCCCCCCCCCCCGCATTTTCACTGGGGGCCCACCGACCGGTAATCTCCCTGCCTCGCACCTAATTCCGTAACCTTGTCTGTAACTTGTTTTCCGTAGACGTAGCATCACTCTTAAAATATTGTTCATCTCAAAATTTGTTCCATTTAAAAAATTGTTCTTTCTCAAAAAAAAAATATTGCACAAATTTTTAAAAAATGGTTCGTATTAAAAAATTGTTCATTTTAAAAATTATTCATATTCAAAAAAATTATTTTCTAAAAAATTATGCATGTTAAAAATATGTTCATTTTAAAATTTGTTCAAGTTCCAAATTGTTCGTTTAGAAAATTATTGAGATTATATTATTGAAAATTACTCATTTATAAAATGATTCAGATTTTGAAAGACATAAAGCATCAAAAAAAAAGTTCACTAGACGCCAGCTTTTTGTTTTTTGTAGCCCGCACACTTTTGGTTCCATCGCCCCCTGGCCCAGGCCGGTCTTGCGAACGTGCGGGCGAGTCCACCCTTCCGCTCGCTTGAAGCGACAGGTAGGGGCTCCCTGGGACACATCCTCGGTGACTGAGCAACGATGGACTTTGGGCCCATCTCAAACAAATCCAACTAGGTGATCAAAAGTACTTATTAAAAAAAGAAGGTGAGATCAAAAGTACTCGGTGGAATTGCAAAATGAATTGTCACATTCAAGCGTGTAGGATCGACGGCGACCGCCGTCCCAAAAAAGGTGACGCACTAAGCATTGCCGGGCCCAAAAATTCCTGGAGGTTCCACAAAGCGCGACGTACGGCACGCACCACCACCGGCGGATCTAACCGGGACCGCCACAAGAGCTGATATATATCTGCATCAATCATTGTCATGATCCTTCCTTGTCGGAACCGCCCGCCTGCAGTCTTGAGCTCCAGTTCGATCCATGCATCACCGGACGAGGCCGGCCGGGCAACACAACCTAGCTAGATACTCCGACGATCACCGGCTCATGCCAAAAATCCATGCCGGGGAACACAACCTAGCTACGTACGCGTCTGTGCGTTTTCCCTGTCGTTTGATCTCAACCAGTAAATACAGAAACGGACGCGTACGTCCACGTCTTGAATCTTGTGCGCCTCAAGCAGTACGTACCGATCGCCTCTAGCTAGGGCATGGATTGGTCGGTCGGTCCATTCTTGTGAATTGTGGTACGTGCATGCAGATGCATTATTCGCGGATTTCATTTCCAAGACCTAGTTTCTTCATCATCGAGACATGGCGCCTCTTTCAGCTCCTGTTCTTTGTGTGGTGAGGTGGACTCTTGATGGTTTGAGTTTTAATTTAACACGAAATAAATAAAGAGGCTAAAAAGGCCCAGTCAAGATAACGTTAAGGAGGAGGCCCACATACCAACGTTCGGGACCTTCTCGTACACTAACTCACATGCGCCGTCGGGGGTGCCAAAACCAATCCATGGTTTGGTCCCCTGTCGAGGACAAAACAGGCTGGCAGTGATGATTACCCCGAGTTAACCATCTGCAAAATCTCCTCCCGAGATCGCCTAAAACTCTTCGATCTAGAGAGGACAGTGTCGCTGGAGACCGGAGGGGATCAGAACCTTCCCAAACCTTCTATTGATCAAGCCTGCATCGAGCAGGCTAAGATAGCTACAGTTACTGGATTCTATCATCCTCTAAACCCCCTTTGGTTTGATCCCTTTTGTGTTCTAGATTGGTTGTCACCTTTGATCTAGATTGGTTTTAGATACATTTTATGTGTAACATTGGTATCAGATGCCAAAAGTGATAGCATTAGAACCCTAATGGATCTGTTGATAAAGTTTTGATTAAATTTTTTTCATGATTAGGCAATTTTGTTTATGTTTTAAGTCTCAGATTAGCACAAAACAACATGTTAGGTTTCAGATCAGTGCCTAATTGCTACCTAAACATGTACCTCTAATGGTAATTGATCAATTTTAATTAACAAATTATGATTGCCTTGAAGTTTTCCTTCAGTTTTAGCTAATTAATTTGATCTGATGTTAATCCTGTTTGAGAAATTAGAAGGAGGGGAGTATGTTTATGGCGAGAAAAACAAAATCCCCTCTGCCCGAAACCTCTTTATCCTCAGAAAGAACCCCAATTTTGCAAGATGCAATTTTGGCACACAAAAAATGTTATCAGAATCTCACCGTGAATGACGTCGGACCGTCGCCTCCACCTTTGGGTCCGTGCAGCGCCCACCGCTGCACGAGGGCGGCGGCCCCGCGACGCCATTCCCCTCCAACGGAGAGAACATGCGGATGACGCGCAGAAGGAGACGCTGTCGGGGCCTAGGCCACTGTGGTCACGGACGAACGCCTGCTTGACCCTCGGTCTTGCTCGCCGCCATAGCCCCTGAACGCCACCACACGATGGCCCCATCTGAAGCAGCGCCCCAAAATGGAAACGGCGCCAGTAGCCACGGTCGCCGGAGGAGCGCGCGCTACCACGCACGCTGCTTCGTCGACAGCAGCCACCCCGCCAGTACGGGTTGGCGCCGCCAGGAAAGGGCGAGCTCCGGCCGCCGGAACTGCAGCCGCACCGCGCGATTGCCTCCGGGCGCCGCCTCTTTGTTGCATCTACGTGGAAATAGCGGGAGGGGCGGCACGACGTTTCACCGTCAGGCGGAAATTCCGGGAGGCTCGCGCCGCCACTGCCTGTGTCTCTCTCTCTCTCTCACACACACACTCACAAGAGCCAGAAGTGGGGGAGAAGGAAGAGCGACGCGCCATCGCTGCTCTCTCGGGAGAGAAAGGAACGTAAGAGGAGCAGAATGGGAACTAGGGTTAGGGTTCCGACCGGGGCCTATCTTTTGTTCCACCGGAACAGCAGGCTGACCGTCGGATGAGATCCGACGGCGCAGTTGCACTTAATGGCCTAGGTGGCTTGGGCCAACGTGAGATGCGGGCCCTGGTCAGTTCTATGGGCCGGGTTTTGGGCTACTTTTGCGGCTGGGTTTTCCAGCCCAGGCCAAGGCACAATTGATGTGCTGAAAAGAATGGATTTTTCCTATCCATTTTTTCTTTTTGTTTTTCCATTTTCTGTTTTTTTTTTATTTTTCAGTGCATTATTTAAGTTTCCTGATTAGGATTTTTTATGCACTGTTATAATTACAGAAATAATTGCCTAAAATCATGATATTAAACATGTTATTGTTCTTAATAAAAATGAACCAACCGGATTTTTTGTTTAGAATATTTAGTATGTTGTTATGGTGTATAATCAACTTAAGCATTAAATAATGTTGTTTTCCTTATATTATTAATTTTGATGCTTACTTTGATAATGTCATGACTGTAAAATTAATTCTAACCAACATTGTGTTAATTTTGCATGTCATCTCCTTGTGTTGTTTTAACCTTGTGTCATTTCTGCCCAACGGTGTTTTGGCATAGAATTAGAATTTTTTGATGAATATGGCATGTTTATTCCTCTTTACCAACGTAAAGTTTTATATTCATGCAATTTTAACGTGCATGTAAAAAAATTCAGCTTCCACTGCGATACGCTATGACACTGTCGAGCAACTAACGGGAGTACCTTCCCACGCTAGAAGAATTCAATCGAGCTAAGTTTGGCTTTCAGCGAATTTGATTATGCCTTAAGGGAGGATAAGCCCATGGCACCTGAAAATGGTGTCGCGGGGTATGGTGAACTTAAGAAAACTTATGACTCCAAAATTGAGAAGTGGGACAAATCAAGTCATGTAGCAATGCTTCTGATGCGATCATCCATTTCACCTGAGATTATTGGGGCTCTCCCCAAGAAAAATACTCCCAAGAAATTTATGGCAGCCTTGGAGGAGCAATTCAAAGGCTCCGAAAACGTCTATGCAACTGAGCAATTTCAAAAGCTCCTTGGGAAGTATAAATGTGATGGTGAAGTAAGGAGCCATGTACTAAGAATAAATAATACTTCGCGCCGGCTAAAGGCTTTACAATGTGAACTCTGTGATAACCTACTCATCGTAATGATTTTGGAGTCCCTCCCTGAAGAATTTGATCAATTCAAGATCAACTACAATTCCATGAAGGAAAAATGGTCACTCGATGAGATATGTCCTCGAATTGTCCAAGAGGAGGAAAGGTTGTTGAAACAAAACAAGGACCAGGCTTTTCATGTTGGCTCTAACAAGAGAAAGCATGATGGGACTAGTCCTTCCAGCCTCCAAAGAAGACCTTAAAAAAGGATATGCACAAGTCTAAAGGAAACGAAGATGAGACAGTCTTCTGGAAGCTCGGCTGTTGTTGAGAACACTTGCTTTCACCGCAAGAAAGATGGTCATTTCAGAAAGGACTGTCCAGCCTATTTTAAATGGATAATGAAGAAAGGTACAGATGAAATCACTTTTGTTCATGAATTATTTTATACGGATTTCTCCTCTACATCATGGTGGATTTATTCAGTAGGAACTACTCATGTTGCTAACTCTATGCAGGGATTCAATATGATCCAAACCACAACAAATGGTACAAGAAGGCTTAAAGTAGCAAATGGAGTTGAAGTTGATGTTGAAACCGTAGGGTCACTCACCTTGGAGCTCCACACCAACCATCGTCTTCATTTAAATAATATTCTTTATGTACCTACTTTGAGTAGGAATTTGATTTTAGTCTCGTGTCTTGATGATAACATGTATGAATGTTTGTTTGGTGACAAACAATTTGTTTTGAAATATTGTAATAAAGATGTTGGTTTCGGTGTCAGATGAGGAAAATTTTATATGTTATAATTGAATGATCATGTTATGCATGTGAGTAATGTGTGTATTGATGAGAATAAATGGAAGGGTGTCAGCACTTCTTCGAAGCTGTGGCATCGTCGTCTGGGCCACATTTCGAGGGGGAGAATGGAGCGACTAATTAAAAATGATGTACTACTTCCATTAGACTTCTCCGATGCAGACAAATGTGTTGAATGCATAAAAGGAAAATATGCAAAAACAATTAAGAAAGGAGCAGTACGAGCAACAGTTACCCTAGAACTCATTCATACTGACATATGTGGACCCCTAACGTTAAGTCTATAGACGGTTTTGATTCGTTCATCACGTTTACAGGCGACTTTTCCCGACATGGGTACATTTACCATATACGTGATCTATAGGAAGCTTTTTGGAAAAGTTCACATTGTTCAAAGAAGAAGTTGATAACCAACTAAATGTTAAAATAAAAGTTGTACGATCTGATTGCGGGGGGAGAGTATTATGGTAGACATGCTCCTTATGGGAAAATTCCAGGACCTTTTGCAAAGTTTCTCGCTGAGAATGGAATTGTTGCCTAGTACTCAATGCCTGGTGAACCTCAGCAAAATGGAGTGGCTGAGCGTCGGAATCGCACACTTACAGATATGGTGCGAAGAATGCTTAGTCATGCAAGTTTGCCAATGATCCTATGGATTGAGGCATTAAAGACTGTCACACATATATTGAATCTTGCTCCCACTAAATCAGCAGCGAACACTCCTTATGAGATGTAGACGGGAAGGAAACTGAGCTTCAAGAATTTACGTGTGTGGGCTTGTCCTGCTGAAGCTAGAGTATTCGATCCACAACTTAAGAAATTATATCCAAAAACAGTTAGTTGTTTCTTTATTGGATACCCGCATAGGGGAAAGGGATATCGCTTTTACTGTCCAGGTCATACCACTAAGTTTGTGGAGACATGACAAGCGGTGCTTTTTGAGGATGATGAGATCACCGAATTAAGAAAGATCGACCTTGAGGAAAAGCGGGTATGTGTTCCATGACTGGTAAACGAAGAGGTCATTCTGCCAATTCGAAATAGAGTGACGTGTGATGATGGTTCTGAATCTTATGATTTAGATCTCAAACCCAATGGTAATCTTGAAAACAATAATGACATTCCAAAAGGAGGAGAGGATTGATGACCCACAAGTATAGGGGGTGTATTGTACTACTTTCGATAAATAAAAGTGTTGAACCCAACGGGAGAAGAAGGTGTTGATAAGAAGGTTGGATAGAGGATTCACTATAAACACTAGCAAACGGGTTTCTGGTGGTTTTTGATATAGCATATAAATAAATTGCGACTAAATAAAAGACAGTAAATATAATTGCAGCGAGCGTCCCAATCCTTTTGAGAGCAAAGGAAAAGCCGGTTGTTCTACTTATGATTACTAAACGTTCTCGAGGACACATGAGAATTTCATCAAGTGCTTTCTCTTCATACGGTTGATTAATATTTATTGGTTCGTTAAGTATTGTGTGGGTGAACCTATGCTAAGGTACAGCCCACCTAGGACTAATACATACTTGTGATTATATCTCTCGTAAGCATCCGCAAATACAAGATAGTAAGTAAGATAAATTTAACCACAGCCTTAAAACTATGGGATCTGACACTCCCTCGTGCATTGGTTTCCTAACGGGGATTTAGCTTTCTGTCGCTCCGGCAACCCCAAAATTAGTAGCCAAAAACACAATGCATCATCCTAGGCCCATAAAGGTAAAGTATCATGTAGTCGACGTTCACATGACACCAGTAGAAAAATAGCACCACAACTTAAATACCAAACCACTAGATATTACTTCAACATAATTCCACTACTAACATCATGACTTCTCCCATGCCCGCAAGAAATAAACTAAATACTCACAAGACATCATATGGATCATAATAAGAGGTGATATAATGGATAATAACAATCTGGTCATAAAGTGTAAACGCCGATAAATCACACAAGAATCAACTACTAACAGGTAATCCACATCGGGAAAGAGATCTAGTGGGAAACAACGATAAAGACCCCTAATTGTTACAGCGGGATGAAAGTGGATGAAGAGGGTGATGGTGCTGGTGGTGATGATGATGACGATGATGATCTTGATGATGCCTGGAGTGATGACGGTGATGATGGCTATGATTCCCCCTCTACGGGGAGGAATTTCCCGGGAGATTTCTCCCTGCCGGAGAGCTTTTCTCTCTCTTTTGTTTTCCGCCCCCAAGGCGGCGGAGGAATATTTCTTGGATGATGTTCTAGAGCTTAGGGTTCCCTCGGGGTCAAGTACGCGAAAGGGGACGCCCAGAAGTGGGCCACGGGGCAGACCACCCCCAGGCGCGGCCAAGGGGGGCGTGCCGCCTGGTGGTGTGGGCTCCAGGTGGCCCCCTCCTGGTGCCCTTCTGGCTAGCTTCCTCCTCAGAATTTCTAAGACTCCTACGGTATCCCTCTTCTTCTTCTAATCTTCTGAAGTAGGGTATCTTGACGGTGCTTTTTCCATCGGATTTCTGGTCCCGGTGTTTATTCTCCAAAAATTATGAAACATGCAAAATAAGATGAAATAACATAAGTAATGCATCATAACATGAAATATATCGATGAATAACATAAAATAACAATATAAAATAGTGATGCAAAATGGACGTATCAACTACCCCAAGCTTAGACCTCGCTTGTCCCCAAGCGAAATTGAACTCAGTAAACATGACCATAGGTTTATGGAGTGAGGTGTCGATAAATAAAATACGGAGAAGAAGCATCACATCTATCAAAGCACAAGTCATTTTAGACAGAAACTTCCTCTCATATAATCAAACTTGAAACAAGTAGAGGAAATCACAATAAAGGTGCAAAAAGAAATCCTAATTGGTAAAGGAAAACTTCGTTCTTGGTCAGAGAACAATTAACAGTGTAGTTATCTTTCGATCAGAGTCTTTATACTAGAGCTTATATTGCGGAGTTTATCATGCTCAATTATAACAGTCTCCTTGCAGTCATTGGTTAACTTCAAAGCGGTATTCAAATAGATAAAATCATTTGTACTAAACAAGGAAGAATAAAGTACATGATTGAGTAAATCAACATATAGACGGATGGATCACAACAACTCAAATGCTTGCTTAAGAAGGAAGGGAGTAGGTTTACTGACTCAACATAAAGGTAAAAGTTAGACCCTTCGGAGAGGGAAGCAGGGATTAACTCATGTGCTAGAGCTTTTCATTTGATAAACAGAGTATTGAAAACAATTTTGAGAGTGGTGTATGTTTATGTCAAAGAATGGCAAACAGAAAATACAGTACGTCACAAGCCAACTAGACTTCACAAGAGCGGATCCCATTGAAGGACACAACTAGTATAGAAGCTCATCCTTGTTTCTCGTTTGTTTACACAATTATGCTTTGACTGATAAATCAGGAGCAAAAATAGTGAAGAGAATTTGTATTATTTTTTGGGGGGCTGGGAACCCCGCTGCCAGCTCTTGTATCATTTGGATAAGCGGATGGAGCCACTAGTCTAGGTGTGTAAAGTCAAATCAACAAGTGAGATAAATATTCTCTATTAGCGTCCTCATGAGCTAAAACAGGGGCACAAAACAGGTGTAATTTTGAAGGTTTTAAATGTAGCACACAATCAATTTACTTGGAGTGGCGGTCAGATACCACATATAGGTAGGTATGGTGGACAAAAATGGCAAGGTTTTGGGGGCTCAAGGTTTGGATGCACGAGAAGCATTCCCTCTCAGTACAGGTTTTTGCTAGCAAGGTTGGGTAGCAAGCATAAGAGTTGAGGGAAAACAAACAAATATACATATGTTAAAACCAATAATGCAATCTTCCTTGAAGGTACAAACAATCTTACTTGAGAATACTAAGATTATGAGCTAACAAGAAAGAAAGATCATGGAATAATATATCTATACGCAACTCCCTCTTTTCTACTTAAGTCTCATCGTACTGTTGCTATTGACCAATGCTAAGTTTGCCAAAACCAACTAGAGTAACTTGACGCTCCAATGTTGATACCAATACTAATAACAAGATCAACCATATAACAAAAATTGCAAACTAAAAAAAGTATAGGAAGTAAATGATGAAACTTCGCATTAATATTCCATTACGGTAACTCAAACCAAGGGATACAATGATAACAAACTAGAGAGTGATAGTTCCACACTGCAAACCATCCTATATGATATTTTCTCTACTCATGCTATGACTCTACTAAAAGGTAAAAAGGTGAAAGATAAAGGTGTGATACCGCGGCACTCCCCCAAGCTTGGAACAAGCCAAGGGGATGCCAATACCAATGACGAAGTAATTCATCGGTGGTGGTGGTGAGTCCTTCTCAATGAGTTTATCAATTGATTTCTTCAAATCTTCAATTGCAAACATAAGCATATGCATCATCTCAGTATTGTGCTCAATACGGTTTGCGTGCTTGTCAGACGGTGAATTCCAGCCATCAAGATTCCCCCCCCCACACACACTTCCTTATGTCGAGAGCTTTCTCTATCTGCACGGTAAGAACGATCCATATCCCAGCAACAAGGTAACTTTGCCTCGGGTACCTTTTTAGATTGATATTCATGAATCAAGGTATGGAAGGGGTTTTTGATACTTGGAAGTGGTACCCCTGGGGCTAGAAAGTGACGGAGAACCTTCCCTCCATTGCTCATTTGTTATCCTTGCTTGGATTTGGAGGTTTTCCTACCACTTAAATGCTTGCGATGGTAGTGTGTCGATGCACGCGCGAGTTTTCTTCAACATCTCCTTCAGCTCCACTCTCGATATCCTCCTCCGGCTTCCGATCTTGGAGATCATCTTCCTTTGGTACCTTCCCTTTGTTGTTGTTGGCGGAGACCATCGTGCTTCTAAAACTGAAAACAGATCTTGGTAGAAACAGGTCAAAACAGAAACACGGCGAGAAAACGATATACGGACCTCGGGGTCCGGGGGGGTTAAATATCAGAAACATACGTAACGAAAGGAAAGTCTAGGTCGAAAACGAGTCGGATAGGGGCTCCCGGGCGCCCACGCCATAGGGTGGCGCGACCAGGGGTGGGTCCGCGCCCCCAGGTGGTGTGGTGCCCTCGGGAACCATCTCTTACCCTTCTCCAGCTCGGTATTTTTCATATTTTGCAAAAACCAATAATTTATCACTTGGAAACTAATCCGCAAACTTTTTCTTAACAGAATTGTTGCCTATTCAAAAACAGACTCTGCGGATTCTGGAATCTTCCCTCTAATAAACTTCTCCGGAGTCATTAACATCAACATCTTCATCATAAGAATCCCCGGAAATATAAAGCTTGAGTCTTTACCCATTTACCACTTGTGTAGTGTTATCTTTGGAGGAAGCAATTTTGACTGCACCCGAATGATACACTTCTTCAATAACATAAGGTCCTTCTCATCGGGAGAGTTTTCCTGCAAAAAATATGAGACGATACCGTTACAATAGAACTTTCTCACCAACATGAAACTCTCTTTTAAGGATTCTTTTATCATGCCATCGTTTAACTTTCTCTTTAAAGAGCTTGGCATTTTCATAAGCTTCACATATCCATTCATCTAAATGATTCAAATCAAGCATTATTTTCTTAGCAGCAAGTTTAAAATCTTTATTTAATTCTTTCACTTCCCAATAAGATTTGTGTTCTAATTCTAATGGCAAGTGACAAGCTTTTCCATAAACCATTTTGTAAGGAGACATACCCATAGGATTTTTAAAAGCAATTCTATAAGCCCATAAAGCATCATTCAACTTATCTGACCAATTCTTCCTAGATTTATTAACAGTCTTTTGCAAGATAAATTTAATTTCTCTATTTGATAATTCTACTTGCCCACTGGTTTGAGGATGATAAGCTGAGGCAATTCTATGATTAACATCATATTTAGGAAGGGTCTTTCTAAAACCACTATGAATAAAATGAGAACCTCCATCAGTCAAAAGATATCTAGGCACACCAAATCTAGGGAAAATAACATCTTTAAGCATTTTTATAGAGGTCTCACCATCAACACTTTTAGTAGGTATAGCTTCTACCCACTTAGTAACATAACCAACAACAAGAAGAATATGAGTATAACCATTCGAAGGAGGAAAAGGACCCATAAAGTCAAATCCCCAACAATCAAAAGGTTCAATAACAAGAGAATAACTCATAGGAATTTCATTGCGTCTAGAAATATTACCAACTCTTTGACATTCATCATAAGATAAAATAAATTTACGTGCATCTTTAAAGAGAGTAGGCCAATAGAAACCTGATTGTAGAACCTTCTGTGCGGTTCTATCTCCAGCATGATGTCCTCCATAAGCACTACCATGTCACTTTTTCAATATTTCCCATTGTTCATGATATGGAACACATCTTCTCATAATACCATTTACTCCTTCTTTATATAAGTGTGGGTCATCCCAAAAATAATTCCTCAAATCATAAAAGAATTTTCTTCTTTGTTGAGTTGTAAATGTTGGAGGCAAATACTTTGAAACGATAAAGTTAGCATAATCAGCATACCATGGGCTATCTTAGGAGCTTACCTTTATTGTAGCCAACTGTTCATTTGAAAAACTATCATTAACAGGAATAGGGTCAAAAGCAATGTTTTCCAATCTAGACAAGTTATCAGCAACCGGATTTTCAGCACCCTTCCTATCCACAATATGCAAATCAAACTCTTGTAAAAGCAACACCCATCTAATAAGCCTAGGCTTAGCATCTTTCATTTCCATAAGGTATCTAATAGAAGCATGATCAGTATGAATAGTAACCTTCGAATCAATAATATAAGGTCTAAACTTATCACATGTAAAAACTACAGCTAAGAACTCTTTTTCAGTAGTAGCATAATTCTTTTAAGCAGCATCAAGAGTCTTACTAGCATAATGAATAACATTCAACTTCTTATCTACGCGTTGTCCAAGAACAGCACCTACAACAAAATCACTAGCATCACACATAATTTGAAAGGTAAATTCCAATCAGGTGGTTGAACAATAGGGGCAGTAGCTAAATCCTTCTTTAAAGTTTCAAAAGCTTCCTTACAATCATCATCAAAAACAAAGTGTACATCCTTTTGAAGAAGATTAGTAAGAGTCTTTGATATTTTAGAGAAATCTTTTATAAACCTCCTATAAAAACCAGTATGACCAAGAACACTACGAATACCTTTAACATCCCTGGGACATGGCATTTTCTCTATTGCTTCCACTTTAGCTCTATCAAATTCAATACCTCTTTCAGAAATTTTATGTCCATGAAAAATTCCTTCATTCACCATAAATTGGCATTTCTCCCAAATAAGAACAAAATTAGTTTCCTCACATCTCTGCAAAAATTTATCAAGGTTGTGCAAGAAATTATCAAAAGAAGTTCCATAGATAGAGAAATCGTCCATGAATACTTCCACACTTTCTTCACAAAAACCATGAAAAATAGCACACATGCAACTTTGACATGTAGCAGGAGCATTACACAAACCAAAAGATATACGTCTATAAGCATAAGTACCATAAGGACAAGTAAAGGATGTCTTCTCTTGATCTTGATTCCTAACAGCAATTTGAGAAAACCCAAAATAACCATCAAGAAAGCAAAAATGAGTTTTCTTAGACAACCTCTCTAACATTTGATCAATAAAAGGCAAAGGATAATGATCTTTCTTAGTAACCTTGTTAACTTTCCTAAAATCAATGCACATTCTATAACCAACTACTACTCTTTGAGGAATAATCTCATTATTTTCATTAGGCACAAGAGTCATTCCTCCCTTCTTAGGGACACAATGCACATGGCTCACCAATCTACTATCAGCAATAGGAAAGATAATACCAGCATGAAAGAGTTTTAATACCTCATTTCTTACCACTTCCTTCATCTTAGGAATTAAATGTCGCTGATGTTCAACTATTGTCTTTGCACCAGGTTCGGTATTAATAACATGATGACATATAGAGGGAGAAATCCCCTTCAAATCATCAAGAGTATATCCAATAGCTCCATGGTGTTTCCTCAATATTCCCAATAATCTTTCCTCTTCTTCACCTAAAAGTTTAGCACTAATAATAATAGGATATATTTTCTTATCATCAATATAAGCATATTTAAGATTATCAGGAAAAGGTTTTAAATCAAAAACAGGATCCTCCTTGGGTGGTAAGGTGGTACCCAAGTCTTCCACAAGTAAATTATGTTTTAGTATCACCGGTTACGAAGAAGAATATCGTCAATATCATTTCTCTCTTCCATAAAGACCTCACTTTCATGGTCCTCCATATATTGCTGCAAAGCATTATTAGGAGCAATAGCAATAGACGCAAGTTTTTCAACTCTAAAATTCTCATTAGGCAATTCAGATTCATAAGGTGCTCTAGCAAATTTAGAGAAATTGAACTCATAAGACTTTGCATCAAATTTAGTCAATATCTTCTCCCTCTTACAATCTATAATAGCACCACAAATGTTCAAGAAAGGTCTACCAAAAATAATAGTATAAGTTTTACTAGCAGCCTTACCAAGTACTAGAAAATCAGTGGGATGTTTAGTTTTACCACATAAAACTTCCACATCTCTAACAATACCAATCGGAAAGACAGTTTCTCTATTAGCAAGCTGAATAACCACATCAATATCTGAAAGGACATGTTTCTTAATCCTAGTTTTTGACGTTTGATAACAACACTTGGAAGTAGTTGACAACTGTGCTTAAGTGTTCTAGGGAACAAATGACAAATATACAAAGCTATGAAAGCACAAAAATGGAGAAAGAAAAACTAGTCAAAACACTTGGTTGTCGAAGAAAATGGTCAAAGAAAGAAGAACGAGATAGAAGAAATCAAAGGAAAGAAGAAAGGAGGAAATCTGCCTGGCCGGCCTAGTAGCCGGCCTGGCCGGACCTCATGCTGGGGTGTTCTGTTAGGTGGCCGGCCTAGCAGCCAACCCAGGCCGGGCTCCCACCTGCGCAGGTCGGGCGCTGCCTAGCCGTCCCAGGCCGGGCTCGAGGCCGGGGTCTCCGGTGTGCTGGCCGGGTCCTCTGCGCCCAAGCCGGGCTCCCTGCACGACAGGCTGGCCTCCCAGCCAGCTAGGCCGGGCTCTAGGCCGGACACCCTGCACAGCTCAAAGGGCCCCCCAACGGCCACTTTCTTCCCCCCACTATAAATAGGACTTGTCTCCTACCTTTTGAAGGTATCAAACAAGCATTCTCTCACTTCCATTGTTGACCACCTCCAAGATCAAGGTTCTCCCCAAATACCCAACCAAAGCCATTGATCTCTTGGGATTTGGAGGGGAAGATCTAGATCTACAACTTCACCAAGCCGATTCGTCATCAACCCACTCATCCCCTAGGGATCTGGTTGTTCTTGTATCATTGGGTCCAATAACCTTGTTGCTTCTAGCTCATTGGAGTTTGGAGCCTTGTTGTTGTCCCCGAGGCTCTTGTGCTCGTGGATCTTGTTTCTCGATGTCTTGGTGGCTCCGGTGATTTGGTGAGGACCCTCCAAAGTTGTGGAGTGTGCCTCATCCTTATAAAGGTTCTAGTTGTCAATCTCAACGGCAACATAGTGATTCGAGCCTCTCCACATCGGTGGAAGGACTAGAAGGAGACATAGTGTGCCATTTGAGGGATACTCGGTGTTCCACTTTGGTGGCACCGCACCGCTCCAACGGAGATTAGCTTCCATTGGGAAGTGAACTTCGGGATACATCTCCGCGTCATTGTGTTCGGTTATCCCTCAACTTACCTTTACTTGTTGCTACTAGCTTATTCATACATATATCTTGTGATAGTCGTACTTGCTCAACATATAGGATTGTTCACCTAGTTGCATAATCTAGACAATCTATATTTGAGTACTATCTTATTAAATCAAAAAAGAAGCTAAAATTTGTAGTTAGCCTATTCACCCCCCCTCTAGTTAACCTCTCGATCTTTCAATTGGTATCAGAGCCTCGTCTCTTTATTAAGGGCTTTACCGCCTAAAGAGGAGGAAAGGATGGCTAATGATCCCGTCACCATGGATGGTATTCAAAAGCTAATCCAAGCTATGATTGATAGCTCCGAGAAAAAGATGGAGGGACTAATAAAAGAATTGATATCTACATCTAATCAATCTAGAGAGAATGTTGTCTTAGATGAACATGGAAACCCCATTCCATCTAAGGAAGGAACCGCAACATCGTCACCTGTAAATGGTAGTGGTGGAAACTCCTTTGGATTTACTTATAACAATGCTCCTAATGTTCAACATCCACATGTTAATCATCTTGGTCCACCTCCTATGGTGGATAGGCATCGTTTTACTAATTGGAAAGCTTCCATGAAGTCTTACATGTGCACCTCTTCAATGCAAATATGGAGAATTGTTGAAAAGGGGTATGAGCCAAAGGATCCCTTGAACTTAAGATCAAGTGACATCATAGATGTGCAACTCAACGATCATGCCTTGCACATGTTGGAGAAGGCAATGGAAAAGGAAGGAGTTGAGCACATCCGGTCCTTCTCAAGTGCGAAGAAAGCTTGGGATTGCCTTGTTGATATGTTTGACGGCAACGTCAACTTTCAACGATCCAATAAGTCAATCATCCAAAGACGAGTTGAACACTTTCATTTGGGTAATGGAGAGAACATTGAAGACATTTTTAGAAGACTCAAGGCTCTTGTAAATGACATGAGAGATTGTGGATTCAAGGATTGTACGGAGAGTTGGGTCAAGGAGAGATTTATACTCACCTTGATTCCATACAATGAAGGCATGGTGATGAATGTGCAATCAAGGGCCGATTACTTGGATCTATCCCCCAATGATGTTTTGGGTCTCTTCCTCGCCCTAAAAGTCATGAAACAAACCTCCGATGATGTCATGGTCCGTGTAAACGGAATGAAGAAACCATCTCTTGCTTTGAAGGCCAAGGCCACCCCCTATGAAGGGAATGACTCAAGTGATGATGGTGGATCCACACATGAGGTCTCCGAGAAAGAGATGAAGACATCACATGAAGAATGTTTGGCCCTTTCTCAACACAAGTGGTGGAAAAAAGGAGATTTTAGATCAAATGCCACCAAGAACAAGGGAAAAGAAGTCTCAAGCATGAAGAAGGCAAGAACTTGCTTCAATTGTGGAGATTCCGAGCACTTCGTTGCCGAGAGCCCCTTCAAGAGTAGAATTGAAAATGGTGGAAGACTTATCAAGAAATCCACTTTCATTCCCAAGTCCAAGAACTTCATCATGAGAGGCCCTCCTAGGGAATTGATTGCAAAAAAAGTTGAGTACACGTCCAGTGGTGAAGAGAGTGATGGTGAAGGTGACATTACCAAATTCCGCGCAATCAGGAACGTTTCAATAACGTTCCGGATGGGCTCCAAACCGTCGCTAAGGGCAATCCGCGACGGTTTGCGCGATGGAATGAAAACGTATCAGATCGACTGTGACGGGCGATTCCGCGACGTTTATATGAACACTAAACCGTTAAGGCTATCCGCAACGTACAGCAAATCGTCGCCACCAGTTGGGCCGTCCGGACTAGGCCCAATAAGCATTAACGTATTTTTCTGTCGCTATGAGGCGACACGTGGCAAACGTGTTTCTAACGGCCGTTATCGTAATCAGCTGACGTGGCTAAACTTTTAGTCACCATAAGCAAAACGTGGGAACGTTTTTTACGTCACCAGTCTTGACCAATGAGGCGAAACCATGTGGACCAATCGAAATACGCCACATGGAAGCAAAATGGTGCCACGTTGCCTTCTTCTGGGACGAAATCTGTTCGTCCCGGGCTACCCAGCGACGTTTTTTTCCGTCGCGAGTCTCGACTAATCAGGCGAAAGCATGTGGATCAATCAAAATACGCCACATGGAAACAAAATAGCGCCACGTCGCCTTCTTCTGGGACGAAATCTGCTCGTCGCGGACTACCCAGCACATTTTTTCGTCGCTAAACTCATGGCACGTGCACCAACCAAATGGTGCCACGCAACGTCTTTTGCATGACGTTTTTTTTGTCTCGGATTTGGGTGATGTCATCAAACGTGCCGGGGACGTTATTTTTACGTCGTCTAATCGCCCACTCATAGTAGGCCACGTGGGCTTGGCATACATCGCCACGTGTCGGTATTTGCCTTGACGGATTTTTACGTTACGTTACTATGATGTCGGTTTTGGTGCTATTTGGGCGGTTACATCATCGTTATAATTGCCATTTGCACACAGGCAGAAAATAAACCACATCAAAGGCATCAAATACTTAGTTTTTCTCACAGAATATCGAACCAACATACAGAACCACAGTTTCAAGGACCACGCATCTGCTCAGCCAACATCTCAAGTTGGGCAACTCCTTCTAGTTGAGATTTCTTTAGCGCAGTTTGTTGCTTCCGAATGTCTTCCATATCAACTAAAAACTTTAGCCTCAGTTGCTCGGATTCTGCTTTCTCCATCCTCATATCAGCAATTGTTCTACTCACATTCACATCAAGCTGTAGTTCAGGCTCAGACTGTGAAAGACATGATTCCACACGGGCCTTCTTTGAGAAAGTATGCTTTCCACTCTTCGGTCACGGTGGGCATAAATTCCGACACCCGAGTCCCGAACCCGAAAAACCCGATCCCGAACCCGTATAGCCCGAACCCGAAAAACCCGAGCACTATATCGGTAGCAGTTTTGGGAACCCGAATTTTATTCATATAATTCGGGAAAAGGGCCACCGTACCCGAATTTCCCAAATAGCCCGAAATAATTTGGCAGCCCCGTAACATCACGTACCCATAGAGAAGGCCCAGCCCAATAACCCCAAAGAACTAACGTAACCTAGGTCTGGACGTTGTGGTGGCCACTCGACCGTGCCGAACCCCGCAGCCCCTCACGCGATTCTTCTTCTCAACCCCTTCTCCCACCGCTTGCGCCGCCCGGCTGGCCAGCGGCCACAACCTCCCATGTCTGCCGCTCGGCTCAGGCTACCTGCCGATGATTCCTCGGACCTCCACTGCTGCCCTGCTCCGCCTCCGGTTTGCAAACAACCAGCCTCCTGGCTGCAGCACCAACCGCATCGCTGCGTGCTGGCTCTAGCTCTGGCCACCGTTCTTCAGGATCTCCGGCCAGCACGCTCTTCCATCTCTGCAGTTCCCGTCGCACCTCGTCTGACGACTTCCTCCTTCGGCCAGGCTACATGCGCTTGCGGTGCCCCTGCACCATGATCTTTTTCATGTCTGCGTGTTGTACTTCAGGAACATCGGGATTTCCCGAACCCGAACCCGAAGTTTCGGGCACCCGAATTGTCAGGTAGCAATTTTTTTGGCAAAATTTCGGGTGTCAATTTTGAAAACCCGAAATTCCTAAAACCCGAATTTCCCGACCCGAATTTTTCGGGTAACCCGAACACCCAGCCTGAATCTTTGGCATGCCAACTTCACTATCATCCTCGTCCTCAACTTCTGAAGCAGATCGAGACATCACCCTTTTCTTGCTTGCCTATGAAGCATGCAAATAAAATAGATAAAAATAACAGATGACAAGAATGTACATAACATAGATGAAACTAGCAGATGACAAGCGTGTATAAAAAATTGATGAAAACTAGCAGATTATAGTCAAACAACGGTGTGTGTCATGAACTAGCAGATGAGAAGCATAGATGAAACAGCAGGTGGCAAGCATGTGGGGAAGATAGATGAAACTAGCAGATGACAAGCATGTCTAAAAAAATTGATGAAAACTAGTAGATTATAGTCAAACAACGGCGTGTGTCATGAACTAGCATATGGGAAGCATAGAAGAAACAGCAGATGTCAAGCATGTGAGGAAGATAGATGAAAATAGCAGATGACAAGTATGTATAAAAAAATGATGAAAACTAGCAGATTATAGTCAAACAACGGTGTGTGTCATGAACTAGCTGATGAGAAGCATAGATGAAACAGCAGGTGTCAAGCATGTGAGGAAGATAGATGAAAATAGCGGATGACAAGCATGTACAAAAAATTGATGAAAACTAGAATATTATAATCAAGCAACTGTGTGTGTAATGAACTAGCAGATGAGAAGCATAGATGGAATATCAGGTGTCAATCATGTGAGGAAGATAGATGGAAACCATGTTGAAATGACAACGACAGCCTTAATTACTATAAGTGGGTTTCACAGCCTTAATTAGCTTGCCAAAACTTCTTATTAGTATGGAATAGGGGAAGTAGCACAAAATATATGGCGCCACATTGATCAAACAGTTCAACACAAGATAAGAAAGCTGCACCCTAGTTGTTGCGATATCATGAAAGAATGTTGAGCTACCGGGTTAGGGAATAACCTGCAGCTCATTGTCCACGCTAGATTGTGATTGATATGACACGACTCCTTCAGTGGCATATGATTCCTCTTCAACATCATACACAGGCATGTACTGAGATTCAATGTCTTGCTTCTTGGTCTTTTTACCTAGTAGGGCAGTAGGGCATGAAAGAAAACTTGCTGGCTTTACGCCCAGTTCTTGCATCTTTGCATTGTTTGCCATGATAATTCTGGCACACTATTCTTCAATGGGGGTGTAGTGGTGATCCTAACATGAATAAAGAACTAAAAGTAAAGTACAAATATAGCACTTCATAAGAACCTAATACAGCATAAATAATGAAGGCACTCATCTTGTAAGAACGGTCTAGTGCAATTAATATAAATTCTGATCCTAACTAAGACTGATAGGATCACAAGCAAAGTGACATTAAACCTAATACGTAGTATACAAGCTAGACTGCTGCAAACGAGCAAAGTTTCACCAAGCAAGAAGGGCCCCCTTCCTATTTATGTTACAAGAAATCGTTTAGAGAGATTTATTGCATCAAACATTAGAAGTATAATTAGGATAATAATGAAGCATCGAACATACGATTAAACAGACAACCAATTTACAAAGATTAATTGCATCGAACATAAGCAGGATAATAAGGAAGCATCAAACATACAATTAAATAGACAAAAGCAATTTAGAGAGAATAGTTGCCTACATCTTTAGGGTCTTCTGTCTTGCTGTGTTTCTCGCCTTCAATCTTCACTCGTTTCAGCGTGCTTGCAGACATTGACGGTGATGCTGCGGCGAGATTGGAGACGAGGTAGTAGATCTGGATGTACGGAGAGGTCGGTGGCGAGGTGGCTGACCGGCGAACACGGCGTCGAGCTGGCTGACCGGCGAGCACGGCGCGAGGTGGAAGATAACGTACGACGAGGTTGGAGACGATGTGGCAGACAGGCGAGCACAAGGGCGAGGTGGCGGATCTGGACGACGAAAAGGCCGGTGATGTGGCAGATCTGGAGGGTGATCTCCACGGCGACAAGGAAGTTCTGGCAAGCGAGCTATACGGTGAGGTGTGAGACCGGGGGAATAGAGGATCTATTTTCGGAGCACAAGGGGGAGTGGATATTTCGAAATAGTGTCTTTCTCTTTCGGCGAGAGAGGGCCGATCGAGGGGATAAGGCAGGGTTTTGGAACGATTACAGAAATTCCCTCCAGGGTCAAGGTTGCCAGTTGTGTGCGGGAGGGCTGAGAAGTAAAATATCCTTGCACGAACATATTTGGGCGGGTTGTCCTGGCGCGAATTTTTCGAAGCGACGCGAAATTTTGGCGGAACTACGGGAAACTTTGCTAGCCGTCCGATGCTGATGGGTGGCTTACAAAAATTGAGCATTTATGCAATTATTTAGTACTAAAAATTGTGAAAAAATCCCGAGAGTATTTTACCTAAAATCCTGGAAAGGGTCAATTATGTGGAATACTACTACATGTTGATTGGTGGCTTGAACTTTGCTCACTACAAGAAATATGCTGATACGTGACGCTCAATTTTCGTCACTAAATCGTCACCAAATTTCATCCATGACGATCTTATGACGAAAAACAAATCGTTGAAAACCGAGCGTCAGTAATGGTTCACCACGACGATTTTGTAGGAATCGTCATGGACGTCCACGACGATACAAGAACGTCATTAATCTATGACGATCCAAAATCGTCGTGAGCAATCCGGCCAGGACAGCTCAGCGCCGACGTGGCCAATCCTACGTGGCAGAATAGTGACGAAATGAAATCGTTGTGGATTAAATTTGGCCCAGTCCATTTCGTTGGTCTACGTGGGCCTAGCCCGATAACTTCGGCCTTTGCTGGTCATTTTCTTACTTGGGCCTGAGCCTTTTTTTTTTGGCCTTTTCATTGATCGATCCAATCCATTTTGTGATCCATTTTATATTTTTTTCTTTTTCTGGAATTTTTTTAATCATGTAATTTGGGTTGTGGCCTTTTAGGAGCCCATCTAATTTTTGGTCCAGTACTGTATTTGGTAGCACATAGTACATTGTTTGGGCCAAGAAGTGGCCTTTGTTGGTCCCTTAACTTCTGGACCGAGCTCACATAGTTTTCAATCTTTTTTTCATCGGTAGCACATAGGAAATTGAATACGACCCATATATATATTTATTTCAAGCAAATATTCAGGAATAAGAATAACCTGCAAATTACATTCAAATAGCAGCGTTTGAATAATCGCATTACATTGACAGTACATAAATTCAACATTTGAACAGTACATTGAACATCATAGTTCAACAAGTACTAGTTCACCAAAATGGACAAGTTCCAATTTCCTACAGAAATAGATATGGCAAAATCACCAAAATGGGCAAGTTTCATGTGCGCTTCTCCTCGAGCTCCTGAATCGAAAAGACAGATGGTTGTTAAGCATTATTGATAAATAATCACAAAGATGGAAAGCTAAGTTTGCTAGTAGCTACCATATGTATAGAGTAGTAAAGTTCGGGACAATGAGTATCAGATGCTCTATATGTACAAAATATTTGCTAGTAGCTACTATATGCGCATAGTAATATTTTCTAATAGCTACTATATTTACAAAGTATTTGTTGGTTAAACATCACCAGGTGGGATCACAGGCCCAAATCTAGATAAAAAGCAACCAAGCAGTTGAAGCTTGCTAACAGAATGCAATCACCGGTAAAACAATTTCCCTCGGTCACAACTGGGAGTAGTATGACAGGTTACTAAGAATATATAAAACGCAAATAAACCAAAGGATGGCATGATCTGTCACAAGTAGCTAGTTTGCCAGTTGCCTACACGGAGGGTACCAAGATATGGACGACATCGACATACTTGAGTGCAGCATAGATGATAGATGACTAACAGGGCAGATGCCATAATACATAACTAGAACCGAGTTTCATATCTAGCATGTGATTCAAAGCCTAACAGTCATGTAGTATATACAAGAATCAAAAGCACACAAAACAAACATGAGTAAGATGGATGACACATGACAGAGGAGGAACCAAGGTAATCGAAGGATCACATGTCCATTTTCCGGGAACATTATGCTACCTAATGCAAGTGTCAAGGCCACCCTTGTTCCGGGAACGTGTCCATCTTCAGTCCTAGTCCCGCATTGATAATCCAGCAGTATTATGCACACTGCAACCTAAACAGAACTTTGTCATTCATAAGAATGCAGCAAACCTATCCAAAGTTCCAAACCACTTACTCAGGTTCATAAGGCAGACCAACATATATAGATACACATAAGAATAGGTTAACAGAGCCAGCTACACTTCAAGAAATCATATCTTCAACTATAAATGAGTACTTGGCAGTGCACACTAGCGACTGGTGACTGGTTATTTTGGAAAAGAGGATTGAAGCCCAACCTCCACATCAATGGATGCAAACTGTCTATTTATTAAAAGTTTCCATAGTTCTGATTTCAGCTGAGGATAACTCAAGGTCAACAAGTGAAACATCAAATGGAAAGACATTACTCTATGAGCTATACATCCTTAAATCTAGTGATATGCCTGTTAGTCGAAGCTTAGTATTTCGTGGACACGATGATTTGTGATGCGTGCAAACTTGCAGCGTTTTCTGTTTTGCTTTCGATTATTTGTACCTGGAAACAGCTACCTACGATCCTAAAACAAGGGCGCTGCCAGGCGCCATCCAGATATGGTGCCTGATGCACCTCCAAAATTGAATACTACTCACCCGGCCCTCCTATTGTCATCTTGCCAGAACTTGGTAATTCATCACTGTTATTAAGTGGTCTACTTCTACAACTAGTAAAAATACTTGCAGTTTTCATTCTTGAGACAGTAAAGTTTCTAATTAGGCGGCGACAACATGCAGTGTATTGCTACTTGTTTTAGTCATCCCCAGCGCACACCGCTAGTTCACTGCTAGCTAGAGATCATATAGAGAACAGTAAGAACAGCTGCGTATTTGAGAAGGCTTACGGTGATGTAGAGGTCGAATTTGATGAGGGCGTAGGCAGTCCAGCAGATGCCGTTCACGAGCGAGGCCAGGGACAGGAACAGGGGCATGTACTCCACGCTCTTCGTCTGGATCAACATTTTCTGAAATACGGCCGGACAAGGAAATTAAGATCCACTTTAGTACAGCCAATTCATCGTCTTGCGCAATCTATCCAAAGTCCATACACTAAAGTGGAAACTACTTCTACTTAGCAGAGCATGGACCATCAGAAAGTAGCACTACGTACAAGGAAACTGGCATGGTTGGAACTGAGAAAGTGTTTAAAAGATGAGAAGAAAGGCCATGAACAAATTTAACAAAATTAACTACAGGTTGATTCTAAAAGTGAAGCATGAACAAATTTAAAAAAATCAACCACAGGTTGATTCTAAAAGTGAAGCATGAACAAATTTAACAATATTAACCACAAGTTGATTCAAAAAGTGAAGCATGAACAAAAAGAAACAATGCTACTAGTAGCTGACTGGAAACACTGCATGTTTCAGAAACGAATATTTCATATAGAACAATACACTGACACGGGCAGATGCCATAATACATAACTAGAACCGATCTTCATATCTAGCAAGTGATTCGAAGCCTAAGAGTCATGCAGTATATACCAGAATCAAACAGCACACAGAACAAACATGAGTAAGATGGATGACACATGACAGAGGCGGAACCGAGGTAATCGAAGGATCACATGTCCATTTTCCGGGAACATTATGCTTCCTAATGCAAGTGTCAAAGCCACCCTTGTTCCGGGAACGTGTCCATCGTCAGTCCTGGTCCCGCATTGATAATCCAGCAGTACTATGCACACTGCAACCTAAACAGAACTTGCTTCCCTACAGCAGAGCATCCAAGTGCTTAGCTCAAGTGAAAATGGTGCCACTGCGGCTGGATCAGGTGAATCCACGTCTAGATATAGGGTGCTGCAACAAGACAAACCAGAACGGGTATCCATTATTCAGTTTATGGAGAGTAAATAATTTCCATGTAGTAAGAAAACCTTACTAATAAGTAGAGATCTTAGTGCAACAATACACAACAGCTAACTTTAGAGACTGCCAATAATTCGCCAATAATTCCTCAAAGCAGGGGTATTAAATTAGCAATGGATGGTTTTACTTTTATATGGAACCATGGATCATGTTCAACCAGCAACATGTGTTTGGAACACCAAAATGACTACTGCAATCACTCTAGCAATCCTAACATGCAGCACCATTTTATTCCCGCATGAACTCGAATCAGACGCAGCACATTTGGTTTTTATAGTCTTGGCACTACAAGAAAAGGAGAGCAATTGTACCGTGAAATCTGTAGTTATATACATGAATCAATTTATCTTATGCGGATGATATGACTACAGAGTTTACAGTCCACGAATGGATGAAATACTGGTATGTTGTTCCATGTGAACAACGCATGCTGGCTGGTATTTTGCTCAAAAAGTTTTAGACCAAATTTCCATAGCAAGTTGCTGGCTGTGACTTCAAGCTTCTGAATGTGATCAAAAAAATAAAATTGAATTGGGCTGCAGTAGTTTTAATAAAACTTGGGCGTCAGGATGCAGGATTGAGCTAAGCAAGATAGCGGGCATACATGATAGTAGAGGGTGTCTGCAGACTAGCAAAATAAGGGGAGAAGGGAACCGATAGTGATACCTGTTGATGTTGGTGGCAACGATGACCTGGATCAGTGAGAGTTCGATGATCTTCATGGTGAGCTTGATGATGCGTGCGGCAGTGAACTTCTCCCCGTTGATGCGTCCGTTGTTGTCATCTCTGCACAAAATAAATACCACGGCCATCACCGTCTATAGCCATTAGGTTGAAGCAACAGTCCAGATCTGCAAGCTCATGGAGATGGAGGAGGAGGGGGTGGGTTGGTACCTTGACGCCCTAGAAGAGCCCTCGCGAGGTAGTCGGTGCCGTTGATGCTGTGGTAGCCGGTGGCGTTGACCCCTGGCCTCCCGTTTAGGATCCTCGCAAGGGAAGCAAGGTCCGGTGCAGATCCGGAGGCAGGGAGGTCGAGGGCGGCCGGATACGGCGACAAGTAGGTCGAGGATGTCCGCATCTGGCGTAATGAGGGTCGGGGAAAGCCGCATCTGGCGCCAGGAAGCTCGACCTCCATGGTCGCCGCCGTCGCGGATCTGGCGTCGTCGTGCGTGACCTTCGCGTCAGCCGAGCCGCGCGGCAGTGTGCAGTAGGGGGGGACGGGATCGACAAGGGTCTTTGTGGTGTTGATGTGCTCGGAGATCTTCTCGTGGGAATTGGAGAGGGTACCTTGACGGACACGGGGGCACGGGTGGGGGATAAGGGTGGCGCCGCCGCCGCCGGTCACGAAGAGAGATGCGATGATAGGACGGCAGAGGGATCCGTCGGTGTGGCCACGAAGGGAGAGACGACGTTCGGTGTGTTTCTGTGTGGTCACGAAGGCAGAGGCGGCGCACGAAGAAAGGGGAGGGACGAGGGAGGGGAATGGAAAGAGAGAGGCCTAGGGTTTCCGGCTTTCCGCCGGTTTCGAGGGGTACAAAAATTTAAGACAGCGCGCAAATTTCTGAAAATATCCCGCCTCTATTTTCGAGTGACCGCAGCTGTGACCTGGCTCTACATAACCCCACCATACAGTGACAATTTAGTGGTCACGTGGTAGAAAATTAGTTCCCATAATATGATATATGTTAAAAATAGTTTCTTTTCTCTAAGAAATAGAAAAAAAAAACTTCAGTACATGTATTTAGTAGTTTCCTTGCCAATATAACTTATTTCATATATGTCCTAGTATCCACCAAAAATAATAAACTTGGGATACGACAGGTGCCTCATATGTTGTTCATGGTTTTTCTGCCGATTCCGCTGAAACCGGGCCAAAATTGAACTACAGGTGCCTTATATGTTGCTCATGATTTTTTGTAAAAATCATTTTTAGATACACAACTACCTATTTCAATAGAGATATACCAATATTTTTGCAATATTGAAGCTCTAGCTACAAACGGTCATGCCCTCCGTCTTGACTTTTTCCTTAAACCGGCTTAGAAAATTCCAGAAAATTCAAAAAAAATCTAAATGGTGCAAGGCCTTCGTGTGGTGTCGTTATATATGTCCTAGTATCCACCAAAAATGATAAACTTAGGATACGACAACTGGGTTGAAAAGGTGTTCATAGAAATGAGCTATCTTCTCCGAAGATTCTTGGGTTTCGGGCCAAATGACGGATGTTATGGCCACACTCATGGCATAGTTTTTTGAAATGTGCCCATATTCTACACAAACATGCATAATGGAACAACTAACAATGTTCACGAAGAAACTTTTATTTTTCATTGAATAAAAACATCATTTTCCATCTTCGGAGTGTCAAAAAAGGGGTTTTTTGTGAAGCACCTACCAACAATATGTTACAAAATTGTACAAAGTAAAATTCTAAATATATTATGTCATATTTTATCAACAAATAACAAACTTAATACCTCTCAATAGCTTTGAATACACCTCTTTTGAAAAACACAAATTTCTGCCAATACCGCTGAAACCGGGCCAAAATTGAACTACGGGTGCCTCATATGTTGCTCATGATTTTTTGTAAAAATCATTTTTAGATACACAACTACCTATTTCAATAGAGATGTACCAAGAGTTCATCAATATTCACCACCTAGATACGAACGGTCATGTCCCCCGTTCTGACCGTTTTCCGAAACCGGCTTTGAAAATTCCAGAAAATTCAAAAAAACTCGAAACGATGCAAGATCTTCGCGTGGTGTTGTTATATATGTCCTAGTATCCACCCAAAATAATAAACTTCGAATAAGACAATTTGGTGGAAAATGTGTTCACAAAAATGAGCTATCTCGTACGAAGATTCATGGCTTTCGGGCGAAATGACGGATGTTTTGGCCACATCCATGGCATAGTTTGTTGCAATGTGACCATATTCCACACAGAGATGCATATTGGTGCAACTAACAATGTTCACGAAGAAAGTTTTATTTTTCGTTTAATAAAAATACCATTTTCTATCTCCGGAGTGTCAAAACTAGGGTTTTTTGTGAAGCACATACACAAAATATGTTGCATAATTGTACAAAGTAAAATTCTAAATATATTATGTCATATTTTATCTGCAAATAACAAACTTCCTACCTCTGAATAGCTCAAAATACACCTCTTTCGAAAAAGACAAATTTCTGCCGATTCCGCTGAAACCGGGCCAAATTTGAACTACAGGTGCCTCATATGTTGCTCATGATTTTTTGTAAAAATCATTTTTAGATACACAACTACCTATTTCAATAGAGATGTACCAAGAGTTCATCAATATTCACCACCTAGGTACGAACGGTCATGTCCCCCGTTCTGACCGTTTTCCGAAACAGGCTTTGAAAATTCCAGAAAATTCAAAAAAACTCGAAACGACGCAAGATCTTCGCGTGGTGTTGTTATATATGTCCTAGTATCCACCAAAAATAATAAACTTAGAATACGATAATTTGGTGGAAAATGTGTTCACAGAAATGAGCTATCTCGTACGAAGATTCATGGCTTTCGGGCGAAATGACGGATGTTTTGGCCACATCCATGGCATAGTTTGTTTAAATGTCACCATATTCCACACAAAGATGCATATTGGTACAACTAACAATGTTCGCGAAGAAGTTTTATTTTTTCGTTGAATAAAAAAACCATTTTCCATCTCCGGAGTGTCAAAACTGGGTTTTTTTGTGAAGCACCTACCAAACATATGTTGCAAAAATGTACAAAGTAAAATTCTAAATATATTATGTCATATTTTATCTGCAAATAACAAACTTCCTACCTCTGAATAGCTCAAAATACACCTCTTTCGAAAAAGACAAATTTCTGCCGATTCCGCTGAAACCGGGCCAAATTTGAACTACGGGTGCCTCATATGTTGCTCATGATTTTTTGTAAAAATCATTTTTAGATACACAACTACCTATTTCAATAGAGATGTACCAAGAGTTCATCAATATTCACCACCTAGGTACGAACGGTCATGTCCCCCGTTCTGACCGTTTTCCGAAACAGGCTTTGAAAATTCCAGAAAATTCAAAAAAACTCGAAACGACGCAAGATCTTCGCGTGGTGTTGTTATATATGTCCTAGTATCCAAAAAAAATAATAAACTTAGAATACGATAATTTGGTGGAAAATGTGTTCACAGAAATGAGCTATCTCGTACGAAGATTCATGGCTTTCGGGCGAAATGACGGATGTTTTGGCCACATCCATGGAATAGTTTGTTGAAATGTGACCATATTCCACACAAATATGCATATTGGTGCAACTAACAATGTTCACGAAGAAAGTTTTATTTTTCGTTTAATAAAAATACCATTTTCTATCTCCGGAGTGTCAAAACTAGGGTTTTTTGTGAAGCACATACACAAAATGTTGCATAATTGTACAAAGTAAATTCTAAATATATTATGTCATATTTTATCTACAAATAACAAACTTACTACCTCTCAATAGCTCAAAATACACCTCTTTCGAAAAAGACAAATTTCTGCCGATTCCGCTGAAACCGGGCCAAATTTGAACTACAGGTGCCTCATATGTTGCTCATGATTTTTTGTAAAAATCATTTTTAGATACACAACTACCTATTTCAATAGAGATGTATCAAGAGTTCATCAATATTCAACACCTAGGTACGAACGGTCATGTCCCTCGTTCTGACCGTTTTCCGAAACAGGCTTTGAAAATTCCAGAAAATTCAAAAAAACTCGAAACGACGCAAGATCTTCGCGTGGTGTTGTTATATATGTCCTAGTATCCACCAAAAACAATAAACTTAGAATACGATAATTTGGTGGAAAATGTGTTCACAGAAATGAGCTATCTCGTACGAAGATTCATGGCTTTCGGGCGAAATGACGGATGTTTTGGCCACATCCATGGCATAGTTTGTTGAAATGTGACCATATTCCACACAAATATGCATATTGGTGCAACTAACAATGTTCACGAAGAAAGTTTTATTTTTCGTTTAATAAAAATACCATTTTCTATCTCCGGAGTGTCAAAACTAGGGTTTTTTGTGAAGCACATACACAAAATATGTTGCATAATTGTACAAAGTAAAATTCTAAATATATTATGTCATATTTTATATACAAATAACAAACTTACTACCTCTCCATAGCTCAAAATACACCTCTTTCGAAAAAGACAAATTTCTGCCGATTCCGCTGAAACCGAGCCAAATTTGAACTACATGTGCCTCGTAGTTTTCTCTTTATTTTTTGCAAAAATCATTTTTAGGTACCCAAGTACCTATTTCAATAGAGATACACCAAGAGTTTATCAATATTCAACACCTAGGTACGAACGGTCATGTCCCCCGTTTTGACCGTTTTCCGAAACCGGCTTTGAAAATTCCAGAAAATTCAAAAAAACTCGAAACGATGCAAGATCTTCGCGTGGTGTTGTTATATATGTCCTAGTATCCACCAAAAATAATAAACTTGGAATACGACAGTTTGGTTAAAAATGTGTTCACAAAAATGAGCTATCTCGTACGAAGATTCATGGCTTTCGGGCGAAATGACGGATGTTTTGGCCACACTCATGGCATAGTTTGTTTAAATGTCACCATATTCCACACAAACATGCATCTTGGAAGCACGAACAATGTTCACGAAGAAATTTTTATTTTTCTCTTAATAAAAATACCATTTTTCATTTTCGGAGTGTCAAAAAAGGTTTTTTTTTTGTGAAGCAACTACCAAAAATATGTTAGAGAGATGCACCAAATAAAATTATGAAGTTATTATACCACATTTCATGTTCAGAGATACACCAAGATATTATTGTAAATAATTTTACAAATTTTACAAAATTGGTTTCGGTCAATTTGAAGGTGAAATTCAAATTATATAAATGTAAACAGGAATAAAAAAAGTTAATATCTAGCCCAACCCAACTAGCTGTGAGAACCTGCTCCAGCACTAGCTACACAGGCCAAATTTCGGCCCATGCGAAGTGGCAATCATTCCCCCCAACCGCCCTGAGAAAAAAAAAATCGGCCCATGCGAAGAGGGAAGCAGCCCAACTAGTTTCGGTTTTTCCTTAAGTAGGCCAAAGGGTGTAAACGGACAAAAACCGTTAGTTGGCCTAGTGGTTGTGGTGCTTGTATGTGTGCTCGAGGTGCAGGGTTCGAGTCCCTCTACCTACAACATTTTTGGGCGAATATTCATAGGTGAGCTTGAGGCCACGTAGCTTCGATTTTTCCTTAAGTAGGCCGAATGGTGTAAATGGACAGCAACCGTGAGTTGGCCTAGTGGTTGTGGTGCTGTATGTGTGCTCAAGGTGCAGGTTCGAGTCCCTCTACCCGCAACCTTTTTTGGCGAATATTCGTAGGTGGCCACGTAGCTTCGATTTGTCCTTAAGTTGGCCGAATGGTGTGAATGGACAGCAACCGTGAGTTGGCCTAGTGGTTGTCCTGCTCGTATGTGTGCTCGGGGTGCAGGGTTCGAGTCCCTCTACCCGCACAACATTATTTTGGCGCAAAAAAAAAAAACTAACTTCAGGCCACGTCAGGTGCAAACGTAGGTGAGCTAGGCCACCTCACATGTAATGTGATGTACTGTAGTTTGTGGGGCTGGCCCCACATGTCATTGGTAGGCAAGTGAAGCTATGGATTGACACATAAGCAAGGAAATGACAACTGAACATTACACGTTGGCAAAAATTGATGAGGTGGTCATCCAGATCAAATAAATGTGTATACGTTGCAGCGTCATGACGATTTATATTCGTCGTAATCTGTTAAAAAATAAAGCTTCGGATCACATGCACCGTTTATGACGATCTCATCTTATATGTGTACGACGTTTTTAACTCAAATCGTCGTTATTTTACAGGGTTTTTATCCCCTCAAACAACTTACGACGATCTTGTTTGAAATCGTCACAACTCTATGACGATTTCGTTCACCGTCGTTACGAGAACGTCATGTATCAACACATTTCTTGTAGTGGCTAGCCGGTTGATGCTAGTCAATTTTTTTTCTACACCTATCACCGGTGTCGGAAGGGGGTAGAACACTATTCTTTTTTGCTTGGTTCTGTTAAGTTAGGCCATAGTTACATGGGTAACCCAAATCTAGATCTACTTGTAATAAGATTCCCTCCAGTTTGCCTTAAGAAACCATAGCCATGATGGGGAAAAGACGGAACTGCCGTTCTGGCACCTCTACATGAGCCGGAAGGGGGTTGAAAATTGGAACCAATTTCTTGGTTTTATTAGGTTAGGCATAAGGAACACCCAAGACAATTGTCGTGGGATAATCACGGCAGACGTTACCGGGGGTAACTGATCTTGGGGCAAGACGACACAGGCGTTTGGGAGAGGGTTTAGCTCAGAGGAGAACATGATGATACTCGATCTGGTAGCCGGCAATCAAGTCGCCGAGTCTCCGATCTTGATATATTAACTCAACTCTCGTGTTACACTGGATGCTCGATATCAAGAGATATTGCTAGAACTCTTGGATCTCTAAACTAGACCGAGGGGCCGGTTTATAAAGCACCCGGACCCCTGGCTTGCCCTCCAAGGCGCACCCTGAACCCTACCCGGACACCGCATACGAAAAACCCTAACTTTCCTTACCGCAACCCACAATCCTGGTTACGAGGCCTACGAACTTGGGCCTTCCAGAAAATCCTTTATCCTTAGCCGGATCGTGCGCAGCGTCCATTGGGCCGAGTTACACCTTGGTGTTGGCCTACCGGGTTATCATCCCTCCATCAGTAGTCCCCAGAATAGCTTGGGCTTCACGAGATTCTCTTTGAAGCGCACGCTATTCCCTGCAAAATTATCAAACTTATAACTTCAATGGAGGCCGGGTTAAATTGCTTTAATAAACAGCTAGGCCTAACTCCAAGGTGGCCATATAATAACCCGGCTTTCTCCAAGTCCTTTGCTCAGCTTTTCCGGGTCAACACCCTGATAAGAATGTTTAAAGATCTGATTTACTTTACTCGATAATTGATCCTGATGTTGCGAAGGAGATCTCTTTCTTATTTCCATCTGGATATCTCGTCTAGCACTTAAGGCATATCCAACGAAACTTAGGCAGATAGCCATTACTCCGAAATTTCCGGCTCCCGCTCGTTGAGCCAGGTTTATCCACCCGCACCCTTATAAATAAGTGCTTAGGGGCAAACCTAACCCCGACGGCTCATTTCCCCCTTTCCTCCTTCTCTTCGCTCCCGCACTCAAGTTCACAGAGCACCATCACGGAGACCCCACGCGCGTCTCCGGAGCCCATCCGCCGCCAGCTGCGCTCCGCCACGGTCCGCCCCGCGCCGCCGCCGAAACCCGCCGTCGCACCCCCGACCCGCCCGCCGGGAATCGCGAAGGGGCACCAAGACTGCGCCATTTGCCTCCGCCGGGCCTTACTCCAACCTCCCCAAGTAAGTTCCCTTTATCCATCAACTTGGCCTTACAATTTCTCGATCTATTTCAGATTGGATCTGAGTCAACCCGCCGGTCGTTTTTTCTTGTCACGCCGAATTAGGTCGCTCGAATTCATTCTAGCTCATCCAATAGATTGAATATAGACTCCCTTTCATCCCCCTATCGCCTTTAATCATTAATTTCACCATAAATATGGAAATGAAATCTCCAATCTAGGCTCGGGCCGCCCAAAATTTCCGCGCTTGCCATTGACACCCGGAAAATTCTCTTCTTCCGGCTCTTTTGTTTGCAGTAGATACACGGGTAACCATCCATCTTCCCCAAACACCTTTCAACACGTAAACCCTTCATAGTTTTTGTAACGATGTTTCATACCCGGATAACTTGTAACCTTGCTCCACAGAATGATACTCGGATAACTTTTTGCTTCCATGTTTTCTTGATATCACTCGCAAATATTCGGACGACTCATGGTTTCCGAGTCTTATTTCTTGTACCCTTCTATCTTGTGCTTTGCAGGTTAATCCCATGGCTCCCAAGAGGCAGGGGAAACAGCCGGCCAAGGCCAAGACCACCAACTCCATATCTGCCAACTGGGCGCGATCCACTGTTACGAAGGCCAAGTTGGAAGAACTGGCCGAGTTAGGGGTTCTCCCCTCCCAAAAAGATATCCATTGAATGGTGTCGGGTAACGAGACCCGGCCCACACCTGCCGACGATGAGGTAATATGTTTCGTGGAGCACGTGACCCGGGGGTTCCGCCCTCCGGGTCACCCTTTCTTTCGAGATATTCTAAGCCACTATGGCCTCCGGATATTTGACATAGGGCCTAACTCTGTGTTAAATATTTCACACTTCATTGTTCTTTCCGAGTCATACTTGTGCACTCCGCCAAGTTTTGCTCTCTTCATCGAACTTTTCCAGTGCAAACCGTGCCGCGAAAGCGGTGACGGAGCACTTCTTGCTTGCGGCAGGGTCTCTATCCAGCGCCGCAAGAATTCTCTAATGCCACCTCTTACACTTAACTCCCACGTCAAACACTAGCAACTCTCATACTTTTATTGCCGGGACACCTCCCCACCCGGCGAAAAGAGGTTGCCGGGTTATTCAGAGGGCCTCCTTCATATCTCCGAGACCTTCAACGCCTTTGCCCCTAATTCGGACAGGGAGGCAATTCAACCTTTATTGGACAAAATAACTATTCTCTCGGCCCAAGGTCTCATTGGGCTCAACCTGGTAAAGACTTGGGTCGATTTCCGGATTCAACCCAACTCCATCCGCACAAAGTTAATGTGCGAGTATTCGGGGCACACCACGGACTCGCTCCGATACTCCACCAATAGCTTTGCAGCCGGAGACACCAACAAGACTATCAAGAGCTTCTTGACAGAGAAGTTGGAAGTAATCCGGAATACAGCCGGGTTAGAACCCTTCACTCGTGAGAACCCGGCGCCTGAGGTAAATATCCGACTTTCATACTCTTACCTTCTCGCACTTTGCACACGATACTGCTGTCAACCTTCATTCTTACGTCTTCATCTCAGGCCGATGATGCTTTTTGGAAGATTGATACTCCCCCTAACTCTGAGCGCCCAGAGGAGAAAGAGGACGCCGTTAACTCGGATGAAGGTACATTCCGAGTTTTATTTAGTTACTTTAAGCTCATCGTTTCTCTTTCGTCATTTTCCAACTATAAACCTTGATAATTTTCAGAACAAGAGGACAAAGACGAAGAAGAAGAAACTGAAGGCAAGGTAGAATCCGCCAGCGACGAGGAAGAAGCTGAGCCGACGGTCAAGGCCGGAACAAAGAGGAAACCCCAAGGGGTCGTCTTCAAGGTTCCATACCTTTTCCTTGCCTCTAAACCATATTTCTTTGATAACATGCACGAGCTAAACCGGAAATTATCCACTTGGTCGTATTTGAAGGAACCGCTCGTGGCCAAGCGCCGAATAACTCGAAACTTTCCAGGTGACGGCACTCTTAATCCGGGTATTCCGTCGTCTCCGGCTCGACGCGCTGGTATTCTCTTAATCCTTTCTTAAATATCAAAGTCTTCCCGAACCATCCCCTTACGGGACAATTCCGCATCTCGCTCGATGTTTTTCAGTTTCGTCCGGGTCCAGCAGCGAGTTCCCCTCGGACTATATGGTGAATCCCGGGTAAAATTCCTTTCCTGATGCTTTACCGTTTGTTCATCACTTTTTTCCAGTTGTACGCTAACTGCTTTACTTATACTACCCGTAGGGCCACGATCACTGTCAGCGACCAAGACGATATGGAAACTGACGACCCGGGTAAGGAGAACCTGACTCATAATATGCATGCCGTAGCTGGCGGAGAAGAACAACAAGTGCCACCAATAAACCCAGCCGACCGAGAGGCCGAGTATCCCGTAGCCTCGCACGTACTCGAGGAGGAAGAAGCTGCAGACTTGGGCGCGGGAGAAAGGGCACCAGACTCCGATATTCGGACGACCCGGATACCCTCTCTCACCAAGAAGAGAGTTCCTTCTCCAAGTCCCCAAGGTCCCGGGTCTTCCAATTTGGCAATGATACTTTTGACCAGATGATGAACACTCTCCCTGCTATGAAGGCCTCGGAGAGAGATGTGCTAGAACGCATGGCAGCAGAGCACCAGGTAATGTTACCTAATATCTCTTCTTATCCATCTAGTCCCCAAGTGCCGAGTATACACTAGTAGAGAAACCCTCTTCTGTGGCGCACCAAATAGCTATTCTGTGGCGCACCCTGGGGCCACAGGGGTGCGCCACAGAACACACGCCACAAAAATAATTTCTGTGGCGCACCCAGCCCGTGCGCCATAGAAATAGTGGATTCTGTGGCGCACCAAGCCCGTGCGCCACAGAAATAGTGGATTCTGTGGCGCACCAAGCCCGTGCGCCACAGAAATAGTCGATTCTGTGGCGCATCCCTTAATGGTGCGCCACAGAATTAGGTGCGCCACAGAATTGTCCAATGGTGCGCCACAGAAACATCTGCAATATTTCGAAATCTAAATTGTTTCTGCTGTATACAGTTTGAATATACAGGAATTATACAGGAATTATACAGGAATTATTCACAGCAGTGATATTTGACAACATATAACATATTACTGATATTTCACAAAGTTACTTAATCACAATAGTGATACATAGTGCAAAGTATCGAATTTGTCTCAAAGTGATCACATAGTTAACTCGATCAAGTTGTCAAACACATCATCATCGAACAATAATTGTCACCACATATAGTTACTCGAGTTGTCAAGTTACAAATGCCTAAGCTAAGATGAAATAGACTACAAGCACGGCGACGATGGTGAGCAAGAACGGTAGCTTGATGGAGGTCTTCATCTTGTTCATCTGTTTCGACTGGTGGTCCCTCCACTTCGCAACCGCCTCATGTCTAGTCTTGTATCCTTTATAGGAGTTGCCGCTGAACTTGTCGACCTGTGCTTTGCAGTCCTTCCACTCGTCATAGACTCCTAGAACCCGACCCTCGAACACCACGTAGTACGTCATCTATATAGATAGACACAAAGCATATTAGTAAGTATAATGCAAAAAACAACTAAGTCATATATGTTCACAAAAAACAACTAAGGAAACAAAAAATAAACATCATCAAAGATATACAAACATAAAGCTAGCTAGGCCTAAGTTAATTTAGAGCAAACTAATAGTACCTAGCTAGGAGTTTAGAGCTAACTAATAGTAGCTATAGCTAGGCCTAAGTTTAGAGCAAACTAATAGTAGCTAGCTAGGCCTAAGTTTAGAGCTAAACTAATATAGTAGCTAGGCTTATATAAGTTAAGCAAATTTTGTTAAACAAACTAATAGTAGCTAGCTACGCACACCTCGATCAACGATACCTCAACTGGAGCGGCGCCGGAAACGGCTTATATAGGTCCTTGGTCATCCACGTCCTACGATCAGCCTGCCGCTCTAGGCGTTCCTGGATATCCCTCTGGCATAACCCTATGGGTTGGTGCAAGGACCCTCCCTTTTTGTTGACATCTTCAATGATTATCTCCGACAACTTGACTTTGATGCGATGAAAATCTTGTATAAGATCTTCCTGTGAGATTTCCCCCGCCATTTTGTTGGACCAGTCTCGGAGTCTAGAAGGATGATTCAAATTGTTTGCATCGCGGACAATCCCTTTGAGGTGATGGAGGGCATAGAAGGCCTCTTTCGTGCTCCAAGCCGGCTGCTTGATGCAGGGGAACTCGGTCACGTGCCTGAACCCGTATTTGCCAGTACCCGGCCTGATACATTCTTGTTTCTTTTGGAATGTGCCTCCATTTTGGGCGTAGCCATTGATAGCCTCATCGAGAACACCCCTTACTCTGGTGTAGTCTTTCCTCTTCGTCACATTCGACGAGTCGAAGTATTGAGTAGGTGACCACTGTGGGCAAAGCACGACGAGTGTGCAGTATGTGTCCCTGCTCAACACATGCAATTGAATCCAGGATAAGCAATGGATGAAATCTAGAAAAAAAACATTAGCTACGACGGTCGCGAGACTTACTCGGGGAAGACAGGCAAAAGAATGTCCCTCTTGTTCTCACTGTTTCTCAACATGAAGCTCTCGAGGTACTTCACTGCCTTGGTCCGTGTACTTGATCCTTCCTCCAGCTGGCTATCACGCATGTAGTAGGGATCCGCTACGATAACGTGAGGGGGTAACTCTCGCTGGATCTGCAGCTGAGCATTGAGCGCGTATAGGCGGACCAAGTTATAGTCCAGCCGTCTCGAGTGAAACAGACTGAAGATATCCTCATACGCTATGAAGAACAGTCCCGCGGGGTCTTCGTTGACGAAGTCCGGGCCCTCTGGCACCTTGACCGTGAACACAGGGTAATTTGGACACTTGTCTTGAAGAAGGAGACCCTCTAGCATCACGATAATGTTCTGCAATGTGAGCATTGGTCCAGTTGCCCCATGTATCTCGTCCGGACCCAGTATCGGTTTCCCAGCTTCATGCAAGCGGGTCAAGCCATCCTTACGGGGTCGTATCACGGCGTCGGCCAAGATCTTAGTATGCTGGACCTTTTTAGCAGGTCTCTTCCTAATCTTCTTGCTGGCGGTGGCTTGATCTGCTGCGGGAGCTGGGGGTGAGGGAGCTGGGGGTGCGGGTGCTCGGGACGACCCTTCGATTGTCTTATGCAGTGTGCCAGGGCTGAATACTGTACCCTCCGGGTAGGTCAGACGCTGCGTGACTTCAGTACGTCTAGGTTGATCGTCGTGACTGCGGAAGGCTTCGTCGTCACGATTCATATCAGGCATGTACCTATCTTGGCTGTAGCCCGTGTTGAGGTAGGCATTGATGTCGACATTGTCATCGTAATGATAGTCTTCGACACCGGCGGCTCCAGCAAACTGGTTGTCCACGTCCTTTGGTGGTGACGGCGGCTGTGATGCCGGCGGCTGTGATGCCGGCGGTTGAGGCACAACTGCATTTGATGATCTTTTGGCCGGTCGTTGTGGCATATTTCCCAACAACACTTTGTGCCTTGTTGTGGTGGCAACAACCGCCGGTTCCTTCTGGGTGGTGGTGGCAACAACCGCCGGTTCCTTCTGGGTGGTGGTGGCGACGAGTACTGTTTCCTTCTGAGGGGCGGCGGCCTTGGGTGCAGTCTGGAGGGCTCTTTGCTTCGTGGGCCGGACGATCTTATTCTGCGGGGCCATAGGGGATGTGGCGCCGGTGTTGCGCTTGATCACAAGACCCCCCCCAAGACGAATCTGGCTCTTCGGCCATTGCATCACCCAAGTCGTGCACTCTCCAAGTACCAAGTTGTCCTCGTCGCAGCCTGGAGGTTGAAAGGGGGGGAGGACGTCGCGATACTCCGGCACTACATTGGCCAACTTCACCTTCATCACGTTCTCGTCCATTCGAGAGTGGTGCATAGTGCGTTGCATGGGTTGTATAATAGTGCCGGTAGCAACATCCACCAACTCTCCGCCGGGCACCACACGATGCAGGAGTACGCAAGGTTCGTCCTGTTGGGCAACATACCAGGCATCATGAGATGACAGTCATCTTGAGAAGGCGTAGTTAGATCATGACTAACTAATTAGTTGCCTTGGTGATGGCGTCAAGCTCGGCGGGTGTCGAGACAAGGGCGACGGTGCCGGCGGCCGGCCCATCATTCTTCGGCATTGCTGCGGAAGGGGGCGGCGATGTGACCAGAAGGAGCGGCGCCGGCGTCTGGGGGGTCAGCTGTTGCGGCGGCACTTGCTGGTTCATGCTTGAGTTGCTGCCGACGAAGGTGGGCAGATGGATCGGTCCAATTTGACCCCCCGCATTCCAAGAAGCTATCCCCTCCATCAACCCAGCGGGGATGACTTCCTTGAGCCTCTGATCCACTAATCGGTTGAGCGTGTCGGGGTCCACCTCTCTGCTCTCCAGTTTCTTCTCTAGAGCCGCCATCTTCTTCTTCAGCTCCGCGACCTCCTCATCATCCTTAGTCGATGTCGTCTTCCTCTTCTTTTTTGACTTGGCATCTGATGAGTAGTACTCGGCTACCTTCATGTTTAGCCCAAAGCCGGAGATACGGCCAGCTGACGTCGGCGGGGCATCCAACGGCCTTTTCTTGTATGCGTTCGTCGCTCTGTTGAAAGGTGTGTCCCGCCGACTCGTCGACCCTTCGGACGAGTCAGATTTCCGCAACTCCCTCTCCTTCGGACAAAAGGAAATTAAGGTGAGCCCATTATCTAATTATTAGATCAATGCAATATACATGTACTTGAGATATATGTATCCTTACCAAATGTTTCTCAAATTCCTTCACGTCCTCGTCTTTCGTCACGAATTCCCCCGTCTTCCAGTCTAAGAAGTACCGGGATCGGACAAAGTTCCTAACTTGTATATCCGTGATTTTGTGCCAGGGGTTATCTTTTCCGAGACGTTCCATCTCGCGGTCCTCCTTCTCCCAAATAGGCTGTTTTCCTCGGTAACCACCGCTTCCGAGATGTTGGTGCCCTATGTTTTGGTCCCGCATATCCTGCCCCCATTTTGTCCATTTTTTACACTCCTCGGTGTTCAAGTACGCCTTAAATATCTCAAAATCTTCTTTGAAGCGTCGGGTCTTTTCGACTGATCTCCTCCCAGCTTTTACCTTTTTCAATCTTCTTCTTCACCCGGGATTTCCAGCTGCTCAACGCGGTGCTCATCTTCGTGATGGCTAAAGAGTCCACCATTTTGTTGAACGGCTCCGGGAACGTGTATCGCTGGTGAACCTTCTTCAGGAGGATTTAGACCAAAGCCTTGTTGTCGTCGCTTCTAAGGTCCGTCGTGTTGATCGACATGCTTTCCCGCACGATGCACCCTAGCTGCATGCCGTACCCTGAGGCAACACCTGGAGGCGCCAATGGTAGGCCACTCGGCGAGACCTCGGTGATTGTATCGGTGACGTTCGCGACCACTTGCGGCTTACGATTCTTCCTTGGGGCCCGGGGCTTCTTATTCTTCTTATCGGTCGTCGGGGCGGCGTCGCCGCTACCACCAGCCGCCGTGCGGTCAGTGCCACCACCATCGGTGCTCTTATCCTGGTCCTCTTCCTCCAAGTACCCCCAATCAATGTCCTCCCGGTCCTCTTCCTCAATTCTGGTTGCAGCGTGGGCATCCCAGCCCTCTTCCTCGGCACCGGCTTCGGGCACGGACACGTTCTTGGAAGAGCCAGACATGTTTCTGTAATAACATTCAAATTTGAGTTTTTGAGTTGGATTTCAAATTATTCAATATAGACGTGCTTGGAAGAGCCAGATGAGTGATATCTCTGATTCCTTTTGGATTCTTATTTCTAATCAAGTGCTATCAAGGATTTGGACTCAGACAGGCAGTTCCACTGCCCTCTTAAAAACCCTTTACAAAGAAACTGTGAGGTGGAATTAAACATCAAAGCTTTAAAAACAATTTTATTTCCTACAACAACTTCCCAACTGCTGCTGGTTTGCACACACCTTTATATGTTCTGCATTGCACACACCCAAAAATACTTATTGCACGGAAGTTGCCCAGTTTCAGCTCAGAGGCCGAGCCTCAGGGTGACCAAGCCTGGTTCTGTGTTCAGGTGCTATGGTGCTGATTTACGCGGTTGCCGTCCGTTAGGTGGTGGCACCGGTTCACCTCCTACCCTTTTGGGAAAGGTTAGTGTTTGCCGGGAGGTTTAGTGCTCCAGAAACGCTTGCGTATGGCATTTCCATAATAAAAACAATGCCTTAAAAGGTTTCCCATCGCGTCCTGCCTTTTTTAGAGACCCCCCAAAAACAAGCGACCGCATTCGTTTGAACCCCTCAAAAGGTTTTAGCTTTTTGTTAGCATGGACAGCTTAATTTGTTGGCCCTTGGTAGATCTTCTGATTTTGATTTGGTTTGCAGAGTTCTCATTTAAACACAGCTCTGTTGCATTGCAGTGCCATTAATTAAATCTTCTTGCCTAGAATAACCCACTACACTGTGGTTTCCTTTTCTGGGACAAATGGAATAGTGAATGAAATACATCTAAAAGCTCAAGCTCATATGTGAGGAGAACACGGAACTTTGGTTGTATCAGTAATATAAAAAGATCAATTGTTCTGAGAGTTAATTAATTGTCTTCCCTGTCCTTCCTAACCTAGCGCAGGGTCTCCGGGAGTAATATAAATATTACTGTACTTTCCAGATTTAACTGCTTAGTTTCTACCTGTTTGCTTAAAGTACTTCCTTTTATGTGTCCTTTGGGTGTGCTATTAACACTAATCGTTGTGCAGCAAGCTGCAGAATGCTTACATGGAATAGAGCAGTCGCCAGGGTCCTCGGTGATGGAAGCTATCCAACCGTGTCTAAATGCAGTTGCCAGAGAAGAATTGCTAAAACATGAGGATGAAGATGTCAAAGTTCTCTTGGCAACCTGCTTCTGTGAAATTACAAGAATAACAGCACCCGAGGCTCCATATAGTGATGATGTTTTAAGGGTAACCTACCATCAAGAGTGCACCAAATCGATTTACTTTTACTGAGTTTATAATGCGTATTCAGCGCTTGAGATTTTTTCTTTCTTCCTTTCTTGCAGAATGTGTTTCATCTGATTGTTGGTACATTTGGTGGACTCGATAATGTTAATAGCCATTCCTTTGGCAAGAGAGTTGCTATTTTGGAAACAGTTGCAAGGTACCGGGCATGTGTTGTTATGTTAGATCTTCAATGTGACGATCTCATCACAGACATGTTCCGAACATTTTTTAAAATCGTCCGGTAATTCTGCTATGCCATCTGGACTAGTTTTCACTATTTTGGAAAGAGTTGCAACATATCGGGCATGTGTTGTGATGCTAGAGCTTGAATGTGATGATCTCATCATAGTCGCTCAATTTTATGCTCCCAGGCAGGCAACAGCCTTGATATAACCACTCATATGTTGGATGGTTACTGTGATATGCGGAGCAGAAGGGTCCATGTGCACCCATGATGTCTTTAGAAGTTCATTGGGCCAATATAAAGCATGTTGGTCTAAATATAGAAATCTGTAGCGCCTCATTTCATTCTATGCAAGTTGCTAGATACAAGGAACATAATTTAGGTGGCAGTGTGCATGCTATAGCTTAATTATATTAATTTGTGTGTGATTTGATTATGTTAGGTGGAAGTGTACTTGTTACAGATATACACTTGAACAGTCAGAACCAACAAAGTGCTCTATGGTTCTATTTGCTGTTTACCCATTCTATTTTGACTATTTAACTTGTTTGATGCAGTGACAGTCATGAAACAAATATTGTGAAGCCAATGCAGACAATAATGTCTCAGATTGTAGATGAAAGCGAAGCTATACATGTTAGCCTTCTACATGTACTATTATCAGCTTTAGGACGTAAAAAAACTGTGAGTGCCTTTAAATTTTATGGAGTTTTCTGCTAATTTGTAATTTATAAGATACTACTATTAGCTTCTGCTTGCACTGTTTTAACCAATTCATATTCTTGTTGTTCTTCTGCAAACCTGTAATTCTGCAACTTTTGTTTGCTAGGGTATTTCTTTACCTGCACGTAAGCTTGCTTGCAGTGTTATAGAGCAATCTGCAGGAAAGCTCGAACCATACATAAAAAAGTTTCTTACATCATCCTTGGCTGAGGACAACCATTCTTCAAATGGTCACATTGATCATCACGAAGTCAACATGTGTGTGGCCTTGCTAAACATGTGTGTGGCCTTGCTAAACTTGTGCTAATGTCGGTGATGTCTTCCAAGTGTTTTGGGCTTATAGATGTGGACTGTGCTAAATAATTGTAGATAATAATTCTCTAATTTTCCTTCATTACAAGCCATTGTTTCTTTTCCACATTATGAGTTTTCTTACACCTAAATAATGAACTCTCAAAAGCTAAGCTCCTAGTATGCTGCATGGGAGTGGAGCATGCCTTATAACAATTTTTTTCAAAAGAAATATCTTGGCTTGGTTTAGCAGGTTGCAAAGTTGCAGCTGAAAAGTAAAATCTTGAAACAACAGTATTCCACAAAGATTGGGCAGAAACAAATAGTTAGAAAAATCCCAAAATCAAAAGCAGATTGAGTGGCAGAAACAAGCTAGTACCCAATGGTGATAAGCTAGCAAATGCCCAGCAAATTAATTGTTGCTCTGGATATCAATGTGTACCCAATGGTGATAAGCTAGCAAATTATTTGTTTCTTCAACACTAAATTCAGAACACCTCTGCCCAAATCCTAATGGTGATAAGCTACTAAGTATAAAATTCATAGAAAATTTGGGCATGACCTTTGCTAATTTTTCTATGTCTAAGAGTGTCAGAAATTCGCTCGGAAGGAAATGAATCAACTTCCTCGCGAAACATTGACATCTCAAAAAGAAAAACCTGCACAAAATGGAATCCAACAGTCTAGCTGTAAAAAACATTGGCATCTCTTTGAACTGGTTCAGATACATGGGAGCACTGCCACTGTAAACCTCCATAGATATTCTTACCTCAAAACACTTGATATTCTGTAAGAATCAGTAAAACTGACATCAAAGTCACTGAAGCAAACAGGGCAACTAAGGATCATCAGAAACTAAGGATCAAACAAGCAAAACAAGCAAAACAGGGCAACCAACATCACCACATCAACCCTGTGCGCATGGATACATATATGTCTGTACCTAAACAAGCACTCATCTGTTCAAGTAGGAAAAAAGTGCAGTTTGTGTCTGTTTAGTTGCAGATTTTTGCATGGTCATTGTTTACTTTCGTGCTGTTTCACAATGTCCCAGTAAAAAACATAATGAAATATAGGGGTGGAGCTTCTGCAAATTCCTGTTTAACCTTTGCAATTCGCGCTAGCAAGATGGAACAAAATTTCTGGCAGCTGCCTGCACAATCATCCCTCCATGACCAATGCAACTCGTGGACGCGCTGTAGGTGGAAGGCAGAGGGAGAAGAGGGCCGGGGGCTTACCTGTAGGTGGAAGGCTTGTCGAGGAAGACGGTGTCGATGCAGACGGCGACGGCGCGGCGCTCCTCTAGTAGCTAGGTCACGGGCAGCGCGGCGCTCGTTCTCCTAGCTAGGTCCGGCGCGACGCTCCTCCTCCTAGTCACGACGCTCCTCCTCCTAGGCTCCTCCTCCACACGGATCCTCCACGGCGGCGAGCGCGAGCGAGAAGATCAAAGGGGATCGATCCTCCACGGTGGTGTTCGTCGCGAGAGAGAGAGGGGAAGAACTGAGATGAAAACTGCTAAGTGTGGAAGATGACCATGCGGGTCCACATGTCATTGGCAAAGAGGCATTTTCTGTGGCGCACCACGAGCACGTGCGCCACAGAATTGTTAGAATTCTATGGCGCATGCTTATAGGGGTGCGCCACAGAAATGCTTGGGCCCATTCTGTGGCCAAGTGTACGGGGCCACATGTCATTGGGGCGTAGTAATTTCTATGGCGCACCATCAAGAACGTGCGCCACAGAATTCTGTGGATAGATAAATAAAAAAGCGCACGGTTGTAGTTTGACAAAACTGTGTTACTAGTGCAGTGGTTTGCTGTGATGTTCTCACCACCCAGGTTCGAATCTTGATATTCCTCCATATTTTTTAACATTTTATTTAATTATAATTAAAGAAAGAAAACAGTAAATTACAATTACAAAAATAAAACACACATTTAATATTAGAATATTTTTTTATATAACGTCTCACACACACATATGGTTGTCTAACATACACATGAGCATATTACATAATAAAGTCTTTTTCGTCTCGGTTCTGATCTAGCTTAATTAGCGTCTCTTTCCCTTTTTGTTGGCGACTGGATACTTTATACCGGCCACCTTGAGATTTCTTCGCGTGAACGGACAACCGTGTGTAGGTAGGGATGTCTTCCTTCTTACTTTACCAGTAGTAGGCATGTCGAAGTGCTTGTCGAACTCCTCCTCGATCTTCGGATCACCGTTCTTGTCCAAGTCTTCCTCGTTGGCGTCTCCTTCCATTCCGATGATGCTCCTCTTGCCCCTCCTCACGACAACACGGCTAGGCCTTGACGGGTCGGTGATGAAGAAGCATTGGTCAACTTGGCTAGCGAGTACCCATGGCTCATTTTTCGCGGATGCGTTCTTCGATTTGGCATCGGGTATAACCATTGTGGTGAAATACCGTCCTTCTTTCTTCACATTCTTGGCCCATCTCACACGGAACATTGGCACCACCGTCTCTCCGCAGTAGTTGAGCTCCCATATCTCCTCGATCTTTCCAAAGTATCTTTCTTCCACATTAGTCTCGGCATCGCCATATGATAGCATAGTTACTCCTGAGTTTCGATTTTCGCTACTCATGTCCTTGTCCTCGGTGGAGAATCTGTAACCGGAGATGTCGTATCCCTGATAGGTCCTTACGTTCTGCCCGGGGCCCTGTGATAAGATGTATATGAGTTTTTCATCTTCCGTAGAAGGCATTTTTCTCCGTGCTTCAATCAGTTGACTTTGCTTGAACCAACGCATGAAGCCGGAGTTGTGCTCTTTGGTTACGTCTCCCATCTTCCTCGGCCCGCCCATTTCAATATAATTCTGATTGATTAAGCTTTTGTGCTCTTCCACGAAAGGCTCGATCAACTTTAAGTGTTGTAGCGCGACCCGGTGAGCCCTATCAAAGTCGTCGCGTCGTTTTTGAATGCCGACATGGACGTCGCGGCAGCCCTCGTGGTGACCGACTCCGTTGAGTCTGCCAAGGTGCGTCCTGGTGGACAAACCGACATCCTGATCGTCTTCGGTGCTTAGGTAATTGTCGCAGAAAGAGATGCACTCGTTGGTTAGAAATCCTTTTGCCATGCTTGCGTCTGGACGGGCCCTATTGCGAACGTATCTTTTCAGGACACTATTCTGCCTTTCCATCGGCATCATGTAGTGCAGAAACGTCGGGCCGAGATGCCTGATGTCATCAACGACATGGAGAAGGAGATGTACACATATATCACAGAATGCCGGCGGGAAGTAAATCTCGAGCTCGCATAGTATCACCACGATCTCATCCTGTAGCATCTTGAGCTGCCTCACACCGATCGATTTCCGGGTGATAACGTCGAAAAAGTTGCAAAGGCCAAACAACGTATCACGGACATGCTCGTCCATTATCCCTCGGATCGCAACAGGAAGTATCTGCGTCATGAGCACATGACAATCGTGAGACTTCATCCCGGTGAACCTCTTCTTCGCTAAGTCCAGATATCTGCTTATACTCCCTAAGTATCCGTGAGGAACTTTGACTTCTACGAGGCACCTGAAAAACTGCTCAAGCTCCGGCGGACTCAATGTGAAGCAGGCAGCGGGAAGCACCACGGTGTTCTTCTTAGCCTTTTTGCGGGGAGGACGTTGAGTCCCTTCCGTCTTATCCTCATCGTCATCATCATCATCACTATCGGCGGGGACCTGTAGATTTTTCCTAATGCCAAAATGTTTTAGATCGTATCTTGCTTTCGGCCCATCCTTGGACTTCTCCGAATTGCAAATAGTGCCAAGCAGACTCTCCGTAACGTTCTTCGTAATGTGCATCACATCAAGGCTATGAGGCGCGTGGAGGACCGGCCAGTACTCCAAGTCGTGGAAAACAGACCTCGCTTTCCATACACCCAGCAGCGGCTCTGGCTTGGGTCGTTTCTTTCCCGGCGAAGGGCACTCGTCCCAATTTTTCAGAAGCTCGTCGATTTCTTCGCCGCTCCTAGTGCGCGGGGCTCCATCGGGCTCGTCTTTACCATTGAACAACTCACCGCGTTTTCTCCACGGGTGATCCAGGCGAAGCCACCTTCGAGCCCCTGGGTACACGGTTTTCGAAGACCCAGGATCCCTTGGTAGCTGGAGATGCGGGGTCCCGTCCATGCACTTCACGCAGCCGCAGAATCCGTGGCCGACCTGGGCAGATACATACGCGTAACCAGGATAGTCTGTGACCGTCGTCGGCAACGCGGCTCTCATATGGAAATAATCTCTATTGTACGCGTCCCACGTACGGGGTGGCGTCTTCCACAACGTGTCTAACTCGTCTTTCAGCAGCCCGAGATACAAATGCATGTCGACACCTGGTTGTTTTGGCCCCTGGATGAGAATACTCAAGTGTATGTACTTTTGCTTGGTGCACAGCCACAGGGGTAGGTTGTAAGGCCATACAAACACGGGCCAGCTGCTATGTGTGCTACTCTGGTTGCCGAACGGATTGAGTCCATCGGTGCTCATACCCAGCCTGACGTTCCTCGCGTCGCCCCCAAAACTCGGGAAAGCTATGTCCAATGCTTCCCACTGGGCAGCGTCTGCAGGATGTGTCATGATATAGCCCTTCTCCGGATCTTCTTCCGGCTTCTCCCTTTTTGCGTGCCATTGCATGAGCTTTGCTTCCTTAGGGTCCACGTAGTACCGTTGAAGACGGGGAGTGATAGGAAAGTACCATACCACTTTTCGAGGAATTTTCTTGTTGTTGGTTCCACACTTGTATCGTCCGTGGCCGCACTTCGGACATGTGATTGTGTCCTTGTACTCCCCCATAAATTACACAATCATTGATGCAGGCGTGAAATTTTTCGTGAGGTAGGTCAAGAGGGCACACGACTTTCTTAGCCTCGTTGATACTGCTTGGCAATGTGTTCCCCCGGGAAGGCGATCGTGCCAGAATTTCAAGTTGTTGTTGAAGCTCGAGTCGGTCCATTTGTTTTGCGTCTTCATCTTCAGAGCAGCAAGCGTTACATGCAACCGCGTATCCTCGGGGCGGCACCCAGGAAACAACGGAGTCACCCCGTCTATCTCCATTTGCGCCAGTTTGGCTTTCTCCCTAGCTGCAGCTATGTCGTTGCTCGTCTCCTTAAGCAGATCCTGAACATGAGAGTCCCGCAAGGCCAAAATTAGCGGGGTCTCCGTGTTCTCGCCTTCATCGTCATGTCGATCTTCTCCGCCGACATATCCTTCTTCATGATGATCTTGTTCGCCGTCATATCCTCGCTCGCCCTCCTCTTCGTGCACAACTTTTGCTGCCGGCGGTGCCACGTGGTTGCGGTCGTCAAAGAAACCGCGTCTGAGAAGGTGCTCCTCCAATTGTCCGGAATCAGGGTCAATCCAGCGCACGAGTTTGCATGATCGACACGGGCATCTTATCTGCCGCCTGCTGCACCGAATCATGTCCGCCTTCGCGTCTTTTTTGTATCTAGCGATTCGAGCAGAGCTCATTTCTAGTACCATGGTTGCCTGCACAGACACATATAGAGAGCAGAAAATTAGAACCACAACATGCATGCATAGTCGCCGGAAAAATTCGGCATGACCTCTCCTATAAGTAGGACATATGGGGTGCAAAAGTTTGCCGAAATGGAAGTGAATCAACATTTCGGCAAACATCCATGCACCATGCCGCGCCCGCACGCGCGACAATCGATCGGTCCACCTGCACATGCATGACAAACATCCATACACATCGATCGATGGCCACACGAGACATATGCACCTCCAACTATACTCACCTAGTAGATTCGATACCGACACGTGAAAAGAGCGAGGAGAGGGAGGGACCGGAGTATAGATGCAAGTAATTAGGCCCCCCAACAACAAGAAACTTCACCAACAATTATACATCGAATAAATAGGTTCACCTACCTAAAAAGGAGAACTAAATGTGTAAAAATGGAGTGGAGAGAAGGGGGGCGAGTGAGCAACATCCACTTGGAATGAAGTGAGTGGGGGGGGGGGGGGGGCCATCTTTATGTGCACAGTGCGCACAATTCTGTGGCGCACCAGTATGGTATTCTGTGGCGCACTGTGCTGGTGCGCCACAGAAACAACATATTCTGTGGCGCATTGCGTAGGATGCGCCACAGAACATGGTGTTTCTGTGGCGCACCAGCACAGTGCGCCACAGAAGTTGCCCTTTCTGTGGCGCACGGGTTAGGATGCGCCATAAAACTATGGCCTCTGACACCCAGCCCAATGATTGGGGTGGGCCCCGCGCACTTTCTGTGGCGCACATCTAACACATGCGCCACAAAAATGGTGATTTCTGTGGCGCACCCGTGGCCGTGCGCCACAAAATAATATTTCTGTGGCGCACCAGTTCATGATGCGCCACAGAATCCATTCCATAGAATGGCATTTCGCTACTAGTGATAATTTGTTGAAATTGTGCTCGGTATTCTGCGCGATAATCGGCTTTGTCATGATACCCGACTAATTCTCATACTTTGGTTTCTCACAGGCACAGGCCACCCGGTCTGATGAACTTTTGCTCAAGACCGAACAACTGCTGCTTGCCGAGGTAAAGCGGAGAGAGGCCCTTGAGGATGAAGTGGAAACTTTGAAGAAAAATGTTTCCAAATATAAGAAAAGGTGCACCACTGCTCGGACCGCCCTGAAAAAGTTGTCGGAGCAAATTACCGATACTTATCGTATCTTGCTTAGTAAGTTTCTTGCTGCTGACTGCCTTCATGCCTCTATTTTGCTACATGATACTCGGAATTACTGATATGGCCTTTCTTTATTTCAACTGCAGGTGCTAACCTTGCAGCCCCAGAAGAAGATGCTGTTGCAAAGGCTAAAACTTTAAAGACTGTGCTCCGGACTTTCTTTGCCGGCACCAAGTGGATATTGGACGCCGTGCAGTGGCCAACTGAGGTATATTCGGGTGAAGAAAATCTTATCCAAGCCTGCTCCATCGTGCCTCCATGGATCGAGATCTGGAAACGCTCGGCATGCCGGATTGGTATGACCCGGGTCTTTGCACTGGCTAAGGCTTATTTTCCTAAGCTTGAGCCGGCAAAGGTTATATCCGGGTTTCCAGAATTCAAAGCGGATGGCTCCAAGTTTGGGCCCAAGGACTTCAAGGCCGTACAATCCGCGGTGCGCCACTCGGCAACCACTTTGGCCGATAGTATGGATCTGCGCACGCTTATGAGTTCGTACGATGCTGAAGACAAAATCGTGAAGGAGGAAGCACCCCCACCGTTCGACATTTTGGAGAAATGGGCTGCCGATTCGGCCAGGAAGAGGGAAGAAACCACGAAGAGGGAGTCCGAGTTAGGATCAGAGCCAACCACCTCTACACCGGCTGTCCTCCCGCATGTCCGTCCTGATGCGAAGAATCTGGGTGACGATGCCGGGAGAGCTGCGGGGCAAGCCCAGGACCAAGACCCGGATGTAACACCTGGGGTGTTACTTGTTTGTTTGCTTGCATCATATGCATCACATTGCATTGCACCATGTTTGCATCACAACTGAAAATTTCAAAACAATTTAAACTTTCACCCTTGCTCAAAAATTTGCAATTTCAAACTTGCAACCAAAACCCCTCCATTGTTTTCCAATGATTGAATTTGTTTTAATCAATTGCCTGTTAATAAAATGTTCCCTGTTATTAAAACCTTAGTGGCTAATTCAAAAAATTCAAATCAAATCACTTCTAATTATCATATTTTCAATATGGGTTTAAAGATTAAAAAATTTGGCAAACCAAATAATCTCAATAATGTTTTCATAGTTGCTTGAACCTATTTAATATAATTTGTTATTTCCCAAAAATTCCCAAATCAAACCTTGTTTGGATTTCAACTAACCAATTTAAAAAAAAAGCAATCAAACTAATAGTTGAAGTCCAACTAACCATTTAAAAACCAAACTAATTTTACAAATTTTGAAAAAAACATTACCAACCTTGCTTTTGCTCATTGTTTGCAAATCAATAAAATTTCATTATAAAATAAAAACCACCCCAAAACCCCTATCCTTTCTCTCTCTTTTATTCTTTACAACAAAAATTTCAACTAATAGAAAAAAATAAAATGAAAGCTTAGAGGAGGAGGAAGCCCATCTTCTTTCTCTTCACCACCCAGCCCACCTCTTCTCCTCTTTCTCCCTAAAGCCCAAAGCCCTTCTTTTCTTTTCCCCCAAGCCTTTCCTTTCCTCCTCCTGCTTGCCCACCAACCTTCCTGTCGTCCCTCGAACCACCACCACGCCCTCCGATCAAGCTCTTCCCCCCCAGATGCCATGCCGTACACCTCCTCACCCCATAAAACCACACCAACCCTAACCCTAGCTATTCCCATCCACCATCGCCGCCGTCCTCTCTAGTTCTCCCTCCTCTGTTTTTTTCTCGTTGCCTGAACCACCGAGTCTCTGAACCGCACCCGACCACCACCGTAGACCACCTCTCCTCCCTCATCGCCGGTCACCATCCACCTCGAGGGGCTCCGCTCCCCGGGAATGGAAACGCGACGTCGTCCTGCACCGCACCGTCTCCTCGTCGTTTGCCGGGAGCGCCCACGGCGGCCGCGCCGTCGCCGGGGAGCGGCCCTCTGCCACTGCCGACAGGCAGTCGTCATCGACAGCAACCAGCGAGGTGAGCTCGCCCGCTGCTCCTTTCCCCTGCCTCCTTCTATCTGCTCCCGCACGGCACCCACACACACGCCCGCACCACTCCAGTGCACAGTCAACCGCGGCGCCGGCCGGTGATCGCCGTGGCCACCGGAGTTCTGCCGATCGCTGCCTCTTGTTCGTCAGGTTCAGTAGCGAAGCGATCTGTTTCAATTTTCAGTTAACAGGCGTAGTTGCACAATATCTTCCGTCAGTATTCTATCCTATCACAACCACGCGAGCAGCCGCAGTGGTAGCGTTCCACTGCTTGCGGCCTAGCGACCCCGGGATCGAATCCCCAGCGGCGCAATTCTTTTGGGGATTTTTCCCCTCACCGCGGCCCACCTGTAAGCCCCTCTACTGGCCACGCGTGCTGCTGCGTGGTCCACGCTGTCCAGGCCCACGGGCAGTGACATTGGGTAGAGTGAAACTGAGTAACAGATGTTTTCTGAAAATTCCTGGGAAATTCCAAATTCATTTTAATTGGCAGAATTAAAACAAAACTTTAAAATTCAATACCTTTTGTTTTATAATTCCAACAAATACAAACTTTATATGAATTCTGATCCCAATTTCTTAAACTTTCCAAATATCCAATTTGTGTACTATTTTGAAAACTTCAAATGCATTTAAAATTCAAATTTAAATAATTCAAATGTTAATTTGTAAATTCCATAACTAATTATTTATTAATCCAATAAAAGCAACTAAAATATGTTTTCCATACCATTTTGAATACCCTATTCAAATATAAATTTTGTTTCCTGGTTTGAATAATTTAAATTGCCTAAACAATTTAAATCTTGTTTAATTCAATTAAAAATTGTTTAATATTGTTTAATTCATAATTAAATAATCCAAAGTCCAATTTCAAAATATGAAACATGTAATCCATCTAAAATTTGATAACCTTTTCAAATATCAACTTTGTTATTTGTTTTGAACATTTTAAATGGATGAAAACAACAAGTACTTGTGTGTTCCCTTTAAGGCACCCAAAATTCCCTAAAATTAATAATAAAATTCTAAATTGCTACACCCTAATTTAATTTGATTCTAATGTTGTTATTTTGCTGTTTTCCTCATCCATGCATCATACTAAACCACTTTCACCTAATGGTTATTAGGAAAACAATTGTTTCAACCATAATTCATGGGCTGTTCATATGCAACTCAAATTGCATATGGGTCCATTTAAATTTGTTTAACTTGTCAACTAGGTTATTTCTATGCATCAATTAAATTGCCATGCATCCATATCTTGATCATGATGGATCTTTTGCCGTAGTAGTAATTGTTGCATCCGGTGTTTGTTCGAGGTTCATTGCTTCTTCCCGGATAGGACGTTGAGATGATGTGAGCAACGACAAGTTCTGCTACCTTGCGGGATCTCAGGCAAGTATACTCACCTGCATGCCATATGGCTGCCTTTCATCACTTGTTACCGATTCTTTCCGTTGATTCTTTTCTGCTAGCCTTAGTAGTAGTTGTTTCTGTTACGAACCTATCACATGAATCCTTTAACCCTGATATTGCCTCACCTCCACTCCTATAACCTTTGCTTGAGCCTGTGTCTTACTATCTTGCTTAGGGTTGTTTTGCTCGAGTCTGTTACCCGTTACGTCCTTTTATTACTTCATTATGTTCTGGGGGCTCGATGTTTAATCAATCAATCAATCATGCTAATGTTACTATTAATAATAAATTTGATGATAAGGCACCGGCAGGAGGCCCTTTGGTTTTGAGGCCTGCTAGTGTCGACCCTAATAGGAAAAGGGTCTTGTCTACTGATCCATGATGAGCGCACTACCCGCATTTGGGGAGTATGGGCTCCCCCTCAGTTTGACCCGATTCGCATCTCGTCCAAATCGCCTCATTTAGTTCGGGTTTTCCATTTGCTGCATGCATGATCTTGCGAGCCCTTGGTACCCGGGTGGAACTTTCGTAGTCGGCATATAGGGGGACACGTTCTTAGAGTGCTATGAGGGTCCATTTTCTTCTGGGCTCGATTAGCCGTGCGCCCAAGGTGCTTTGGGCTTGATGCGAAGAAGGGTTGGATTGTGTTGAGTGCCCCGCTTGGTGGAGTGGCCGCTCCATCTGGCGGGATATTCATGAGTGTACGGCTAAATTGGTCCAACCCTGCAGGGATAATCTTCTCGAGAAGCCGTGTTTTCCGCGGTTATGGATTACTTGGTGAAAGTACTGGCTAACAAGTACTCAGGACAACTTAAACCTAATGATTAACAATCTTTCACCCCATGATTAACAACTTGACTAGTAATAGGCTTATTGACACAATAATCTGAACCATCATTAATCCAACTGTGTGAGTTATCCTCGGATTGCTTCTTCGGATAAGGGGCGAGATCCAGGATGGGTTTGTTTGGATTTACTTTCAGTTGGTTACAATACTCGATCTTATCTTCTTTCTGATAGCCGAAAGTTGTAGTATCTCTCTGTAGTTGGTTAGTGCAGCCTGCTGTCGCTTATTTGCAATAACCCCCTTCCTTTCCGTTGATCCTAAAGTATTTGTATCTTGTGATGACTGGCTACGCCGGTAACTTGTGAGTATGGGTTTTATCCCCCTTGCCAGTACTTAACCGTACTGACCCACGAATCTCTTCGTGGCTGCAAATTCCAAATTGCAGTCAACAGGTTTGAAGTCTGACGACGTTAGCTTGGGAATCCCTCCGGCTTGGCCTGGGCAGGGATTGGACGCCTTCGGTTATCTTCAGGACTATTAGTCCAATTTGGATCTTGTCCGTAGACGGACGTTTGTTTCTTCCGCTGTTATTTGGATCTTTGTATTGTATCAGTTGTAACCCCGGCTCGTTTGAGTCATCTTGTATCTATCTGTTTCTGTTGTAATTGTGGATTATTCGCGAACTATTGTAATGTTATCATAAATGGCAACCTGGAATCGGTTATTATGCGGATTTGGCGGGAATGCTGAAATCTGCATAGTGCCCGATCTCGGGGCGTCACAAATGGTATCAGAGCCTTGGTTCCGATTCCCGATATTGTTTCGATACGAATGGTTATCGAAGCAACGGGTCCGCAAAGCCTGTAGGAAAACCTCGCTAACGGTCGTTGTTACTAGAGTGTCGAAAACTATTTCTGCTAAACTATTTTGGAAAACCTCTCAACAGGATTCGTGTTTTTCTCCTTATCCCTATTCTATTTCCCCTCCCAGTCTTATTTGTTTTGGAGTCTTCCCCTCTTGTCTACCTTTCAAAGTATTAGGATCCTACGTGGGTGGACGTTTTCTGAGCCCTTAACCTAATAGGTTCGATCATCGGAAGATTCCTGGTGGAAGAACATCGTCGTCACTCCGAGCAAGAAACCCTTGTTAGTGGTGTCGAGGAGATCAACTGGAAGCACGAAGAATCGATAGTCGAACTTCTTTCCCCTCCCGGGTTAGCAGGTGGATTGCGAGGGCGCAATCCCTTGTTAGTGGTGTCGTCTGTAACACCTGGGGTGTTACTTGTTTGTTTGCTTGCATCATATGCATCACATTGCATTGCACCATGTTTGCATCACAACTGAAAATTTCAAAACAATTTAAACTTTCACCCTTGCTCAAAAATTTGCAATTTCAAACTTGCAACCAAAACCCCTCCATTGTTTTCCAATGATTGAATTTGTTTTAATCAATTGCCTGTTAATAAAATGTTCCCTGTTATTAAAACCTTAGTGGCTAATTCAAAAAATTCAAATCAAATCACTTCTAATTATCATATTTTCAATATGGGTTTAAAGATTAAAAAATTTGGCAAACCAAATAATCTCAATAATGTTTTCATAGTTGCTTGAACCTATTTAATATAATTTGTTATTTCCCAAAAATTCCCAAATCAAACCTTGTTTGGATTTCAACTAACCAATTTAAAAAAAAAGCAATCAAACTAATAGTTGAAGTCCAACTAACCATTTAAAAACCAAACTAATTTTACAAATTTTGAAAAAAACATTACCAACCTTGCTTTTGCTCATTGTTTGCAAATCAATAAAATTTCATTATAAAATAAAAACCACCCCAAAACCCCTATCCTTTCTCTCTCTTTTATTCTTTACAACAAAAATTTCAACTAATAGAAAAAAATAAAATGAAAGCTTAGAGGAGGAGGCAGCCCATCTTCTTTCTCTTCACCACCCAGCCCACCTCTTCTCCTCTTTCTCCCTAAAGCCCAAAGCCCTTCTTTTCTTTTCCCCCAAGCCTTTCCTTTTCCTCTCCTGCTGGCCCACCAAACCTTTCTGTCGTCTTCCTCTGTTGTACGAACCACCACCACGCCCTCCGATCAAGCTCTTCCCCCCCAGATGCCATGCCGTACACCTCCTCACCCCCATAAAACCACACCAACCCTAACCCTAGATATTCCCATCCACCATCGCCGCCGTCCTCTCTAGTTCTCCCTCCTCTCTGTTTTTTTCTCGTTGCCTGAACCACCGAGTCTCTGAACCGCACCCGACCACCACCGTAGACCACCTCTCCTCCCTCATCGCCGGTCACCATCCACCTCGAGGGGCTCCGCTCCCCGGGAATGGAAACGCGACGTCGTCCTGCACCGCACCGTCTCCTCGTCGTTTGCCGGGAGCGCCCACGGCGGCCGCGCCGTCGCCGGGGAGCAGCCCTCTGCCGCTGCCGACAGGCAGTCGTCATCGACAGCAACCAGCGAGGTGAGCTCGCCCGCTGCTCCTTTCCCCTGCCTCCTTCTATCTGCTCCCGCACGGCACCCACACACACGCCCGCACCACTCCAGTGCACAGTCAACCGCGGCGCCGGCCGGTGATCGCCGTGGCCACCGGAGTTCTGCCGATCGCTGCCTCTTGTTCGTCAGGTTCAGTAGCGAAGCGATCTATTTCAATTTTCAGTTAACAGGCGTAGTTGCACAATATCTTCCGTCAGTATTCTATCCTATCACAACCACGCGAGCAGCCGCAGTGGTAGCGTTCCACTGCTTGCGGCCTAGCGACCCCGGGATCGAATCCCCAGCGGCGCAATTCTTTTGGGGATTTTTCCCCTCACCGCGGCCCACCTGTAAGCCCCTCTACTGGCCACGCGTGCTGCTGCGTGGTCCACGCTGTCCAGGCCCACGGGCAGTGACAGTGGGTAGAGTGAAACTGAGTAACAGATGTTTTCTGAAAATTCCTGGGAAATTCCAAATTCATTTTAATTGGCAGAATTAAAACAAAACTTTAAAATTCAATATCTTTTGTTTTATAATTCCAACAAATACAAACTTTATATGAATTCTGATCCCAATTTCTTAAACTTTCCAAATATCCAATTTGTGTACTATTTTGAAAACTTCAAATGCATTTAAAATTCAAATTTAAATAATTCAAATGTTAATTTGTAAATTCCATAACTAATTATTTATTAATCCAATAAAAGCAACTAAAATATGTTTTCCATACCATTTTGAATACCCTATTCAAATATAAATTTTGTTTCCTGGTTTGAATAATTTAAATTGACTAAACAATTTAAATCTTGTTTAATTCAATTAAAAATTGTTTAATATTGTTTAATTCATAATTAAATAATCCAAAGTCCAATTTCAAAATGTGAAACATGTAATCCAACTAAAATTTGATAACCTTTTCAAATATCAACTTTGTTATTTGTTTTGAACATTTTAAATGGATGAAAACAACAAGTACTTGTGTGTTCCCTTTAAGGCACCCAAAATTCCCTAAAATTAATAATAAAATTCTAAATTGCTACACCCTAATTTAATTTGATTCTAATGTTGTTATTTTGCTGTTTTCCTCATCCATGCATCATACTAAACCACTTTCACCTAATGGTTATTAGGAAAACAATTGTTTCAACCATAATTCATGGGCTGTTCATATGCAACTCAAATTGCATATGGGTCCATTTAAATTTGTTTAACTTGTCAACTAGGTTATTTCTATGCATCAATTAAATTGCCATGCATCCATATCTTGATCATGCTGGATCTTTTGCCGTAGTAGTAATTGTTGCATCCGGTGTTTGTTCGAGGTTCATTGCTTCTTCCCGGATAGGACGTTGAGATGATGTGAGCAACGACAAGTTCTGCTACCTTGCGGGATCTCAGGCAAGTATACTCACCTGCATGCCATATGGCTGCCTTTCATCACTTGTTACCGATTCTTTCCGTTGATTCTTTTCTGCTAGCCTTAGTAGTAGTTGTTTCTGTTACGAACCTATCACATGAATCCTTTAACCCTGATATTGCCTCACCTCCACTCCTATAACCTTTGCTTGAGCCTGTGTCTTACTATCTTGCTTAGGGTTGTTTTGCTCGAGTCTGTTACCCGTTACGTCCTTTTATTACTTCATTATGTTCTGGGGGCTCGATGTTTAATCAATCAATCAATCATGCTAATGTTACTATTAATAATAAATTTGATGATAAGGCACCGGCAGGAGGCCCTTTGTGGTTTTGAGGCCTGCTAGTGTCGACCCTAATAGGAAAAGGGTCTTGTCTACTGATCCATGATGAGCGCACTACCCGCATTTGGGGAGTATGGGCTCCCCCTCAGTTTGACCCGATTCGCATCTCGTCCAAATCGCCTCATTTAGTTCGGGTTTTCCATTTGCTGCATGCATGATCTTGCGAGCCCTTGGTACCCGGGTGGAACTTTCGTAGTCGGCATATAGGGGGACACGTTCTTAGAGTGCTATGAGGGTCCATTTTCTTCTGGGCTCGATTAGCCGTGCGCCCAAGGTGCTTTGGGCTTGATGCGAAGAAGGGTTGGATTGTGTTGAGTGCCCCGCTTGGTGGAGTGGCCGCTCCATCTGGCGGGATATTCATGAGTGTACGGCTAAATTGGTGCAACCCTGCAGGGATAATCTTCTCGAGAAGCCGTGTTTTCCGCGGTTATGGATTACTTGGTGAAAGTACTGGCTAACAAGTACTCAGGACAACTTAAACCTAATGATTAACAATCTTTCACCCCATGATTAACAACTTGACTAGTAATAGGCTTATTGACACAATAATCTGAACCATCATTAATCCAACTGTGTGAGTTATCCTCGGATTGCTTCTTCGGATAAGGGGCGAGATCCAGGATGGGTTTGTTTGGATTTACTTTCAGTTGGTTACAATACTCGATCTTATCTTCTTTCTGATAGCCGAAAGTTGTAGTATCTCTCTGTAGTTGGTTAGTGCAGCCTGCTGTCGCTTATTTGCAATAACCCCCTTCCTTTCCGTTGATCCTAAAGTATTTGTATCTTGTGATGACTGGCTACGCCGGTAACTTGTGAGTATGGGTTTTATCCCCCTTGCCAGTACTTAACCGTACTGACCCACGAATCTCTTCGTGGCTGCAAATTCCAAATTGCAGTCAACAGGTTTGAAGTCTGACGACGTTAGCTTGGGAATCCCTCCGGCTTGGCCTGGGCAGGGATTGGACGCCTTCGGTTATCTTCAGGACTCTTAGTCCAATTTGGATCTTGTCCGTAGACGGACGTTTGTTTCTTCCGCTGTTATTTGGATCTTTGTATTGTATCAGTTGTAACCCCGGCTCGTTTGAGTCATCTTGTATCTATCTGTTTCTGTTGTAATTGTGGATTATTCGCGAACTATTGTAATGTTATCATAAATGGCAACCTGGAATCGGTTATTATGCGGATTTGGCGGGAATGCTGAAATCTGCATAGTGCCCGATCTCGGGGCGTCACACCGGAGGGCAAGGGCAAGGGTGTGGACCCTATGCAAGAAGCCGAGTAAACAAATGCCATCACGATACCTTGGTCGTTTCGATGCTTTTATTCGAAACAGATATTCTTGTGTCGGTGCACCTATGCACCTTTGATACTAGTACCAAGACTTGTAACGTACTTTAATTCCTTGATATACCTCGCGCCTCTTCTGGCCTCTGGATGAACTTGATATTTATCTGGTTTTTGAGTTTATTCTTGATATCCGACTTTCTTTATGGTTCCTTTTGTGAGCCTCGGTTTCCGAGTTTCATGGATTTTGACAAGCGGACTTTTCTCTAAGTCCCCAAGTCCCCAAGACTCGGATGTTTCGGTTTTTTGAGTTTTAGCAACTAAGCAACTTTTCCTTTTTTTTCAAAATCCCCAGTCCCCGAGACCCAAAATACCGAGTCTGGGATGTATGGTTTTTCCAAGGGAACAAGTTGTTTGCTGCTAAGCCCAAGCCCAGAGCCGTTTCACATAGGTATTGAAGTTATGCTTGATAAACGTTGAGTTTCCGGCTATTAGCCCTGTACTCTGCATAACTTGTGGTTTAGATGACCCTTTTGACTATCTTATACTTTAAGCCGGCTTTCGCGTGGATACCATGTTGTTACATCTATACGAAAACAGGGTCAGGCAAGTCCCATTGGGCTTCATGGCTGATTGTAATCGTAAGCGAGCAAATCATGCCACTTTAGTGCGAGTCACATCGAGCTTAAGTAAGAAAAGTCAAGAAAATTTGGCTCCTTTGTCCGGTTATAAGATTGCAGCCGTACTCGTTTGCGAGTAATCGGCCCTCATAACTCATAGGCATCAAGGCCGGGTCCTTGGGTTTGCAACTGTGCTGTTCAAGCAATCAGTCCCCAGGACCTATATATGTGCAACATACTTGATGATACTGATGTACTGATAGCAATAAATAATGCCTACCTGTAACCGAAGTAAAGATCATAACAAAGTAGGACTTGATAACCATCTCTTTATTGATACGAGAAAGTTTGGGCCAGCGGGCCGCCTCATTAAAAACCTTCCAGTCCCCTTAGATACCCTGGATAGGAAAAGAGTGCGTCTGGAACCTGCTGCCCATTACATTGTTTTAGTTCTTCTTGGAATTCTGTCCGGAACTGACGTAATCGATGCACACTCTCCACTTGTTGATCTTTTTTACTATGAGTACCGGGTTTGCCAGCCAATCCGGATAAGGCGTTTCCATGACGCGGCTGGCTGTGAACGGCTGCGCAATTTCTTCTTTTGTGGTGGATTGTTTGTGTGAATCACCCTTGATGAAAGCCACCATCTTGGTGTCTCGTGCTGCCTTGAACTTTGCCCTTTCGCCTTCAGTACTTGGCTTTTTCAAGGTTGTTCTGTCATCCGGGTCTGCTTGAGACCGATAATATTTGAGTTCCTCTTTTCTACAAGCTTGTTCAGCCATTGCTGCATCTCCTTCATCGCACTCAGCCGCTATGTCCCGGCTTCCATGTATGGTGATGGTCTGTTTAGGACCCGGAATTTTTAGCTGTAGATACACATAACACGGCCTAGCCATGAATTTAGCATAAGCCGGCCTTCCGAATAGCGCGTGATAAGGACTGCGCAATTTGACCACCTCGAAAGTGAGCCACTCAACTCGATAATTATCCTTTGATTCCCCAAAAGCTACCTCCAATGCGATTTTTCCCTCGGGGCACGCTGAGTGACCCGGCACTATACCATGAAAAATTGTTGAACTTTTTTGTAGCTGAGACTCCTTGAAACCCATGCGCCGAAAGGTTTCCCAATATAGTATATTGATGCTACTTCCGCCGTCCATCAGGACCTTTTTCAGCTCATACCCATTGACCTGCGGCGCAACTACCAATGCTAAAACTCCCGGGTGTTCTATTCTTTCCGGGTGATCCCTTCTGATCCATGTTACATCCTGTTCTGACCACCTCAGGTATCTTGGAACAGCCGAAGACACCGAGTTTACCGCCTGTTTCAGTATCTTCTTGTCCTTGTTGGAACTTTCTGTAGTATGCACGTGATATTGACCCAACTGCTTGGGGTTGGCCTGGAAACCTCCAGCTCCCCCTTGGTTGTTACCTTGATTTCCGGCTGCCGGGTTACCGGCTGGGGGTGGGCCGTTGCCCGGGTTTCCACCTGGACCCGGTCCTCCTCCCCGACCTGCACCTCGCATGGCTCTGTTCACTTCCTCATTCTTCCACCTCTATAGGTCGGCGCACTGCTCCAAGGAGTGGTTAGCTGGCCTACCGTTCCTGCTGTGCTTCGGGCATGCCATTCTGAAGATGTCCCAATTATTACTTGGCCTTGGCCCTTGATAGTTTCCTCCATTGTGATTTCCAGTATTGAAATTTCCTTCTGCCCTGGGTCTTGAAGATCCGGCTTCAGTGTTGGCGACAAACTCGGAGCCTCCCTCAAACGGGCGCTTGTTCTGGCTGTTGTTACCCGACGCTGATCCATTGCCGGTTCTTCCATTATTACCTGTGTTTGCTTTTGCTTTTTTATCGTCAGTTTCCTCTTCCGTAGTGTCCGTTGCGGCATGTTTGTTGCATGCATCCATCAGTTCTCCCATCGTAACCTCCGAAGCATTCCGACTAGATTTCATGCGAGTTAATTTTTGTACTAAAGGTGTGTACTTGCAGGTCTTTGCCATAGCTTGCAGCGCATCCTTGGGCTGAATATCTGTAGATGAATGAAGTATTTCCATAACCCGGCGCACCCAGCTGCGCGCCGATTCGCCCTTCTTCTGAACACATCGCTCTAGGTCATCAATAATGAATAACTTTCTGCACGTCCCGTGAAAGTGCTTGATAAACGCCGTTTTCAATTCTTCCCATGACTTGATAGATCCTTCCGGTAGATTGGTGAACCATAACTTTGTTGCTCCCTCTGACATCGTTAGATACATGAATTTGGCTTGAAGATTCTCGGACGCATTGCGAATCGACATGGCCATCTCATAACTGCTCAACCATGTTTCCGGATCCATAGTCGGCTCATAATTCACTACTTTACCCGGTTCTTTGAACTTTTCCGGGTAAGGTTCAGCCCTGATGCTACCCGAAAGACACTTAGGTCCTGCAAGAATGGTCGAAGCTGGTCTTACTCGGGAAACGTGTGATCCTGCAGGGGGTACAGCTGGACGCGGTACTGCTGGTGGCCCATGTGCCGCAGACCCGGCCACGGCTCTCCTGGCTCTGGAACTGTCCACGATGGCTTGTGCTGCTGATGCTGCTGGTACTGCCTGAATGTGTGGAGGAGGCGGCATTTGCTGCTGCTCTTCCCTCCGCCGTGTCGAACTTGTCTGGACATTGCCGGCATTACCTCGCTGTTGGCTGACATATGGTGTCCCATGCATTCCACTTCTGTGATCCGGGTAATTAACTTGTTGTGCCACCGCAGTGCGCAGCATATCTATCGCCCGCCGGGTCTCCTCTGCGTGGGGCGACTCTCTCATGGGGATTAGATTCAGTGCTAGCGTTGCCGCGTATACGTTGTCCATGGGATTGTTGTAATGACCCGCTGGTGTGCGAAAACGTGATGGTGGTGGTGGTGGTGGTGGTACAGTATTGCCGGTAGTAACCCCAGTCTGTGGTACGGGTAACCCGGCCTGCGTGTCTACCGGTTGTACTCCTCCGGTTGTCGGCTGGGGGACGGTTCCTTCATTTGCCGCTGGGATCGGCTGATCCTGAGGCGTGATAAATAGCGCAGCCGGGTTTATGACTCCTCCCAATGCTGGCAATCTGGTTTGGTGCCTTTGATGTATTCTAGTTGTTTCCTCTCGGAGCCGGGTTTCCAGTGCATCCACCTCGCGTTGTCGTGTGGCCATCCCTTGTCTTTCTGCCTCTACTTGCCTTCTCTGCTGCTCCAATGCACGACGGGCTACGTCCAAATCCCTAACACGTTCCGCCGCGTTCTCTGGAGTGATAACTGTGGCAAGAACTGTCGGATCTAGGATCAGATTGTTGTCGAACAGGGTCGGATGTTGTGGATTGGAAGGACCCGCTCCTGGTGTCCGGTTTGCTAGGAATCCAAACGTGTTCGCGTGTAACTCGTTTTCTGGCGCTTGACTGGTAACCGATGCCGACTCTCCGTCAACCTGGGCCAAAACCGTGTTTCCGTTAGCCGGTCCCTGCTGCCGGGTCAATGCTTGTGCTGCCCCGGCTGCGGCCGCGGTTACGTTCTCTTGGTTGAGATTGGTCGCGGGAGCCGTGTAAACCGCAACCCGGCGCACAATGCTTGGCGCAAATCCGTATTGCTCCTCTTCGCTGTTGTGTTCCTCGTACCGGTTCTCCAGTAGATGCAGGATAGATTCGATATCATCTTCTTTCTCGACCCGGCCACGCGGGGTCCATGACGGCTCCTCCGGCTGTTCCCACTTCGTGGTGGGCTCTTCTGTCGGGTTTGTTGTCCCAACTGATTCTTCTCCATCTGATTGGATATAGCTGGTCTTCCCTGACACATAATGAAACCCAAAGTCGTCAGGGATCGAACCGGAAGTACGTACCATACCGATGAAGACGCTGATCTGGCCGATTGTCATGATAGATCCGGATTCGAGGTGATCCGACTCTGGCCCCCAGCCGGAATCGTCCACCATCTTCTCTCCTTCGTGGTCGATGTAGATCTCGCCGATGACTAGATTCTCCATGTTCTTCCGAGCTTCTACCGTGATGTAAACACCTTTGGACGCAGGCCCCACGGTGGGCGCCAACTGTCGTGGGATAATCACGGCAGACGTTACCGGGGGTAACTGATCTTGGGGCAAGACGACACAGGCATTTGGGAGAGGGTTTAGCTCAGAGGAGAACATGATGATACTCGATCTGGTAGCCGGCAATCAAGTCGCCGAGTCTCCGATCTCGATATATTAACTCAACTCTCGTGTTACACTGGATGCTCGATATCAAGCGATATTGCTAGAACTCTTGGATCTCTAAACTAGACCGAGGGGCCGGTTTATAAAGCACCCGGACCCCCTGGCTTGCCCTCCAAGGCGCACCCTGAACCCTACCCGGACACCACATACGAAAAACCCTAACTTTCCTTACCGCAACCCACAATCCTGGTTACGAGGCCTACGAACTTGGGCCTTCCAGAAGCTCCTTTATCCTTAGCCTGATCTTGCGCAGCGTCCATTGGGCCGAGTTACACCTTGGTGTTGGCCTACCGGGTTATCATCCCTCCGTCAACAATGGTAGCGCCCACCTTTTTGCAAGATTTCCCCAGTTCCGTCAGATCCGGGACTTTCGGGCTCTAAGTAGTCCTCGCATATGCTGAGAGAATCCGACGCCGGTGAAGTGCGCCCTAACACAGAGAGCGAGGGAATCTTGCGCATCCAAGACCCATCACACACTCTAACACACATGGTATGACATACGCTAGGATTTGGTGGCATTCGTATGATCCGGAACCCCTCTCCGAAGAAACCATAGCCCCGCTGAGAAAAAAGACGAAATTGCCGTTCTGGCCCCTCTACGTGAGCTGGAAGGGGATAGAAAAGTGGAACCAATTTCTTGGTTGTATTAGTTTAGGCCCAATGAACACCCAAGACAATTGTAGGTCCAACCTCTTGGCAAGATTCCCCCAGTTCCGTCAGTTCTAGGAGTTTCGGGCTCTAAGTAGTCCTCGAACTCGCTAGAGAGAATCTGACGCCGGTGAATCCCTAACACTGGGAGCGAGGGAATCTTGAGCATACAAGACCCATGCCACACTATAACACACGTGGTATGACATGCCATGGGATTGGGTGGCATTCAAACGATCTTGAGCCCCCTCTCCTGAGAAACCATAGCCCCGATGAGGAAAAAGACGGAATTGTCGTTCTGGCCCCTCTACGTGAGCCGAGAGGGGGTAGCAAAGTGAAACAAATTGCTTGGTTGTGTTAGGTTAGGCCCAAGGAACACCCAAGACAATGTTTGGGCCCACCGATTGGCCAGATTACCCCAGTTCCATCAGTTCCGGGAGTTTCGGGCTAATCCTGGAACAGCAGAGAGAATATGACGCCGGTGGAGCCCTAAAACAGAGAGCGAGGGAATGTTTTCCATCCAAGACCTATGACACACTCTAACACGCATGGTATGTCATAACATGGGGTAGTGGCATTGATGGAGGGATGATAACCCGGTAGGCTAACGCCAAGGAGTAACTTGGCCCAAAGGACGCTGCGCAAGACCCGGCTTAGGATAAAGGAGCTTCTAGAAGGCCCAGGAACATAGGCCTCGTAACCCGGATTGTGGGTTTCGGTAAGGAAGTTTAGGGTTTGTGAGCAGTGTCCGGGTAGGATTCAGAGTACGCCTTGGGGAGTAAGCCATGGGGTACGGATGTTATATAAGCCGGTCCCTAGGTTAGGGTTAAACAAGCTGTAGCATAAGCAATAGTACAATCGCCGGATTGAGAGGTATCGAGTATCCATTGTAGCCCGAGAGTTGAGATAATATATTTAGATTGGAGACTCGGCGACTTGATTGCCGGCTACCAGATCGCATATCACCATGGTTTCCTTTGAGCTAAACCCTCTCCCAAACACTCGAGTCGATTCGCCCCAAGACAAGTTACCCCCGGTAACGTCTGCCGTGATTATCCCACGACAGTTGGCGCCCACCGTGGGGCCTACGTCCAAGGGTGTTTACATCACGGGAGAAGCTCGGGAGAACATGAAGAACCTCGTCATCGGCGAGATCTACACCAACCCCGAAGGAGAGAAGATGGTGGACGATTTTGGCTGGGGGCCAGAGTCGGATCTGCTCGAATCCGGATCTGTCGTGACAATCGGCCGGGTCAACGTATTCACTGGCATGGTACGTACGTCCGGTTCAATCCCTGACGATTTTGGATTTGATTCTGTGTCAGGGGAGGCCACCTGCGTTCAGTCTGATGGAGAAGAATCGGTCGGGACGATAGATCCGACAGAAGAGCCCACCACGAAGAGGGAACAGCCGGAGGAGCGGGTATGGACCCCGCGTGGCCGGGTTATGAGAGAAGATGACACCGAGTCTATCATGCACCTGCTGGAGGACCGGTACGAGGAAGACAACGATGATGAAGAAGAATACGAATCTGCGCCAAGCATCGTGCGCCAGGTCGCGGTTTACACGGCCCCCGCAACCAATCTTAATCAGGGGAACGTGACCGCGGCCGCTGTCGGAACAGCACAAGCTTTGGCCCAGCAGCAAAATCCGGTTGACGGAAACCCGGTCTTAACCCGGGTCGACGGAGAATCGGCATCAGTTACCTGCCATGCGGCGGATAGCGAGTTGCAGGCAAACATGTTCGGATATCTGGCAAACCGGACACCAGGGGCGGGTCCTTCAAATCCGCAATACCCGGCCCTGTTCAACAACAACCTGATCCTGGATCCCACCATTCTAGCCACAGTCATAACCACGGAAAACGCGGCGGAACGTGTTAGGGATCTGGATAGCCCATCGTGCATTGGAACAACAGAGAAGGCAAGTGGAAGCAGAAAAACAAGGGGTAGCTGCGCGCCAGCGCGATCTAGATGCATTGGAGAACTGGCTCTGAGAAGAGACAACCAGAGTGCGTCAAAGGCACCAGACCAGATTACCGGCAACGGGTGGAGTTATAAACCCGGCCACACTATTCATCACACCTCAGGATCAACCGATTCCAGCGGCGAACCAAGGAACTGTACATCAACCCGCAACTGGAGGAGCACAACCGGTAAACACGCATGCCGGGTTGCCCATATTACAGACTGGAGTTACTACCGGCAATACATTACCACCACCACCACCATCACAGTTTCGCACGCCAGCAGGTCATTACAACAACCCCATGGATAATGTGTACGCAGCAACACTCGCATTGAATCAAATCCCCGTGAGAGAGTCACCCCACGCAGAGGAGACCCGGCGGGCGATAGATCTATTGCGCACTGCGGTGGCACAGCAGGTTAATTACCCGGATAACATAAGTGGAATGCATGGGACACCGTATATCAGCCAGCAACGAGCCAATACCGGCAATATTCAGACAAGCTCAGCGCGACGGAGGGCAGAGCAGCAGCAAATGCCGCCTCCTCCTCGTGTTCAAGCAGTACCAGCGGCGTCAGCGGCGCAAGCTATTGTGGACAGTTCCAGAGCCAGGAGAGCCGCGGCCGGGTCTGCGGTGCACGGACCAGCAGCAACGCCGCGCCTAGCCGCACCCCCCGTAGGATCACACATATCCCGAGTAAGGCCAGTTCCGACTAATCTCGCTGGGCCTAAGTGTCTGTCGGATAACATCAGGGCTGAGCCTTACCCGGATAAATTCAAGGAACCGGGTAAAGTAGTAAATTATGAGCCGACTATTGATCCAGAAACATGGTTGAGCAGTTATGAGATAGCTATGTCAATCCGCGACGCATCTGAAAACCTTCAAGCCAAGTTCATGTACTTGATGATGTCAGAAGGAGCAGCAAAGTTGTGGTTCAATAACCTACCGGAAGGATCTATCAAGTCATGGGAGGATTTGAAAACTGCGTTTATCGAGCACTTTCATGGGACGTGCAGAAAACTATTTACTATTGATGACTTAGAGCGGTGCGTACAGAAGAAGGGAGAATCGGCGCGCAGCTGGGTGCGCTGATTTATGGAAATACTTCACTCATCCACAGATATTCAGCCCAAGGATGCGTTACAGGCAATGGCAAAGACAATGCAAGTACATACCTTTAGTGCAAAAGTTGACTCGCATGAAATCCAGTCGGAATGCTTCAGAAGTTACGATGGGAGAGCTAATGGACGCATGCAACAAACATGCTGCAACGGATACCACAGAAGAGGACGTCGATGACAAGAAAGCAAAAGCGAACACAAATAACAATGGAAGAACCGGCAATGGATCAACGCCGGGTAACAATGGAGGTAATAATGGAAACAACCAGAACAAGCGCCCGTTGGGAAATTCCGAGTTTGTCGCCAGCACAGAAGCCGGGTCTTCAAGGCCCAGGGCAGAAGGAAATTTCAACATAGGAAATCACAATGGAGGAAATTATCATGGACCGCCAAGGCTGGGTAACAATTGCGATATCTTCAGAATGGCGTGCCCAAAGCACAACAGGAACGGTAGGCCGGCTAACCATTCATTGGAGCAATGTGCGGACCTACAGAGATGGAAGAACGAGGAAATAAACAAGGCTATGCGAGGTGCAGGTCGGGGAGGAGGACCGGGTCCGGGTGGAAACCCGGGCAACGGCCCACCCCCAGCCGGCAACCCGGCAGGCGGAAATCCGGGTAATAACCAGGGGGGAGCTGGAGGTTTCCAGGCCAACCCCAAGCAGTTAGGACAATATCACGTGCATACTACAGGAATTTCCAACAAGGATAAAAAGATACTGAAAAAGGCGGTAAACTCAGTTGCCTCGGCCGTTCCGAGATACCTGAGATGGTCGGAGCAGGACGTCACATGGAGCAGAAGGGATCACCCGGAAAGGATAGAACACCCGGGAGTCTTAGCATTAGTGGTTGCGCCGCAGGTTAATGGTTATGAGCTGACAAAGGTCTTAATGGACGGCGGTAGTAGCATCAACATCCTATATTGGGAAACCTTTCTACGCATGGGTCTCAAGGAGTCCCAGCTACAGAAGAGTTCAACAGTTTTTCACGGGATAGTACCGGGTCACTCAGCGTGCCCCGGGGGAAAAATCACATTGGAGGTAGCTTTTGGAGAATCGAAGGACAATTTCCGGGTTGAGTGGCTCACCTTCGAGGTGGTCAAGTTGCGCAGCCCTTATCACACGCTATTCGGCGGCTTATGCTAAGTTCATGGCCAGGTCGTGTTATGTGTATCTACAGCTAAAGATCTCGGGTCCCAAGCAGACCATCACCATACATGGGAGCCGGGATATAGCGGCTGAGTGCGATGAAGGAGATGCGGCAATGGCTGAACAAGCTTGCAGGAAAGAGGAACTCAAGTATTACCGGTCTCAAGTAGACCCGGATGACAGAACAACGTTAAAAAGTCCGAATACTGAAGATGAGAGAGCGAAGTTCAAGGCAGCGCAGGACACCAAGATGGTGGCCTTTGTCGAGGGTGATCCTTCTAAGCAATTTGCTATAGGATCTAACTTGGACAGCGAGCAGGAGAAGGCACTTGTGAAGTTCATTCGTTCGAATCAGGATGTGTTCGCCTGGACGCCCAGCGACATGCCGGGTATCCCTACAGAGCTGGCAGAGCACAGTTTGCACGTTGATCCCAAGTCCAGGCCTGTGAAGCAGGGCCTGAGAAAAATGAATGAAGAAAGAAGGAAAGCTATAGGAGAAGAAATTGCACGGCTGCTTACAGCCGGCTTTATCATGGAAGTATTTCACCCGGACTGGTTAGCAAACCCGGTTCTCGTGATGAAAAAGACCAATGAGTGGAGAATGTGCATTGATTATACAAGTCTCAACAAGCATTGCCCAAAGGATCCGTTTGCACTACCAAGGATAGATCAGATGATAGACGCAGTGGCTGTGATGGAGGGATAATAACCCGGTAGGCCAACTCCAAGGTGTAACCCGGCCCAAAGGACGCTGCGCAAGATCCGGGTAAGGATAAAGAAACTTCTGGAAGGCCCAAGTTTGTAGGCCTCGTAACCCGGATTGTGGGTTACGGTAAAGGAAAGTTAGGGTTGTATGCGGTGTCCGGGTAGGGTTCAGGGCGGCTTGGAGGGTAAGCCAGGGGTACGGGTGCTTTATAAACCGACCCCTAGGTTTAGCTGAGAGAGATCTAAGAACCCTAGCAATATCGTTTGGTATCGAGTATCCAGTGTAACACGAGAGTTGAGTTAATATCTTGAGATCGGAGACTCGGCGACTTGATTGCCGGCTACCAGATCGAGTTCCATCATGTTTTCCTCTGAGCTGAACCCTCTCCCAAACGCCTGTGTCGTCTTGCCCCAAGATCCGTTACCCCCGGTAACGTCTGCCGTGATTATCCCACGGCAGTTGGCGCCCACCGTGGGGCCTACGTCCAAAGGTGTTTACATCACGGGAGAAGCTCGGAAGAACATGGAGAATCTTGTCGTCGGCGAGATCTACATCGACCACAAAGGAGAGAAGATGGTGGACGATTCCGGCTGGGGGCCGGAGTCGGATCACCTCGAATCCGGATCTATTGTGACGATCGGCCAGATCAGCGTCTTCATCGGTATGGTACGTACATCTGATTTAAAAGGACAATATCATGTGCATACCACAGGAACTTCTAATAGGGACAAAAAGATACTCAAGCAAGCTGTGAACTCGGTTTCCTCGGCTGGTCCGGGATACCTGAGATGGGTGGAGCAAGAGATAACGTGGAGCAGAAGAGATCACCCGGAAAGAATAGAGCACCCAGGAGTCTTAGCATTGGTAGTCGCACCACAGGTTAATGGTTACGAGTTAAAAAGGGTCCTGATGGATGGTGAAAGTAGCATCAATATCTTGTACTGGGAAACTTTTTCACGCATGGGTCTCAAAGAGTCCCAGCTACAGAAAAGCTCAACAATTTTTCATGGAATAGTGCCGGGTCACTCGGCATGTCCCGGGGAAATCGCATTGGAGGTAGCTTTCGGAGAATCAACGGATAATTATCGAGTCGAGTGGCTCACGTTCGAGGTGGTCAAATTGCGCAGTCCTTATCACGCACTATTTGGAAGACCGGCTTACGCCAAATTCATGGCCAGGCCGTGTTATGTGTATTTGCAGCTGAAGATTCCGGGTCCTAAGCAGACCATCACCATACATGGAAGCCGGATATAGCGGCCGAGTGCGACGAAGGAGATTCGGTAATGGCCGAGCAAGCTTGCAGAAAAGAAGAACTCAAGTATTATCGGTCTCAAGTAGATCCGGATGATGGAACCGCATTGAAAAGGCCGAATACTGAGGACGAAAGAGTAAAATTCAAGGCAGCACAAGACACCAAGATGATAGATTTTGTCGAAGGTGATCGCACTAAGCAATTTACTATAGGGTCTAACTTGGACAGCGAGCAGGAGAAGGCACTTGTGGAGTTTATTCGTTCGAATGCGGACGTATTCGCCTGGACACCTAGCGACATGCCGGGTATCCCTACAGAGTTGGCAGAGCACAGTTTGCATGTAGATCGCAAGTCCAGGCCTGTGAAGCAGGGCTTGAGAAAGATGAATGAGGAAAGAAGGAAAGCTATAGGTGAAGAAATTGCTCGGCTATTGACAGCCAGCTTCATCATGGAAGTATTTCACCCGGATTGGTTAGCAAATCTGGTGCTAGTGATGAAAAAGACCAATGAGTGGAGAATCTGCATTGATTTTACGAGTCTCAACAAGCATTGCCCAAAGGATCCGTTCGCACTACCAAGGATAGATCAGATCATAGATGCAGTAGCTGGGAGTGACCTATTGTGCTTTCTAGACGCTTATTCCGGATATCATCAGATTAAACTCAAGAGGGAGGATTGGGAGAAAACATTGTTTATAACCCCTTTTGGGGCCTTTTGTTACAAAACCATGACATTTGGGTTGAAGAACGCTGGCGCAACTTATCAACGGTGTATTGAAAAGTGCTTCGAGGACCAAATTGGACGCAACGTCCATGCTTATGTGGATGATGTGGTTATCAAGACCAGGAAGGCAGAAACATTTATCGACGATCTAAAGGAAACGTTCAAGAACTTAAAGGTATCAGATGAAGCTTAACCCGACAAAGTGCGTATTTGGAGTTCCAGCCGGGAAATTACTTGGCTTTATCGTTTCCGAGAGAGGAATTGAAGCAAACCCGGACAAAATCAAAGCTATCCAAAGTCTGAAAAAGCCGGAAAATTTAAAGCATGTTCAAAAGCTCACGGGCTGCGTAGCAGCCTTGATCCGATTTATATCAAGACTCGGAGAAAAGGCAATACCCTTGTACCGGCTCGTGAGAAAATCCGACAAATTTGTATGGGATCAAGAGGCGGATGAGGCATTCGAAGCACTAAAGAAGCAGTTATCTGAAGCACCAGTACTAGCGGCCCCGGGTCCTAAAGAGCCTATGTTGCTATACGTGGCAGCTGGCCCCCGAGCCGTCAGTGCAGTAGTGGTTGTGGAGCGTAAAGAGGATGGGAAAGGTTATCCAGTCCAGAGGCCGGTTTATTATGTCAGTGAGGTATTATCAGAGGCAAAGCAGCGCTATCCGCATTGGCAAAAGCTGGTTTTCGGGGTCTTTATGGCCAGCCGGAAACTGAAGCCGTATTTCCAGGAACACCCCATAACAGTGGTTAGCTCAATACCAATGTCGGATATCATCAGAAACTCGGATGCGACTGGAAGAATAGCCAAATGGGCGATAGAAATGGGGGATTATCACATCAGCTATGAGCCCAGGTCAGCAATCAAATCTCAGGCTCTGGTTGATTTCGTTAATGATTGGACACACACAGGCATGACTACCATGATTCCAAACTCCGAGTCATGGATTATGCACTTCGATGGATCAAAGCAGTACGAGGGATCAGGAGCTGGAGTGGTGCTAACATCACCCAAAGGAGACAAATTGAGTTACGTACTACAAATTCACTTTGACTGTTCCAACAACGTGGCCGAGTATGAGGCCCTATTGCATGGCTTAAAGGTAGCCAAGGAGATGAACATTAAGAGGATACGATGCTTTGGAGATTCGGACCTTGTGGTACAGCAGGTGTCAGGAACTTGGGATAGAAAGGACACAACTATGGCAGCATACCGTAGGGAAGTTGATAGGGTTGCAAGATGTTTTTCCGGGTACGAGGTGGAGCATATAGACAGAAGAAAGAATGAGGCAGCCGACGCCCTCGCTAGACTCGGCTCGCGCAGAGAGCCGGTTCCACCTAACGTTTTCCTGGACAAATTATGGCGACCATCAGTTAAAACCGAGTCAGAGGAGGAATTGGCAAGTCAAGACCCGGATTTAGGACTTGTGGCCACTGTACGTGCTATTCCCGAGTGGACAGAACCGTTTTTGGCCTACCTATCACGGGGCGAGTTACCACAGCAAGAGGTGTTAGCAAGGCAAATTCTGCGGCGAGCAAAGGGATATTCGATCATCAATGGGGAGTTATACAAGATAAGTGCAGCAGGAGTCTTTTTGCGCTGTGTAGCACCAGAAGAAGGCCGACAGATTCTTAAAGAAATCCATGAAGGTGATTGTGGGCATCATGCATCCACAAGATCCCTTGTGGCCAAAGCTTATCGACACGGATTTTTCTGGCTCACGGCTCTAGCAGATGCGGAGCGCTTAGTGGCAAGGTGTGACGGATGTCAAAGGTACGCACGCCAAACCCACGTGTCGGCTATGGAATTACGGACTATTCCGCTAACTTGGCCGTTCGCGGTTTGGGGTAAGGACATGGTTGGTCCCTTTCACATGTCACCTTGCAAGAAGACACATCTTTTGGTGGCTATTGATAAGTTTACCAAGTGGGTTGAGGTTATGCCAGTAACCAATTGTGAAGCAGTCACAGCAGTCAAGTTCCTGAAAAGAATTATCTATCGGTTCGGGTATCCCCACAGTATAATTACCGACAATGGAACTAACATGTCCCTTGGCGCAATGGAAAAGTTTTGTGGTAGCAATGGAATCCTACTTGACGTAGCATCAGTGGCTCATCCGCAGGCCAATGGACAAGTGGAGAGGGCAAACCAAGAATTACTTCGTGGACTAAAACCACGACTGCGAGTCCCTTGCATTAGGGCTGCGGGTGCATGGGTCGAAGAACTACCTTCCGTGGTCTGGGGTATCAACACTACACCTAACAGATACTCAGATGACACCATTCTTCATGGTTTATGGTGCGGAAGCAGTGCTGCCGAGTGATATTATTCATGATTCACCTCGAGTATCAGCTTACGTCGAGGTAGAGAACGAGAAGACCCGGCAGGAAGCCGTAGATATGTTAGAAGAGCAAAGGGAACAAGCCCTGGAAAGATCAGCCATATATCAGCAAGATCTACGGAGGTATCATAGCCGGCGCGTGAAAACCCGGGTATTCCAGGAAGGAGACTTGGTTCTGCGCCTGGTACAGTCAAACGAAGGAAAACACAAATTATCACCACCATGGGAAGAACCGTTTATCATAAGCCGGAATCTGCATAATGTATCATATTACTTGGTAGATGCAAGGGAAGAGTCGGCTACAGTTAACGACACCGCTCATACCACTTCATCTATGCAAGAAAGAGACAGACCATGGAACGTGGCTCAGCTACGTCCATATTATACTTAGTAAAAACTGTATTGGCAAGTGGAATTGCACGATGTAACAGGCAGCAGGTTTCAGACGACTACTCTTTTCCTATCCAGGGTACCCTTGGGGACTGGATGGGTTTTTAATGAGGCGGCTTGCTGACCCAACATTCTCATATCAAGAAAAGAAGTGGTTATTCTCATGTTCCTTAATCTCAGTACGTTGCATATATAGGTCTTGGGGGCTGATTGCTTGAATAGCACAGTTGCAAACCCAATGACCCGGCCTTGATGCCTATGAGTTATAAGGGCCGATTACTCGCAAACGAGTACGGCTGCAATCTTATAACCGGACAAAGGAGCCAAACTTTCTTGACTTTTCTTACTTAAGCTCGATGTGACTCGCAATAAAAGTGGCATGATTTGCTCGCTTACGATTACAATCAGCCATGAAGCCCAATGGGACTTGCCTGACCCTGTTTTCGTATAGATGTAACAACATGATATCCACGCGAAAGCCGGCTTATAGTACAAGATTGTCAAAAGGGTCATCTAAACCACAAGTTATGCAGAGTATAAGGCTAATAGCTGGAAACTCAATGTTTATCAAGCATAACTTCATTACCTATGTGAAACGGCTCCGGGTTTGGGCTTAGCAAACAACAAAACTCGTTCTCTTCGAAAAGACCACATATCCCAGACTCGGAAATTCGGGTCTTGGTGATTCGGGATTTTGGAAAGGAAAAAGTAGCTTAACTGCTAAGGCTCAAAAAACCCAAACATCCGAGTCTTGGGGACTTGGGGGCTTAGAAACAAGTTCGCCCGTCAACACCCACGAAACTCGGAAACCGAGTCTCACAAAAGGAGTCGTAAAGAAAGTCGGATATCAAGAACAAGTTGACTCAAAAGTGGGTAAATTTAAACGATCAGAAGAAGCACAAAGTGTATCAAGAACTTAGAGTGCATTACAAACTCCGGCAAATAGTACCAAAGGTGCACAGGTGCACCATCCAAAATTGTTTTAAACGACACATCGATCAACTGACGCATATGAAGTAGCATCAGGCATCAGGTATCACTCGGCGTTCTAGGCCGCAGCGTCCATCTTCGCCTTGTCCTTGCTATCACTTGGGGTAACAGCAGCACCCGGATCAGTAGTACCGGCTCGTGCAGGAGGAGGAACGACTGGTGTGGAGGTAGCGGGTGCAGAATCGGCTTCAGCTTTCTTTTTGTCAGCCTCCTCCCTCAACTTAGCAGCTTCCACCTTCCATCGGGCCAGCATGTCATACGGCTCGGAAGATCCGACTTAACCGCTTCACCAGCATCATCATACGCAGGAACAAGGGAATCGACATCTAAGCCATCAGCAATCACGCTGGCCGGGTAACGGACTTCCTTCTGGAAGGCCTAGAAATCCTTCACGGAGAACTTGGACCCATCAAGCTTGTATTCTGGGAAACCGCCCATAAGCTTGGCTAGCTCGAGCTTAGGGAAGTAAGCCTTGGCAAGCGCAAGACCCCGGGTTACTCCAACCCGGCAGGACGAGCGTTTCCAGTGCCAAATCCACTCGGGGATAGTGGAGCAAGCGTCTAGCATTCTCTTCAGGTCGCCATGCCCTTTACCCGGCCACCGTATTTCTTGAAGGATCCATTTGGTTCCGGTGCATAGCTGCCGGATAACGCTCTTGATAGTTTTCAGCCTGGCGATGTCACCCTCGTCCGGCATCACTTCATCCGGACCTGCAGAATTGGAAACATGAGTCAGGAAACTCCGGGTATTTATCAAAAGGATAACCCGGATGAAGAAACGTACCAAGCAAAGCACGATACGTATCAGCAATTTGAACAGAAAGGCTCGTTAGATCATCTTCTGCTGTGTGAGCCCTCCTCCTATACTTCTTCATTATCGTCATGCTCCTCCTGGCCTCAGCCTCGGCCGCCTCACGCAGAGCCACCTCCTTTTCAATGAGCTTGGTGGCCTTGGCCAGTTTCTCCTCAGATTGAGTCACGAAGGACTGCATGGATGCAAGGAAGGATTAGCCGGGTAAAGGGGGCAAGTTATCAGTCGCTTATATCGTAAAGTCCCAAGCAAATTGTGAATCAATTCACTCGGAACTTGGGGACTGGATAAGGACACAAGCAATATTAGTCGGGTTTACCTCGTGTTTGGCTATTAAAGCCTCCAAGATGTTTTCTTCCTTAGCCCTCAAAGCGCGCAAGGTTTCGAGCATCTGGGCAAACGTCAGGTCCTCGGGTCGGACACCGGAAGAGCCGGCAGCCTGGTCGCCTGATGGGGGAGCTCTCCCCGCCCTCTGGGTCGAGACCTGGACAGTCTGAGTATCCGGGTTGGGAGAACCCATCCTCGTGTCCGGAACCTCGATCTCCTCGTCCACTGGTTCGGATGAAGCAGGAGACCCGGCGGTTTGGTGAAGTGGATCGCCCAAGGGGCCTTGTTCCTGGTTGTTCTCAATATCACCGCCAGTCGAGGCATCTACGTTCTCAGTCGGCTCCTCTGTCTGACGGTTATCCGCCTCCCGGTTATCCATCCCCACATTCTCCGGGTCACTAATGGTGACTTGAGCGCTAAAAGAAAGATGAGAGGAGGCAGTTAGCAATGGTGATTGAAAATTGTCAGGTCTCAAAAGATGTCATATAGCAAAAACTTACCCGGTATTTACGGCGTAATCCGGCGGGAGCTCGCTGCTGGAAGCAGACGAAGATGTCAAAGGGACCGACAGCGGAACCCGGAATTGCCCGGCACGTGGATGGTTAGGAGAAGGGTGGCGCTGAGGAGAATTGGAAGGACGAGGCGGAGGAGCACTGGCACGATGGACGGGGGAGGTGGAGATGCCCGGGTTAAGGGGATCCTCACCCGGGGAACTCCGAGTTACTCTGCGCTTGGCTGGAAGAGAATCCTTCAAGTACGACGAGTTCGATAATTGATGGTTAAGTTGTCGCATGGCATCAAAGGAGTAAGGTTCAGAGGATATAGAGGAGAAAGGAACCTTGGACACTGCCCCTCTGGTCTTCCTCTTGGCTCCAACTGTTGCCTCTTGGTCAGATTCGGTAGCCTCCGGGTCATCCTCGTTATTCTCACCTTCGTCCTCCAGCCCTGCGAACCGAGTGTGTGTTCGTGGGAAAAAGTTAAATAGGAGGAAAACGATGCAAGTAAAGATAATACAAGATCTGGGCAAATACCTTCATCACCGTCAGCCGGCTCATCTTCTTCTTCCGGGTCTCTGGAAGGGGGGAAGTTTCAACTCTCCAGAAAGGATCATCGACCTGAGACATAAAGATGAAAATAAGAACTAGGAGCAGTATCGAGTCGAGATGAGGAAATAAACTTATGAGTATCGGGTCTTACCGCTGGGGCCGGGTTTTCCCGAGTAAATGGAGGTAACCCGGCGATGTTCTTTATCACCTCCAATTTCTCTGTCAGGAAACCCTTGATGGCTTTGTTGGTATCCCCGGCTGCAAAGCTCTTAGTGGAATATCGAAGGGCGTCTGTGGTGTGCCCCAAGTATTCGCACATCAATCTGGAGCGGATAGAATTGGGTTGGATCCGGAAGTCGACCCAAGTTTTCACTAAGTTGAGCCCAAGAAGGCCTTGGGCTGAGAGAACGGCTAACTTAGCTAGCAAAGGTATGATTGCCTCCCTGTCTGAGTCAGGGGCAAAAGCATTGAAATTCTCGGAAGTATTGAGGAGGCCCTCCGAGTAACCCGGCAGTCTCTTCTCGCCGGGTGGAGAGGTGTCGTGGCAGTAGAAGAAGGATAGTTTCCAGTGTTTAACATGGGAGTTCAGATTAAGGGTTGGCATTGGGGAGTTTTTGCGGTGTTGGATGGATACCCCGCCGCAAGTGAGAAGTGCTCCGTCACCGCTTTCGCGGCACGGCTTGCACTGGAAAAGTTCAATAAAGAGAGTCAAACTTGGCGGAGTGCACAAGTATGACTCGGATAGGACAATGAAGTGGGTAATGTTCAACATAGAGTTAGGCCCTATGTCGAATACCCAGAGGCCGTAGTGGCTCAGGACCTCGCGAAAGAAAGGGTGACCCGGAGGGCGGAATCCCCGGGTCACGTGCTCTAGGAAACAGATTACCTCGCCGTTGGCGGGTGTGGGCCGGGTCTCGTCACCCGGCGCCCTCCAGTGAATGTCCTTTTGAGGGGGAAGAACCCCCAACTCGGCCAATTCTTCCAGCTTGGCCTTTGTGACAGTGGATCGCCCCCAATTGGCGGATATGGATTGGGTTGTCTTCGCCTGGGCCGGCTGTTTCCCTTGCCTTTTGGGAGCCATGGGATCAACCTGCAAAACACAAGGAAAAAAGGTACAGGAAATAAGACTCGGAAGTATTGGATTATCCGGATATCAAGAAAGTATGAAAACTAAGAACTATCCGGGTATCACGCCATGGAGTGGAGATTGCGAGGTATCCGGGTATTAAGTACAACTATGGAGATTATTGGTCACTTACGTATGGAAAAGTATTTGGGGAAGACGGATGGTTGCCCATGTATCTACTGCAAGCAAAATAGCCGGGAAAGGAGGGTTTTCCGGGTGTCAATGTTATGCGCGGAAAATTAAGGTGAAATGGATCTAGATTGGAAAACTTGCGAACGATTCTACGAAGAAATTGGTGATTAATAATGATAGGAGGGTGAGGTGTAATCGTCAAACAGGTGGTTAAAGGAGTTAGCGAGCGTCAAATCGATCTAATCCGGTGCAATAGGAAGAACGGCTCGCAGGTTGACCTAGATCCAATCTAAGGTGAATTGAAAAATTGCGGAGATATCTTAACAAATACTTACTGGGAGGAGCTTGAATCTGGCGTAGCGGCGGCCGATGTCGCGGTCTGGATGTCCCCCTGCAACCCTTGATAAGCGGGATGAAGGCGCGGTGGCAGAGTTTGGCGGCGGCGCGGAGCAGTTCAAGGATGAACGTGGTCGACGGCGGCCTTGCTACGATGGCAGCTTGAGGTTCTTGTGGAATTGCGGAGCGCAGGGAGTAAGGAAGCAAAGGGAAGGTTGGAATGAAACGTTGGGATCTAAGTTACCCTCTGGGCTCTATTTATAAGATGTGGGTGGATAAACCTATCCTAACAGGCGGGATCCGGAAATTTTGGGATAATGGTCATCTGTGCGGATTTTTCGAGATATGCTTCAAGTGTTGAACGTGATATCCGGGCAGAATTAAGAAGGAGATATTTTCCGCGATATCAGGGTTAATTATCGAGTAAAGTAAGTCGAGCTTTTGGCATTTTTTATCAGGGTTTAGACCTGGGGAGCTAAGCCAAGTACTTGGAGAAAAGCCGGGTTACTACATGGCCACCATGGAGTTGGGCCTAGCTATTTATCAAAGCACCTTAACCCGGCCTCCATACACTTGTGCGTTTGATATTTTTTCAGGGAATAGCAGGCACTTCGAGGACGGATCCGTGAAGCCCAAGCTATTCTGGGGACTACTGATGGAGGGATAATAACCCGGTAGGCCAACTCCAAGGTGTAACCCGGCCCAAAGGACGCTGCGCAAGATCTGGCTAAGGATAAAGAAACTTCTGGAAGGCCCAAGTTTGTAGGCCTCGTAACCCGGATTGTGGGTTACGGTAAAGGAAAGTTAGGGTTTGTATGCGGTGTCCGGGTAGGGTTCAGGGTGCGTCTTGGAGGGTAAGCCAGGGGGTACGGGTGCTTTATAAACCGACCCCTAGGTTTAGCTGAGAGAGATCTAAGAACCCTAGCAATATCGTTTGGTATCGAGTATCCAGTGTAACACGAGAGTTGAGTTAATATCTTGAGATCGGAGACTCGGCGACTTGATTGCCGGCTACCAGACAGAGTTCCATCATGTTTTCCTCTGAGCTGAACCCTCTCCCAAACGCCTGTGTCGTCTTGCCCCAAGATCTGTTACCCCCGGTAACGTCTGCCGTGATTATCCCACGACAGGCTGGAAGTGACCTATTATGTTTCCTGGATGCATATTCCGGGTATCATCAGATCAAGCTCAAGAAGGAAGATTGGGAGAAAACATCGTTCATAACCCCTTTTGGGGCCTTTTGTTACAAGACCATGACATCGGATTGAAGAACGCTGGCGCAACCTATCAACGGTGTATTCAGAAGTGCTTTGAGGACCAAATCGGACGCAATGTTCATGCATACGTGGATGATGTGGTGATCAAGACCAGGAAAGCGGAGACATTTATTGATGATCTAATGGAAACGTTCAAGAACATGAGAAGGTACCAGATGAAACTTAACCCGACAAAGTGTGTCTTTGGAGTCCCAGCCGGGAAATTACTCGGCTTTATCGTTTCTGAGAGAGGAATTGAGGCAAATCCGGATAAAATCAAAGCTATTCAGAGTCAGAAAAGGCCGGAAAATTTGAAGCACGTTCAGAAGCTCACAGGGTGCGTAGCAGCGCTTAGCCGGTTTATATCCAGACTCAGAGAGAAGGCAATACCCCTGTACCGGCTCTTGAAGAAATCTGATAAATTCCTATGGGACCAAGAGGCAGATGAGGCGTTTGAGGCACTAAAAAAGCAACTATCTGAGGCACCAGTCCTAGCAGCTCCGGGTCCTAAAGAGCCTATGTTACTATACGTTGCAGCAGGGCCCCGGGCGGTTAGCGCAGTGGTTGTCGTCGAGCGCAAGGAGGATGGAAAAGATCACCCGGTCCAGAGGCCGGTTTATCACGTCAGTGAGGTCTTCATGGCCAGCCGGAAACTGAAGCCGTACTTTCAGGAACATCCCATAATAGTGGTTAGTTCTATACCAATGTCGGATATTATCAGAAACTCGGATGCAACAGGCAGAATAGCAAAGTGGGCGATCGAGATGGGAGATTATCACATCAACTATGAGCCCAGGTCAGCAATCAAATCTCAAGCTTGATGGGGGGGGATAATAACCCGGTAGGCCAACTCCAAGGCGTAACCCGGCCCAAGGAACACGGTGCGCAATCTGGTTAAGAGTAATGAGGCTTCTGGAAGGCCCAAAGTTTGTAGGCTTCGTGACCCGGATTGTGGGTTACGGTAAGGAAAGTTAGGGTTTGTAAGCGGTGTCCGGGTAGGATTCAAGCTGCATCCTGGAGAATAGGGCCAAAGGGGTACGGGTGCTTTATAAACCGACCTCCAGGTCTAATTTAGGCAGAGATCTAAGAACCCTAGCAATATCGCCTGATATCGAGCATCTAGTGTAATCTCAGAGTTGAGTTATTATATCGAGATCGGAGACTCGGCGACTTTGATTGCCGGCTACCAGATCGAGTTGCATCATGTTTTCCTCTGAGCTAAACCCTCTCCCAAACGCCTGTGTCGTCTTGCCCCAAGATCAGTTACCCCCGGTAACATCTGCCGTGATTATCCCACGACAGTTGGCGCCCACCGTGGGGCCTGCGTCCAAAGGTGTTTACATCACGGGAGAAGCTCGGAAGAACATGGAGAATCTTGTCGTGGGCGAGATCTACATCGACCACAAAGGAGAAAAGATGGTGGACGATTCCGGCTGGGGACCAGAGTCGGACCACCTCGAGTCCGGATCTATGGTGACGATCGGCCGGATCAACATCTTCATCGGTATGGTACGTACGCCTGATTTAAAGGGACAATATCATGTGCACACTACAGGAACTTCTAGCAGGAACAAAGAGACATTAAAGCAAGCGGTAAACTCGGTTTCCTCGGCTGCGCCGGGATACCTCAGATGGGCGGAACAAGAGGTAACGTGGAGCAGAAGAGATCACCCGGAGAGAGTAGAGCGTCCAGGAGTCTTGGCATTGGTGGTTGATCCACAGGTTAATGGTTATGAACTGAAAAGGGTCCTGATGGACGGTGGAAGTAGCATCAACATCCTTTATTGGGAAACCTTCTTACGCATGAGTCTCAAAGAGTCCCAGTTACAGAAAAGTTCGACAATCTTTCATGGGATCGTGCCAGGTCACTCGGCGAGCCCCGAGGGAAAGATCACCTTGGAGGTTGCTTTCGGAGAATCGACGGATAATTATCGAGTTGAGTGGTCACGTTCGAGGTGGTCAAATTGCGCAGTCCTTATCACGCGCTGTTTGGAAGACCGGCTTATGCCAAATTCATGGCTAGGCCGTGTTATGTGTATTTGCAGCTAAAGATCCCGGGTCCTAAACGGACCATCACCATACATGGGAACCGGGATATAGCGGCTGAGTGTGATGAAGGAGATTCGGTTATGGCCGAGCAAGCATGCAGAAAGGAAGAACTCGAATATTACCGGTCTCAAGTAAATCCGGATGATAGAACAGCCTTGAAAAAGCCGAATACCGAGGATGAGAGAGCAAAATTCAAGGCAGCGCGAGATACCAAGAAGATAGATTTTGTCGAAGGTGATTCCGCTAAGCAATTCACCATAGGGTCCAATTTGGAAAAAGAGCAGGAGAAGGCGCTTGTGGAGTTTATTCGTTCAAATGCAGACGTGTTCGCCTGGACACCTAGCGACATGCCGGGTATCCCTACAGAGCTAGCTGAGCACAGTTTGCATGTAGATCCCAAGTCCAGGCCTGTGAAGCAGGGTTTGAGGAAAATGAATGAGGAAAGAAGGAAGGCTATAGGCGAAGAGATTAGTCGGCTATTGGCAGCCGGCTTTATCATGGAAGTATTTCACCCGGATTGGTTGGCAAACCCAGTCCTAGTGATGAAAAAGACCAATGAGTGGAGGATGTGCATTGATTTTACGAGTCTCAACAAACATTGCCCAAAGGATCCGTTCGCACTACCAAGGATAGATCAGATTATAGACGCAGTAGCAGGAAGCGATCTATTGTGCTTTCTGGACGCATATTCCGGGTATCATCAGATGAAGCTCAAGAGGGAGGATTGGGAGAAAACATCATTCATAACCCCTTTCGGGGCCTTCTGTTATAAAACTATGACGTTTGGATTGAAGAACGCCGGCGCAACTTACCAACGGTGTATTCAAAAGTGCTTCGAGGACCAAATTGGGGCAAACGTCCATGCCTACGTGGATGATGTGGTTATCAAGACCAGGAAGGCGGAAACATTTATCGATGATCTAAAGGAGACGTTCAAAAATTTGAGGAGATATCAGATGAAGCTTAACCCGACAAAGTGCATGTTCGGAGTTCCAGCCGAGAAATTACTCGGCTTTATCGTTTCCGAGAGAGGGATCGAGGCAAACCCGGACAAAATCAAGGCCATCCAGAGTCTGAAAAAGCCGGAAAATTTGAAACATGTTCAAAAGCTCACGGGCTGCGTAGCAGCCTTGAGCCGATTCATATCCAGGCTCGGAGAAAAGCAATACCCTTGTACCGGCTCTTGAGGAAATCAGATAAATTCGTATGGGATCAAGAGGCGGATGAGGGCGTTTGAAGCACTAAAGAAGCAGTTATCTGAAGCACCAGTACTAGCGGGGGTCCTAAAGAGCCTATGTTGCTATACGTGGCAGCTGGCCCCCGAGCCGTCAGCGCAGTAGTTGTTGTGGAGCGCAAAGAGGATGGGAAGGGTTACCCGGTTCAGAGACCGGTTTATTACGTCAGCGAGGTATTATCAGAAGCAAAGCAGCGCTATCCACATTGGCAAAAGTTGGTGTTCGGGGTCTTTATGGCTAGCCGGAAATTGAAGCCGTACTTCCAAGAGCACCCCATAACAGTGGTTAGTTCAATACCAATGTCGGATATCATCAGAAACTCGGACGCAACGGGAATAATAGCCAAATGGGCGATAGAGATGAGGGATTATCACATCAACTACGAACCCAGGTCAGCAATCAAATCTCAAGCTTTAATTGATTTCGTTAACGACTGGACACATACAGGCATGACTACAACGGTTCCAAACTCCGAGTCATGGATTATGCACTTCGATGGATCAGAGCAATACGAGGGATCAGGAGCTGGAGTGGTGCTAACGTCACCCAAAGGGGATAAATTAAGTTACGTATTACAAATTCACTTTGACTGTTCCAACAACGTGGCCGAGTATGAGGCCCTATTGCACGGCTTAAAGGCCAAGGAGATGAACGTCAAGAGGATACGATGCTTCGGAGATTCGGACCTTGTGGTACAGCAGGTGTCAGGAACTTGGGATAGAAAGGACGCAACTATGGCAGCATACCGCAGGGAAGTTGATAGGGTTGCAGGATGTTTTTCCGGGTATGAGGTGGAGCATATAGACAGAAGAAAGAATGAGGCGGCCGACGCACTCGCCAGACTCGGCTCGCAGAGGCGGTTCCACCTAACGTTTTCCTGGACGAATTATGGCGACCATCAGTTAAATCCGAGTCAGAAGAGGAATTGGCAAATCAAGAGCCGGAATTCAGGACTCGTAGCCACCGTACGTACTGTTCCCGAAGTGGACAGAACCGTTTTTGGCCTACCTGTCGCGGCGAGTTACCACAACAGGAGGTATTAGCAAGGCAAATTTTGAGGCGAGCGAAGGGATATTCTATCGTCAACGGGGAATTATATAAGAAAAGCGCAGCAGGGGTCTTTTTGCGCTGCGTAGCGCCAGAAGAAGGCCGACAGATTCTCAAGGAAATCCATGAAGGCGACTGTGGACATCATGCATCCACAAGATCTCTCGTGGCTAAAGCTTATCGACATGGATTTTTCTGGCTGGCGGCTCTAGCAGATGCGGAACGATTGGTAGCAAGGTGTGACGGATGTCAAAGGTACGCTCGCCAAACCCATGTGCCGGCTATGGAGTACGGACCATCCGTTAACTTGGCCGTTCGCTGTCTGGGGTATGGACTGGTTGGCCCCTTTCATATGTCACCATGCAAGAAGACACATCTTTTGGTGACTATTGATAAGTTTACCAAGTGGGTTGAGGTTATGCTAGTTACTAATTGCGAATCAGCCACAGCAGTCAAGTTCCTGAAGAGGATTATCTACCGGTTCGGGTATCCCCACAGCATAATTACCGACAATGGAACCAACATGTCCCTTGGTGAGATGGAGAAGTTTTGTGGCAACAATGGAATCCGGCTTGACGTCGCGTCAGTGGCTCATCCGCAGGCCAACGGACAAGTGGAGAGGGCAAATCAAGAATTGCTTCGCGGGTTAAAACCACGACTACGAGTCCCCTGTATCAGGGCAGCTGGCGCATGGGTCGAAGAACTTCCTTCTGTGGTTTGGGGTATCAATACTACGCCTAATAGATCTACTCAGATGACACCCTTCTTCATGGTCTATGGCGCGGAGGCAGTACTACGAGTGATATTATTCATGATTCACCACGAGTATCAGCATACGTCGAAGTGGAGAATGAAAAGACCCGGCAAGATGCCGTGGATATGTTAGAAGAGCAAAGGGAACAAGCCCTGGAAAGATCAGCCATATATCAGCAGGATTTACGAAGGTATCATAGCCGGCACGTGAAAACCCGGGTCTTCCAGGAAGGAGACCTGGTTCTGCGCCTGGTACAGTCGAACGAAGGAAATCACAAGTTATCACCACCCTGGGAAGGACCGTTTATCATAAGCCGGAATTTGCATAATGGGTCATATTACTTGATAGATGCAAGGGAAGAGTCGACCACAGTTAATGACACCGCGCACACCACTTCATCTATGCAAGAAAGAGACAGACCGTGGAACGTGGCTCAGCTACGTCCATATTATACTTAGCAAAAATTGTGTTGGCATATGGAATTGAACGATGTAACAGGCAGCAGGTTTTCAGACGTACTCTTTTCCTATCCAGGGTACCTTGGGACTGGACGGGTTTTTAATGAGGCGGCTTGCTGACCTAGATTTTTCATATCAAGTAAAGAGGTGATTATCAAGAAACGAGATGGTTATTATCACGTTCTGTACTTTCAGTATGATGCGTATATCTAGGTCTTGGGGGCTGGTCGCTTGAATAGCACAGTTACAAACTCAAAGACCCGGCCATGATGCCTATGAGTTATAAGGGCCGATTACTTGCAAACGAGTACGGCTACAATCTTATAACGGACAAAGAAGTCCAAATTTCTTGGCTATTCTTACTTAAGCTCGATGTGTCGCACTAAAGTGGCATGATTTGTTCGCTTACGATTACAGTCAGTCATGAAACCCGACGGGGCTTGACTGGCCACGTTTTCGTATAGATGTAACAACATGGTATCCACGCGAAAGCCGGCTTACAGTACAAGATAGTCAAAAGGGTCATCTAAACCACAAGTTATGCAGAGTACAAGGCTAAACAGCTGGAAACTCAACGATTATTAAGCATAACTTCAAATCCTATGTGAAACGACTCAGGGATCTTTGTGAATTTAGCAGTAGGCAGTTCGTTCTCCTTTCAAGATCAAGTGTCCTAGGCTTGGAGATCCGGGTCCGGGTGACTTGAAATCTTGAAAAGAGAAAAAATTGCTTACTTGTGAATTCCAAAACCCAAATATCCGAGTCTTGGGGACTTGGGGACTTAGAAGCAAATCCGCTTGTCAATACCCATGAGACCCGGAAATCGAGTTTTCACAAAAGGAACAATAAAGAAAGCCGGATATCGAGAACAGACGAGCTCAATAATGGATAAATTTAAAAAGGCCGGAAGAGGCATAGAGTATATCAGGACCTTAGCGTGCATTACAAATCCGGTGAAAAGATATCAAAGGTGCACAGGCGCACCACCCGAAACATAACTGTTTAAACAGCACGTTGGCCGACCGGTGCATAAGAAGAGGCATTAGAGATCAGATGTCACTCGGCGTTCATCTTGGCCTTGCCCTTGCCATCATTGGTGGTAGCAGCAGCACCCGGATCAGCGGTACCAGTCCGTGCAGGAGGTGGACTGGACTGGTGTTGAGGTAGCGGGGGCAGAGCCGGCTTCAGCTTGCTTCTTGGCAGCCTCCGCCCTCAACGCAGCAGCTTCCTCCTTCCACCGAGCCAGCATATCATACGGCTCGGGAAGATCTGACTTAATTGCTTCACCAGCAGCATAATATGCTGGAACAAGGATATTAACATCCAGGTCGTCAGCGATCACGCTGGCCGGGTAACGGACCTCCTTTTGGACGGCCTGAAAATCCTTCACCGAGAACTTGGACCCATCAAGCTTGAACTCTGGGAAGCCGCCCATAAGCTTCACTAGCTCGAGCTTGGGGAAATAAGCCTTGGCGAGTGCAAGCCCCCGGGTCACTCCAACCCGGCAAGACGAGCGTTTCCAGTGCCAAATCCACTCAGGAATAGTGGAGAAGGCATCCAGCATCCTCTTCAGATCAACATGTCCTTTACCCGGCCACCGTAATTCCTGAAGGATCCATTTGGTTCCGGCACATAGCTGCCGGATAACGCTCTTCATAGTTTTCAGCTTGGCAATGTCATCCTCTTCCGGCATGGCTTCATGAGGGCCTGAAAAAATGGAAACATAAGTCGGGAAAACTCTTGCTATCTATCAAAAGGATAAACCCGGAGGAGGAAACTTACCAAGTAAAGCACGATATGTGTCAGATATTTGGACAGAAAGGCTTGTTAGATCATCTTCTGCTTTGTGAGCCCTTTTCCTATATTTCCTCATTATCAGCCTATTCCTCCTGGCCTCAGCCTCGGCTGCTTCGCGCAAAGCTACCTCCTTTTCAATGAGCTTGGTGGCGTCTGCCAGTTTCTCCTCAGATTGAGTCACGAAAGACTGCATGGATGCAAACAAGGATTAGTCGGGTAAATGGGCAAGTTATCGGTCGCTTGTATAATAAAGTCCCAAGCAAATTGTGAATCAATTCACTCGGAACTTGGGGACTGGATAAGGGCACAAGCAACATCAGTCGGATTTACCTCGTGTTTGGCTATTAAAGCCCCCAAGATGTTTTCTTCATTAGCCCTTAAAGTGCGCAGGTTTTCCAGCATCTGGGCAAATGTCAGTTCCTCGGGTCGAGTACCGGAAGAGCCGGCAGCCTGGTCGCCTGGTGGGGGAGCTCTCCCCGCCCTTGGGGTCGAGACCCGGACAGTTTGAGTACCCGGGTTGGGAGAACCCATCCTTGTATCCAGAACCTCGATCTCCTCGTCCACTGGTTCCGATGAGGAAGGAGATCCGGCGGCTCGGGGAAGCGGATTGTTCAGAGGGCCTTGTTCCTGGTTATTCGCCGTATCACCGCCAGTCGCGGCGTCTACGTTCTCAGTCGGCTTCTCTGCCTGATGGTTATCCGTCTCTACATTTTCCGGGTCACTGACGGTGACTTGAGTGCTGAAATAAAGATGAGAAAAGGCAGTTATTAGTGGTGACGGTGGTTTAAGTGAAACTTTGTCAGACGTCAAAGGAAATCATGTAGCAGAAACCTACCCGGCATTCACGGTGTAGTCCGGCGGGAGCTCGCCGCTGGAAGCAGATGAGGTCGTCACGGGGACCACTAACGGAACCCGGAATTGCCCAGCACGTGGATGGTTAGGAGAAGGGTGGCGTTGAGGAGAGTCGGAAGGACGGGACGAAGGAGCACTGGCACGATGGACCGAGGGGGTAGAGATGCCCGGGTTAAGGGGATCTTCACCCGGGGAGCTCCGAGTTACTCTGCGCTTGGCTGGGAGAGATTCCTTCAAGCACGACGAATTTGATAATTGATGGTTAAGTTGTCGCATGGCGTCAAAGGAGTAAGGTTCAGAGGATAACGAGGAAAAAGGAACCTTGGACACTGCCCCTCTGGCCTTCCTCTTGGCTCCAACTGTTGCTTCTTGATCAGACTCGGTTGCCTCCGGGTCATCCTCGTTGGTCTCGCCTTCGTCCTCCAGCCCTGCGAACCGGATGTGCGTTCGTGGAAAAAAAAGGTAAACGGGAGAAAAATGATACGAGTCAAGATTATACAAGTTCTGTGCAAATACCTTCACTATCATCAGCCGGCTCGTCATCTTCTTCCGGGTCTCTGGAAGGGGGGAGGGTTCAACTCTCCAGAAAGGGTCATCAGCCTAAGGCAAAAGAATGAGACTAAGGGTTAGAGGCTGTATTAAGTCAAAATGTGGAAATAAGTTATGAATATCGGATATTACCGCTGGAGCCGGGTTTTCCCGAGTAAATGGGGGTAACCCGGCGATGCCCTTTATCACCTCTAGCTTCTCTGTCAAGAATCCCTTGATGGTCTTGTTGGTATCGCCGGTCGCGAAGCTCTTGGTGGAGTATCGGAGTGCATCTGTGGTGTGTCCCGAATACTCGCACATCAATTTGGTGCGGATGGAGTTGGGTTGGATCCGAAAATCAACCCATGTTTTTACTAAATTTAGCCCGAGGAGGCCTTGGGCTGAGAGGATGGCTATCTTGGCTAATGAGGGAAGGATCACCTCCCTGTCTGAGTCTGGTGCAAAGGCATTGAAAGACTCGGAAGGTTCGAGGAGGTTTTCTGAGTAACCCGGCAGTTTCTTTTCGCCGTCTGGGGAGGTGTCGTGGCAATAAAAGAAAGACAGCTGCCAATGTTTGACGTGGGAGTTTAAATTGAGGGTTGGCATCGGTGAATTCTTGCGGCGTTGGATGGATACCCCGCCGCAAGTAAGAAGTGCTCCGTCACCACTTTCGCGGCACGGCTTACATTGGAATAGTTCGATGAAGAGAGTCAAACTTGGCGGTGTGCACAAGTACGATTCGGATAGAACGATGAAGTGGGTAATATTCAACATAGAGTTAGGCCCTATGTCGAATACCCCGAGGCCATAATGGCTTAAAACCTCCCTGAAGAAAGGGTGACCCGGAGGACGGAATCCCCGGGTCACGTGCTCTACGAAGCAGATTACCTCGTTATCGGCGGGTGTGGGCCGGGTCTCGTTGCCCGGCGCCCTCCAGTGAATGTCCTTCTGAGAAGGGAGAATTCCTAATTCGGCTAGCTCGTCCAACTTGGCCTTCGTAGCTGTGGAACGCCCCCAGTTGGCGGATATGGTTTGGGTAGTCCTTGCCTGAGTCGGCTGTCTTCCTTGCCGTTTGGGAGCCATGGGATCGACCTGCAAAGCGCAAGAAAAAGAGGCATAAGAAATAAGACCCGGAAGTGTTGGATTATCCGAGTACAAGGTATCAAGAAAGTATGAAGCTAAGAATTATCCGGGTATCATGCTATGAGGTGGAGATTATAAGGTATCCGGGTGTTAAGTACAATTGTGGAAATTATTGGTCACTTACATATGGAAAAGCATTTGGGGAAGATGGATGGTTGCCCATGTGTCTACTGCAAGCAAGATAGCTGGAAAAGGAGGATTTTCCGGGTGTTAATGCAATGAGCGGAAAATCGAGGAGGAATGGATCTAGATGGAAAAGTTTGCGCGCGATTTTACGGGAGATTTGGTGATTAATAATGGTAGGAGGATGAGTTGTAACTATCTAGCAGGTGGTTAAAGGAGTTGGCGAGCATCGAATCGATCTAATTTGATGCAGTCGGGAGAACGACTCACGGGTTGACCTAGATCCAATCATGGATGGATTGAAAAATTGCGGGGCTAAATTAAACGAGTGCAAGAGACTTACTGGAGAGATTGGAGTTTAGCGCGACGGCGGTGAACGGCGAGGCTCGAATGCCCCCTTCGCGGCTCTTGGCGCGTGGAATGAAGGTGCGACAGTGAAGCTCGACGGCGGCGCGAGATGGCTCGAGGGCGAGCGCGGCCGGCGGCGGCCTAGCTTCGATGGCGAGCACGAGCTTCTTGCGGTGATGCTGCGAGGGTGTAAGGAGCAAGGAAGGAAAGTGGAAGCTGAGGCGTAGTGATGGGTTTAGGGTTACCCTCTGAACACTATTTATAAGGTGAGGGTGAGCCTATCTCAACGGCCAGAAGCCGGAAATCGTGGGGTGATGGTTATCCACATGGATTCTGCGAGATATGCGCTAAGTATTGAGCAAAGCATCTGGACAAGAGAGAGAAGGAGATCCACCCCGTGATATCAGGATCGGTTACCGAATATGGGATCTTGGCATTTTTATTAGGGTTTGGACCTGGAAAATTAAACCAAAGTGTTTGGGGGAAAACCCGGGTTACTATATGGCCACCATGGAGTCAGGCCTAGCCATTTATCAAAGCATCTTAACCCGGCCTCCATATGCCTGTGAGTTTGATATCTTTGCAGGGAATAGCGAGCGCTTCAAGGAGGATCCGTGAAGCCCAAGCTATTCTGGGGACTACTGATGGGGGGATAATAACCCGGTAGGCCAACTCCAAGGCGTAACCCGGCCCAAGGAACACGGTGCGCAATCTGGTTAAGAGTAATGAGGCTTCTGGAAGGCCCAAAGTTTGTAGGCTTCGTGACCCGGATTGTGGGTTACGGTAAGAAAAGTTAGGGTTTGTAAGCGGTGTCCGGGTAGGATTCAAGCTGCGTCCTGGAGAATAGGGCCAAAGGGGTACGGGTGCTTTATAAACCGACCTCCAGGTCTAATTTAGGCAGAGATCTAAGAACCCTAGCAATATCGCCTGATATCGAGCATCTAGTATAATCTCAGAGTTGAGTTATTATATCGAGATCGGAGACTCGGCGACTTTGATTGCCGGCTACCAGATTGAGTTGCATCATGTTTTCCTCTGAGCTAAACCCTCTCCCAAACGCCTGTGTCGTCTTGCCCCAAGATCAGTTACCCCCGGTAACATCTGCCGTGATTATCCCACGACAAAGCTCTAGTTGATTTCATTAACGATTGGACCCACACAGGCATGCCCACCATGGCTCCAAACTCCGAATCTTGGATAATGCACTTCGACGGTTCCAAGCAATACGAGGGATCAGGAGCTGGAGTGGTGCTAACATCACCCAAAGGAGACAAGTTAAGTTACGTGTTGCAGATTCATTTTGATTGTTCCAATAACGTGGCCGAGTATGAGGCCCTATTGCACGGCTTAAAGGTAGCCAAGGAGATGAACATTACGAGGATACGATGCTTTGGAGATTCGGACCTTGTGGTACAGCAGGTCTCAGGAACTTGGGATAGAAAAGATGCAACTATGGCAGCGTACCGCAGAGAGGTGGACATGGTTGCCGGGTGTTTTTCTGGGTATGAGGTGGAGCACATAGACAGAAGAAAAAATGAGGCAGCAGACGCACTCGCCAGACTCGGCTCGCGCAGAGAGCCGGTTCCACCTAATGTTTTCCTAGATGAGCTATGGCGACCATCAGTTAAAACCAAGTCTGAAGAAGAACTGGCAAATCAAGACCCGGATTTGGAGCTCGTGGCCACAGTACGTGTTGTTCCCGAGTGGACAGAGCCGTTCCTGGCCTACCTATCACAGGGCGAGTTACCACAGCAGGAGGTATTAGCAAGACAAATTCTGAAGCGAGCAAAAGGATATTCTATCATCAATGGGGAGTTATACAAAAGAAGTGCAGCAGGAGTGTTTCTGCGCTGTGTAGCACCAGAAGAAGGCCGACAGATCCTCAAGGAGATCCATGAAGGTGATTGTAGGCATCATGCATCCACGAGATCCCTCGTGGCCAAAGCTTATCGACATGGTTTCTTCTGGCTCACGGCCCTAGCAGACGCAGAGCGCTTGGTGGCAAGGTGTGACGGATGCCAAAGGTACGCTCGCCAAACCCATGTGCCGGCTATGGAATTGCGGACTATCCCGTTAACTTGGCCGTTTGCGGTTTGGGGTATGGATATGGTTGGCCCCTTCCACATGTCACCTTGCAAAAAGACATGTCTATTAGTGGCTGTTGATAAGTTTACCAAGTGGGTTGAGGTCATGCCAGTTACCAATTGTGAAGCAATTACGGCAGTCAAGTTCCTGAAAAGGATTATCTATCGGTTCGGATACCCCCACAGCATAATTACCGACAATGGAACCAACATGTCCCTTGGCGAGATGGAGAAGTTTTGTGGAAACAATGGCATCCGTTTGGACATAGCCTCAGTGGCCCACCCACAGGCTAATGGACAAGTCGAGAGAGCAAATCAGGAATTGCTTCATGGATTAAAGCCACGGTTGCAAGTCCCGTGTATCAGAGCTGCTGGTGCATGGGTTGAGGAGTTACCTTCAGTGGTTTGGGGTATCAACACCACACCTAACAGATCTACCCAGATGACACCGTTTTTTATGGTTTATGGTGCAGAGGCGGTGTTGCCGAGTGATATTATTCATGATTCGCCTCGAGTATCAGCTTATGTCGAGGTGGAGAACGAGAAGACCCGGCAAGACGCTGTGGATATGTTAGAAGAAGAAAGGGAACAAGCTCTGGAGAGATCAGCCATATATCAGCAAGATTTGCGGAGATATCATAGCCGGCGCGTGAAAACCCGGGTCTTCCAGGAAGGAGACCTTGTTCTGCGCCTGGTACAATCAAAAGAAGGAAAGCACAAGTTATCACCGCCATGGGAAGGACCGTTTATCATAAGCCGGAATCTGCACAATGGATCATATTACTTGATAGATGCAAGGGAAGAGTCGGCTACGGTTAATGACACCACTCATACCACTTCATCTATGCAAGAGAAAGAAAAACCATGGAACGTGGCTCAGCTACGTCCCTACTATACCTAGTATAGGCTAGATTGACAAGTGGAATTACACGATGTAACAGGCAGCAGGTTTCAGACGCACTCTTTTCCTATCCAGGGTACCTAAGGGGACTGGAGGGTTTTTAACGAGGCGGCCTGCTGACCTAACTTTTCTCATATCAATAAAGAGATGGTTAAACAATATATTATTTCCTTTTCATATGCTTTTATCGATTCTTATTTCTGTTATGTTTTTATCTTTCTTCCAGGTAAGTATTGTTTACTGTTTTTTAGTACATTAGCTTCTTTAGCAGTTTGCATATATTTAGGTCTTGGGGGCTGATTGCTTGAATAGCACAGTTACAAACTCAAAGACCCGGCCATGATGCCTATGAGTTATAAGGGCCGATTACTCGCAAACGAGTACGGCTGCAAGCTTATAACCGGACAAAGGAGCCAAACTTTCTTGACTTTTCTTACTTAAGCTCGATGTGACTCGCACTAAAGTGGCATGATTTGCTCGCATATGATCACAATCAGTCATGATGCCCAATGGGACTTGCCTGACCCTGTCTTTGTATAGATGTAGCAACATGATTATCCACGCGAAAGCCAGCTTACAGTACAAGAGAGTCAAAAGGGTCATCTAAACCACAAGTTATGCAGAGTACAAGGTTAATAGCAGGAAACTCAAGTTTTATTAAGCATAACTTCAAAACCTATGTGAAACGGCTCTAGGTTTTGGGCTTAGCAAAAATGATTTGTTCTCTTTGAAAAACCTAACACCCTAGACTCGGAAGTTCGGGCCTTGGGGACTGGGGAATTTGAAAAAAGAAACAAATTATTTAGCTATTAAGCTCAAAAACCCAAAAATCCGAGTCTTGGGGACTTAGAGAAAAGCCCACCTGTCAAAACCCGCGAAACCCGAAAACCGAGTCTCACAAAAGGAACCATAAAGAAAGTCGGAATATCAAGAGTAAATAAGCTCCAAGGCAGATACATATTAAATTCATCCAAAGGCCAGAAGGGCCACGAAAGCTACTAAGGTATCAAAGTGCATTACAAGCCATGATAACAGTATCATAAAGCGCACAAGCGCGCTATCAAAAGAATAGTTATTTTACAAGATCATTGGCCGAATGAGGTATTGAGACGGTATTAGTCAAGAGTTTATTCAGCTTCCTGGGTTGAGTGTAACATCCAAGTATGAAAACACCCTAGTGTTTCTGTTCCTTGTTTAATTTATGCAATGCATCATGGCATCATTCTCATTTTTTATTTCTGTTTGCATTGTTTTCATAATAAAATTCAAACTGAATCAAGCATTGTTTTCACACTTGGCTGTTACAATCTTTCAAATAAAGATTTGCAAATCCAAAAACATCAATTGCTTCCAATTATTTTCACATTGGATCAACTCTTAAATTGTTGCTTAATTCAATCAATCACTTAATCAATTAATCAATTAATTTCAAATTATTTCCAAACTCAAACCATTTCTCAAATCTTTAATCATTTGAATCCATGAAATTCACCACTAATTTGAATTCATTAAATCATTTTTAAACCCTAAAGAAAACCCTATTGAAAATACCTTGTTTTTCTAATATTAACTAATATTGGAAATTTCAATTAAATTGGTTTAATTTTAAAACAGCAAGCAAACAATAAAGTTATTAAAAACAAAAACTACCAAGAGGTTGCATTTCAACTAAGAAATTTATCCTAATTTATTCCAAAATTTTCTTTAAACAAAGCCTTTGTTTTGTTTCCATTTGCTTAACTACAAAAAAAAAACAGTAAAAGAAAAAAAAATGGGAGGAGAGGAGCAGCAGCAGCTACACCCCCCAGCCCAGCCCGTTACCTTTGGCCCGTTAGCACCCTCTCCACGTCGCTGTCGTCCTCCTCCAGGGTGACGTCATGGCGTACGAATGCTTCTCCTCCGTTGATCGCCCACTGAACCTCCCGATGGCGCGCCGTACTCCTCCACCGGTCCCATAAAACCACCACGGCGTCCACCTCCTGCCGCAAACCCTAACACCACCCTCGAGCTCCGCCGCCGCCGTCTCGTTTCCATCTCACCTCCACCTCCTCTGTACTGAAATTTCCACCGCCGCCTCTCTGAACTCCGGCAGCGAGCGCCGTCTCCGATGGCGTTCGTCGTGAGCTAGCCACGGGAATGAGTCGGGTTCGGTAATCCCTTCGTCGTCAACCCCACCGCGGAGTCTGAGGAGGGCCAGAGCCACGCCGCCGTCCGTGACTTCTCCGACGAGCCTCTGCCGCGATCACCTGCTTCCCTGCAAACGCTGTGAGCCTCTGTCTCCCTCCTCCTCCTCTGTTCGATGCATCCGCAACACCGCTTCCAGCACCGCAGCACCGCACGCACAAGCGCCCACTAGTCGCGGCATCCCTGCACCACGAGCACCGGCGGCGCGCTGCTGCCGCCGGCAGGCGTTCGTTTCTGTCGCGTGGAGTTTCAGTTTCGTCAGTCAATAGCTGACAGAAACCAAACGTTAACCTTGCTCGCCTCCTATCCTATCAACAACCGAACGCTAGCGCAGCTGGCTGGTTCCTTGCGCGCGCGAGCAATCGCTCGCGGGGTCGAATCCCCGCGGAGGCAAAAGCCTCCCTTTTTCTCGTTTTCTTCCGCGCGCGAGGGTTGGGCCCATCCGTCAGCCCCTCCGCTGCCACGTACACACAGAGAGGCCCTGGGCCCTACCTGGCAGCGTGTGTGTTTAATTCCTGCTCGGTAACAAAAGTTTAAATCAAATCTGTTAATTTTCCAATTCTTTTTAAATGGGCAGAATAAACACCTGATTTGAAATTCAATAACTGTTAATATATGAATCCAATAAATACAAACTTTATATGTTTATTGCTCAAAATTTCATAATTTTCCAACTAGACTATTTGTGTTCTGTTTTGAATTTTCAAAATATTTTTAAATTTCAAATTTGAATAATTCAAATGCAAATTGAAATAATTCATATAACTAATTCATACTGTTTTCAAATAATTCAAATAAAATATGTTTTTCACACCATTTTGAATGTCCTATTCAAATATAAATTTTGTTTTCTTGTTTGAATAATTTAAATTGCCTAAACAATTTAAACCTTGTTTAATTCAATTAAATTTGATAAAATCATAACTTGATCAATATAAAATATTTTTGAACATGCAAATTATGTTTTCAAACCACCAAAGTGTGAACTTTTCAAATGTGGATTTGAATTTATGGTTTGAACAAATAAAATTCAATTAATATTTAAGCTTGTTTTAAATTCAATTAAAACTTGTTTAATATTGTTTAATTCATAACTAAATAATCCAAAGTCCAATTTCAAAATGTGAAACATGTAATCCAACTAAAATTTGATAACCTTTTCAAATATAAAATTTGTAAATTGTTTTGCACAACCTAACTTGATGAAAACAATAATTGTTTGTGTACCATGTTTAAGTAACAAAATTCCAAACTTAATAAATGCTTCTCTAAATTGTTAACTATCATTCCAATTGCATTTAAATTGTTATGTTATTGTTATTCATCATGCATGCATCATGATAACAACTAACACCTAATAAATAGTTGTAAATCATTTGTTCCAATTGTTTCAATGGATCCTTTTCCATATGCAACCCTTGCATATGGGTCCATTTAATTTGTGCTATCATGTTAGTCATTTTTATCTAGATGCACCTATCAAATTGTCATGCATCATCTTGATTGTGCACAATGCCATGGCAATGGTTGTTTACATTCCTGTTTTGTTTGTTTGCTTCTTCTCGGTTAGACGACGACTACGTTGAGACCGACGATCCTTACGACACCACTACTCAGGACCTAGTCCAGTACCCGGCTACTGAGCTGCCAGGCAAGTTATCACTCACATGAATCATCGAGTTCCTTTCCACACTTGTTGTCGATACTATCCTTTTGTCTACTATTGCTAGCCCTTTGTATTGTTGCTTGTTCTCCGAACCTATCACATGATACCCTGAACCAATGTTACTGCCTCACCTCCATACCTACAGCCTTTGTTTGTGCCTTAGTATTATCTAGCATGCTTAGGGTTGCTTTTACTCGAGTCTATTGTCGGTTACTACTGTTGCTATCTTATTATTTGTACCGGGGGCTCGATGTTAACCAATCAATCCTGTTAATTGCTAATGGTAATAATAACTTGATGATAAGGCACCGGCAGGAGGCCCGTGAGAGGTTTTGGAGCCTGCTAGTGTCGACCCTAATAGGAAAAGGGTCTTGTCTACTGATCCATGATGAGCGCACTACCCGCATGTGGGAAGCGAGTATGGGCGCCCCCCTCAACTTGACCTGATTCGCATCTCGTCCAAATCATCTCATTTAGTTTGTGCTTTCTATTTGCCGCATGCATGTTTTTGCGAGCCCAGCGCAGGGTGGAACTTTTGTAGTCGGCATATAGGGGGACACGTTCTTAGAGTGCTATGAGGGTCCATTTTCTTCTGGGCTCGATTAGCCGTGCGCCCAAGGTGCTTTGGGCTTGATGCGGAGAATGGTTGGTTGTGTAGAGTACCCGCTTGGTGGGAGGCATCCCATCTGGCGGGTTATTCTTGCGTGTACGGCCAAATTGGTGCAACCCTGGAGGGATAATCTTCTCGAGAAGCCGTGTTTTCCGCGGTTATGGATTACTTGGTGAAAGTACTGGCTAACAAGTACTCAGGACAACTTCAACATAACTATCAATCATGTTTCACCCAATGATTAATAACTTGACTAGTAATAGGTTTATTCACACAATAACTTGATTCACCTTTAATCCACCTGTGGTTATCCTCGGATTGCTTCTTTGGATAAGGGGCGAGATCCAGGATGGGTTTGGTTGAAGTTATCTTTCAGTTGGTTACAATCCTCGATCTTATCTTTTCTGTTAGCCGGAACTTGTAGTTATCTTCTGTAGTTGGTTAGAGCAGCCAGCAGAACTTCATATCACCCCTTTCTTCCGTTGATCCCAAGCATCTATGCTTGTGTTGAAGGGTAACTCTTTGATGAAGTGTGAGTCTTGCTTGTCGGTACTTGGATGTACTGACCCCGTTGGGGCTGTGGTTTACGCAGAGTACGACTTCGGCTACGATGACCACCAGGATGGCTACTTTGTGGAGTTCGACGAGACTGAGACGAGTAGTTAGCTGGACCAGGGCTGGATCCAGGACCTACGTGGATGGGCTTCGTCTTATTTATTTTCCCCGGCTTCTTAAGCCTGTTGGATTTGTCTGTACCCAGACACCTTTGATTGCTTCCGCTGTTGTAATGGATGATGTTGGGACATGTGTCCTCTGGATGATTGTATTCGCTATTTCTGCCTTAGTGAAGGCCAGTTGCAACTTTATTTCTATCTTTTGTGTCGTAGAGAGAGTTGTGATAAATTCGTTCAAAGCTGTTGACGTACAGTGCGTGCTTGTTATGAAGTACGTCGACAGTAGTGCCTGTGACTCCTAATGGATAGTTTACATCGACGGTGGAATAGTAGGGCTTGTGTTGTCGCGCATAGCGCAGGCCTACCAGGAAGCTGGGACGGGGAGCAGTTATGCCCCATAATCCAAGCACCTACTATCCAGTTCGTACGATGAGTATCCCTTAGAAGCCAGGGTGCGACAAATGGTATCAGAGCCTGTCTGCCTGTAGGATCCCTTTTTGCTGGTCGCAGTTGAGTCTAGAAACTATTTTGTAGCTATATAGGAAAATGAAACGTGAGTAGGAATTCTGCCATTTTTCTTTTTCCCACCCACCCACCCTTTTCTGGTAAGGAAGTGCAACGTTGTTTTTTTTTTCTCACCTAAACTTTCAAGTTAGGATTTCACGTGTTTTGGGTTCTCTGTAGTACCTCAGGACTTTTGGTCTCGTTTTCCCGATGTTGCTTCGATATCATGTTCTTTTCAACATCCTTTTCGTCCGTTGAACCTTGTTGTTGTTTCCACATCCTTTTTCATCTACCGGAGTCTAATCAAAACCTTCCAAATCATCTGCAGATGGGTCTCAGCTACCCGCAGGTGGTTCGCATGACTCGCTGTGAGAGCACCGCCGGTTTTCCGGAGATGCTGAGAGACATGGTTACCTATCTGGGGTTCCGTTGGGCACCGAGTACCAGGTCTACGAGCACCAGCGCGAGTTTGACCAGACTTTCTACCGGGCCATCATCTACATTCTGTCGGATGATGGCAGGAGCTTTGCCACCGCTACGAGGCAGTAGGTTCCACAGTGGATATGGCCGTGCAGCAGGCAGCGTACGTGAGTCTCACCGTTCTCCGTGCTGACTACTGGGGTTTTGATGATTCCATCTATCGTCACATCCCCCGTGGTTACATGGCAGGGAGTTCACTTCACTCTCCACCGCAACCTGGATACCTACGAGGATGATAGCTCCAGGCTGCACACTGCCCAGTTCGTGTGGCACAGTGACGCCGTTGCTTCCGCACTCTCTCAGGAGTTAGCCTCAGTCAGGGAGCGGCTCTATCTGGCTTTGACTCGTCTGGCGACGTACACCACAGACTTCGTTGGACACGAGCGCTTTGCGCGTTTCCAGCAGACACTGGGTTTTCCTCTGCCAGTTGCTGGAGGTTACGAGCCGATCAGAGGCCCACTTCTCGACCTCGGAGCTGGTTACACAGGGATTCCCCGCTATGGAGCACAGGGACACGACGCTTTCTACTTCACCACACCGAGAGTTGCTCTCAGAGCAGTTCCTATCTACAGGGATCGTCGTCATACCTACTTCCGTGGGATTCCTCCGCACCGTATCTCTCGTCGTACTACTCACCGCCGTCCTGCGTGATGAGCATGGGAGTACCGATGTATCCGTTCCTAGCTATGATTAGTTATCCTTTGGCCTTCGAACCATGTATTGGTCTGTTGGATATTCTGATGTATTTGAACATGTGATGATGTACCGGATTGTGGGTTACGGTAAGAAAAGTTAGGGTTTGTAAGCGGTGTCCGGGTAGGATTCAAGCTGCGTCCTGGAGAATAGGGCCAAAGGGGTACGGGTGCTTTATAAACCGACCTCCAGGTCTAATTTAGGCAGAGATCTAAGAACCCTAGCAATATCGCCTGATATCGAGCATCTAGTATAATCTCAGAGTTGAGTTATTATATCGAGATCGGAGACTCGGCGACTTTGATTGCCAGCTACCAGATTGAGTTGCATCATGTTTTCCTCTGAGCTAAACCCTCTCCCAAACGCCTGTGTCGTCTTGCCCCAAGATCAGTTACCCCCGGTAACATCTGCCGTGATTATCCCACGACAAAGCTCTAGTTGATTTCATTAACGATTGGACCCACAGGCATGCCCACCATGGCTCCAACTCCGAATCTTGGATAATGCACTTCGACGGTTCCAAGCAATACGAGGGATCAGGAGCTGGAGTGGTGCTAACATCACCCAAAGGAGACAAGTTAAGTTACGTGTTGCAGATTCATTTTGATTGTTCCAATAACGTGGCCGAGTATGGGCCCTATTGCACGGCTTAAAGGTAGCCAAGGAGATGAACATTACGAGGATACGATGCTTTGGAGATTCGGACCTTGTGGTACAGCAGGTCTCAGGAACTTGGGATAGAAAAGATGCAACTATGGCAGCGTACCGCAGAGAGGTGGACATGGTTGCCGGGTGTTTTTCTGGGTATGAGGTGGAGCACATAGACAGAAGAAAAAATGAGGCAGCAGACGCACTCGCCAGACTCGGCTCGCGCAGAGAGCCGGTTCCACCTAATGTTTTCCTAGATGAGCTATGGCGACCATCAGTTAAACCAAGTCTGAAGAAGAACTGGCAAATCAAGACCGGATTTGGAGCTGTGGCCACAGTACGTGTTGTTCCGAGTGGACAGAGCCGTTCCTGGCCTACCTATCACAGGGCGAGTTACCACAGGAGGTATTAGCAAGACAAATTCTGAAGCGAGCAAGGATATTCTATCAATGGGGAGTTATACAAAAGAAGTGCAGCAGGAGTGTTTCTGCGCTGTGTAGCACCAGAAGAAGGCCGACAGATCCTCAAGGAGATCCATGAAGGTGATTGTAGGCATCATGCATCCACGAGATCCCTCGTGGCCAAAGCTTTATCGACATGGTTTCTTCTGGCTCACGGCCCTAGCAGACGCAGAGCGCTTGGTGGCAAGGTGTGACGGATGCCAAAGGTACGCTCGCCAAACCCATGTGCCGGCTATGGAATTGCGGACTATCCCGTTAACTTGGCCGTTTGCGGTTTGGGGTATGGATATGGTTGGCCCCTTCCACATGTCACCTTGCAAAGACATGTCTATTAGTGGCTGTTGATTTACCAAGTGGGTTGAGGTCATGCCAGTTACCAATTGTGAAGCAATTACGGCAGTCAAGTTCCTGAAAAGGATTATCTATCGGTTCGGATACCCCCACAGCATAATTACCGACAATGGAACCAACTGTCCCTTGGCGAGATGGAGAAGTTTTGTGGAAACAATGGCATCCGTTTGGACATAGCCTCAGTGGCCCACCCACAGGCTAATGGACAAGTCGAGAGAGCAAATCAGGAATTGCTTCATGGATTAAAGCCACGGTTGCAAGTCCCGTGTATCAGAGCTGCTGGTGCATGGGTTGAGGAGTTACCTTCAGTGGTTTGGGGTATCAACACCACACCTAACAGATCTACCCAGATGACACCGTTTTTTATGGTTTATGGTGCAGAGGCGGTGTTGCCGAGTGATATTATTCATGATTCGCCTCGAGTATCAGCTTATGTCGAGGTGGAGAACGAGAAGACCCGGCAAGACGCTGTGGATATGTTAGAAGAAGAAAGGGAACAAGCTCTGGAGAGATCAGCCATATATCAGCAAGATTTGCGGAGATATCATAGCCGGCGCGTGAAAACCCGGGTCTTCCAGGAAGGAGACCTTGTTCTGCGCCTGGTACAATCAAAGAAGGAAAGCACAAGTTATCACCGCCATGGGAAGGACCGTTTATCATAAGCCGGAATCTGCACAATGGATCATATTACTTGATAGATGCAAGGGAAGAGTCGGCTACGGTTAATGACACCACTCATACCACTTCATCTATGCAAGAGAAAGAAAAACCATGGAACGTGGCTCAGCTACGTCCCTACTATACCTAGTAGGCTAGATTGACAAGTGGAATTACACGATGTAACAGGCAGCAGGTTTCAGACGCACTTTTCCTATCCAGGGTACCTAAGGGGACTGGGGGTTTTTAACGAGGCGGCTGCTGACCTAACTTTTCTCATATCAATAAAGAGATGGTTAAACAATATATTATTTCCTTTTCATATGCTTTTATCGATTCTTATTTTCTGTTATGTTTTTATCTTTCTTCCAGGTAAGTATTGTTTACTGTTTTTTAGTACATTAGCTTCTTTAGCAGTTTGCATATATTTAGGTCTTGGGGGCTGATTGCTTGAATAGCACAGTTACAAACTCAAAGACCCGGCCATGATGCCTATGAGTTATAAGGGCCGATTACTCGCAAACGAGTACGGCTGCAAGCTTATAACCGGACAAAGGAGCCAAACTTTCTTGACTTTTCTTACTTAAGCTCGATGTGACTCGCACTAAAGTGGCATGATTTGCTCGCATATGATCACAATCAGTCATGATGCCCAATGGGACTTGCCTGACCCTGTCTTTGTATAGATGTAGCAACATGATTATCCACGCGAAAGCCAGCTTACAGTACAAGAGAGTCAAAAGGGTCATCTAAACCACAAGTTATGCAGAGTACAAGGTTAATAGCAGGAAACTCAAGTTTTATTAAGCTAACTTCAAACCTATGTGAAACGGCTCTAGGTTTTGGGCTTAGCAAAAATGATTTGTTCTCTTTGAAAAACCTAACACCCTAGACTCGGAAGTTCGGGCCTTGGGGACTGGGGAATTTGAAAAAAGAAACAAATTATTTAGCTATTAAGCTCAACCCAAAAATCCGAGTCTTGGGGACTTAGAGAAAAGCCCACCTGTCAAAACCCGCGAAACCCGAAAACCGAGTCTCACAAAAGGAACCATAAAGAAAGTCGGAATATCAAGAGTAATAAGCTCCAAGGCAGATACATATTAAATTCATCCAAAGGCCAGAAGGGCCACGAAAGCTACTAAGGTATCAAAGTGCATTACAAGCCATGATAACAGTATCATAAAGCGCACAAGCGCGCTATCAAAGAATAGTTATTTTACAAGATCATTGGCCGAATGAGGTATTGAGACGGTATTAGTCAAGAGTTTATTCAGCTTCCTGGGTTGAGTGTAACATCCAAGTATGAAAACACCCTAGTGTTTCTGTTCCTTGTTTAATTTATGCAATGCATCATGGCATCATTCTCATTTTTTATTTCTGTTGCATTGTTTTCATAATAAAATTCAAACTGAATCAAGCATTGTTTTCACACTTGGCTGTTACAATCTTTCAAATAAAGATTTGCAAATCCAAAAACATCAATTGCTTCCAATTATTTTCATTGGATCAACTCTTAAATTGTTGCTTAATTCAATCAATCACTTAATCAATTAATCAATTAATTTCAAATTATTTCCAAACTCAAACCATTTCTCAAATCTTTAATCATTTGAATCCATGAAATTCACCACTAATTTGAATTCATTAAATCATTTTTAAACCCTAAAGAAAACCCTATTGAAAATACCTTGTTTTTCTAATATTAACTAATATTGGAAATTTCAATTAAATTGGTTTAATTTTAAAACAGCAAGCAAACAATAAAGTTATTAAAAACAAAAACTACCAAGAGGTTGCATTTCAACTAAGAAATTTATCCTAATTTATTCCAAAATTTTCTTTAAACAAAGCCTTTGTTTTGTTTCCATTTGCTTAACTACAAAAAAAAAACAGTAAAAGAAAAAAATGGGAGGAGAGGAGCAGCAGCAGCTACACCCCCAGCCCAGCCCGTTACCTTTGGCCCGTTAGCACCCTCTCCACGTCGCTGTCGTCCTCCTCCAGGGTGACGTCATGGCGTACGAATGCTTCTCCTCCGTTGATCGCCCACTGAACCTCCCGATGGCGCGCCGTACTCCTCCACCGGTCCCATAAAACCACCACGGCGTCCACCTCCTGCCGCAAACCCTAACACCACCCTCGAGCTCCGCCGCCGCCGTCTCGTTTCCATCTCACCTCCACCTCCTCTGTACTGAAATTTCCACCGCCGCCTCTCTGAACGGCAGCGAGCGCCGTCTCCGATGGCGTTCGTCGTGAGCTAGCCACGGGAATGAGTCGGGTTCGGTAATCCCTTCGTCGTCAACCCCACCGCGGAGTCTGAGGAGGGCCAGAGCCACGCCGCCGTCCGTGACTTCTACGAGCCTCTGCCGCGATCACCTGCTTCCCTGCAAACGCTGTGAGCCTCTGTCTCCCTCCTCCTCCTCTGTTCGATGCATCCGCAAACGCTTCCAGCACAGCACCGCACGCACAAGCGCCCACTAGTCGCGGCATCCCTGCACCACGAGCACCGCGGCGCGCTGCTGCCGCCGGCAGGCGTTCGTTTCTGTCGCGTGGAGTTTCAGTTTCGTCAGTCAATAGCTGACAGAAACCAAACGTTAACCTTGCTCGCCTCCTATCCTATCAACAACCGAACGCTAGCGCAGCTGGCTGGTTCCTTGCGCGCGAGCAATCGCTCGCGGGGTCGAATCCCCGCGGAGGCAAAAGCCTCCCTTTTTCGTTTTCTTCCGCGCGCGAGGGTTGGGCCCATCCGTCAGCCCCTCCGCTGCCACGTACACACAGAGAGGCCCTGGGCCCTACCTGGCAGCGTGTGTGTTTAATTCCTGCTCGGTAACAAAAGTTTAAATCAATCTGTTAATTTTCCAATTCTTTTTAAATGGGCAGAATAAACACCTGATTTGAAAATTCAATAACTGTTAATATATGAATCCAATAAATACAAACTTTATATGTTTATTGCTCAAAATTTCATAATCTTTCCAACTAGACTATTTGTGTTCTGTTTTGAATTTTCAAATATTTTTAAATTTCAAATTTGAATAATTCAAATGCAAATTGAAATAATTCATAACTAATTCATACTGTTTTCAAATAATTCAAATAAAATATGTTTTCACACCATTTTGAATGTCCTATTCAAATATAAATTTTGTTTTCTTGTTTGAATAATTTAAATTGCCTAAACAATTTAAACCTTGTTTAATTCAATTAAATTTGATAAAATCATAACTTGATCAATATAAAATATTTTTGAACATGCAAATTATGTTTTCAAACCACCAAAGTGTGAACTTTTCAAATGTGGATTTGAATTTATGGTTTGAACAAATAAAATTCAATTAATATTTAAGCTTGTTTTAAATTCAATTAAAACTTGTTTAATATTGTTTAATTCATAACTAAATAATCCAAAGTCCAATTTCAAAATGTGAAACATGTAATCCAACTAAAATTTGATAACCTTTTCAAATATAAAATTTGTAAATTGTTTTGCACAACCTAACTTGATGAAAACAATAATTGTTTGTGTACCATGTTTAAGTAACAAAATTCCAAACTTAATAAATGCTTCTCTAAATTGTTAACTATCATTCCAATTGCATTTAAATTGTTATGTTATTGTTATTCATCATGCATGCATCATGATAACAACTAACACCTAATAAATAGTTGTAAATCATTTGTTCCAATTGTTTCAATGGATCCTTTTCCATATGCAACCCTTGCATATGGGTCCATTTAATTTGTGCTATCATGTTAGTCATTTTATCTAGATGCACCTATCAAATTGTCATGCATCATCTTGATTGTGCACAATGCCATGGCAATGGTTGTTTACATTCCTGTTTTGTTTGTTTGCTTCTTCTCGGTTAGACGACGACTACGTTGAGACCGACTTACGACACCACTACTCAGGACCTAGTCCAGTACCCGGCTACTGAGCTGCCAGGCAAGTTATCACTCACATGAATCATCGAGTTCCTTTCCACACTTGTTGTCGATACTATCCTTTTGTCTACTATTGCTAGCCCTTTGTATTGTTGCTTGTTCTCCGAACCTATCACATGATACCCTGAACCAATGTTACTGCCTCACCTCCATACCTACAGCCTTTGTTTGTGCCTTAGTATTATCTAGCATGCTTAGGGTTGCTTTTACTCGAGTCTATTGTCGGTTACTACTGTTGCTATCTTATTATTTGTACCGGGGGCTCGATGTTAACCAATCAATCCTGTTAATTGCTAATGGTAATAATAACTTGATGATAAGGCACCGGCAGGAGGCCCGTGAGAGGTTTTGGAGCCTGCTAGTGTCGACCCTAATAGGAAAAGGGTCTTGTCTACTGATCCATGATGAGCGCACTACCCGCATGTGGGAAGCGAGTATGGGCGCCCCCCTCAACTTGACCTGATTCGCATCTCGTCCAAATCATCTCATTTAGTTTGTGCTTTCTATTTGCCGCATGCATGTTTTTGCGAGCCCAGCGCAGGGTGGAACTTTTGTAGTCGGCATATAGGGGGACACGTTCTTAGAGTGCTATGAGGGTCCATTTTCTTCTGGGCTCGATTAGCCGTGCGCCCAAGGTGCTTTGGGCTTGATGCGGAGAATGGTTGGTTGTGTAGAGTACCCCGCTTGGTGGGAGGCATCCCATCTGGCGGGTTATTCTTGCGTGTACGGCCAAATTGGTGCAACCCTGGAGGGATAATCTTCTCGAGAAGCCGTGTTTTCCGCGGTTATGGATTACTTGGTGAAAGTACTGGCTAACAAGTACTCAGGACAACTTCAACATAACTATCAATCATGTTTCCCAATGATTAATAACTTGACTAGTAATAGGTTTATTCACACAATAACTTGATTCACCTTTAATCCACCTGTGTGAGTTATCCTCGGATTGCTTCTTTGGATAAGGGGCGAGATCCAGGATGGGTTTGGTTGAAGTTATCTTTCAGTTGGTTACAATCCTCGATCTTATCTTTTCTGTTAGCCGGAACTTGTAGTTATCTTCTGTAGTTGGTTAGAGCAGCCAGCAGCAACTTTTCATATCACCCCTTTCTTCCGTTGATCCCAAGCATCTATGCTTGTGTTGAAGGGTAACTCTTTGATGAAGTGTGAGTCTTGCTTGTCGGTACTTGGATGTACTGACCCCGTTGGGGCTGTGGTTTACGCAGAGTACGACTTCGGCTACGATGACCACCAGGATGGCTACTTTGTGGAGTTCGACGAGACTGCAGACGAGTAGTTAGCTGGACCAGGGCTGGATCCAGGACCTACGTGGATGGGCTTCGTCTTATTTATTTTCCCCGGCTTCTTAAGCCTGTTGGATTTGTCTGTACCCAGACACCTTTGATTGCTTCCGCTGTTGTAATGGATGATATGTTGGGACATGTGTCCTCTGGATGATTGTATTCGCTATTTCTGCCTTAGTGAAGGCCAGTTGCAACTTTATTTCTATCTTTTGTGTCGTAGAGATAAGTTGTGATAATCATTCGTTCAAAGCTGTTGACGTACAGTGCGTGCTTGTTATGAAGTACGTCGACAGTAGTGCCTGTGACTCCTAATGGATAGTTTACATCGACGGTGGAATAGTAGGGCTTGTGTTGTCGCGCATAAGCGCAGGCCTACCAGGAAGCTGGGACGTGGGAGCAGTTATGCCCCATAATCCAAGCACCTACTATCCAGTTCGTACGATGAGTATCCCTTAGAAGCCAGGGTGCGACAAATGGTATCAGAGCCTGTCTGCCTGTAGGATCCCTTTTTGCTGGTCGCAGTTGAGTCTAGAAACTATTTTGTAGCTATATAGGAAAAATGAAACGTGAGAGTAGGAATTCTGCCATTTTTCTTCTTTCCCCACCCACCCACCCTTTTCTGGTAAGGAAGTGCAACGTTGTTTTTCTTTTCTCACCTAAACTTTCAAGTTAGGATTTCACGTGTTTTGGGTTCTCTGTAGTACCTCAGGACTTTTGGTCTCGTTTTCCCGATGTTGCTTCGATATCATGTTCTTTTCAACATCCTTTTCGTCCGTTGAACCTTGTTGTTGTTTCCACATCCTTTTTCATCTACCGGAGTCTAATCAAAACCTTCCAAATCATCTGCAGATGGGTCTCAGCTACTACCCGCAGGTGGTTCGCATGACTCGCTGTGAGAGCACCGCCGGTTTTCCGGAGATGCTGAGAGACATGGTTACCTATCTGGGGTTCCGTTGGGCACCGGAGTACCAGGTCTACGAGCACCAGCGCGAGTTTGACCAGACTTTCTACCGGGCCATCATCTACATTCTGTCGGATGATGGCAGGAGCTTTGCCCACCGCTACGAGGCAGTAGGTTCCACAGTGGATATGGCCGTGCAGCAGGCAGCGTACGTGAGTCTCACCGTTCTCCGTGCTGACTACTGGGGTTTTGATGATTCCATCTATCGTCACATCCCCCGTGGTTACATCACGGCAGCGGGAGTTCACTTCACTCTCCACCGCAACCTGGATACCTACGAGGATGATAGCTCCAGGCTGCACACCACTGCCCAGTTCGTGTGGCACAGTGACGCCGTTGCTTCCGCACTCTCTCAGGAGTTAGCCTCAGTCAGGGAGCGGCTCTATCTGGCTTTGACTCGTCTGGCGACGTACACCACAGACTTCGTTGGACACGAGCGCTTTGCGCGTTTCCAGCAGACACTGGGTTTTCCTCTGCCAGATGCTGGAGGTTACGAGCCGATCAGAGGCCCACTTCTCGACCTCGGAGCTGGTTACACAGGGATTCCCCGCTATGGAGCACAGGGACACGACGCTTTCTACTTCACCACACCGAGAGTTGCTCTCAGAGCAGTTCCTATCTACAGGGATCGTCGTCATACCTACTTCCGTGGGATTCCTCCGCACCGTATCTCTCGTCGTACTACTCACCGCCGTCCTGCGTGATGAGCATGGGAGTACCGATGTATCCGTTCCTAGCTATGATTAGTTATCCTTTGGCCTTCGAACCATGTATTGGTCTGTTGGATATTCTGATGTATTTGAACATGTGATGATGTACCTGTTGGTTATCTATTCATGCGTCGGAATAATCTATCTTTCGGTTACCAAGTCTATCCTTTTCTGTTGTTGTGCTAAAATGAATTTCTGTTCAGGATGCCTCCAACCAGGAACAACCCGCCTCCGCCACCACCAATGGGGGAACTGTTAGCTCAGATGACCCAAGTGGTGACACAGATGGCCCAGATCCAGGCTAACCAGCACCAAAACCAGAATGCTCCAAGGGTCACCATCAAGGAGTTCCTCAGCTTGGGCCCAAAAGCTTTCGTGGCAACACGTGAGCCCCTGGATGCTGATGACTGGATCCGTGACGTAGCAAGCTCTGGAGATTGCTCATGTTGCGGAAGAGGATAAGGTCAAGTATGCCACCTACCTACTGAAGGGTCAGGCAGCTACTTGGTGGAGAACTACCAGACCATGAGAGCTGGCTTTCCTATCAACTGGGGATGTTTCAAGGATGCCTTCCTGAAGCACCACATCCCGGATGGTCTCATGGAAAGGATGCGTGAGGAATTCTGCTCTCTCAGACAGGGCAAGCTGGACGTCCTCGGCTACCAGAACGAGTTCAATCGTCTCTCTCGGTACGCTGGTGACGAAGTCTCCACTGAAGCCAAGAAGATGGCAAGGTTCCGCGAGGTTTTAACCCGGAACTGAAGTACGCTCTCACCAACATCAAGTGCAAGGACTTCGTGGAGCTTGTGAACACCGCGCTCAATGAGGAGAATGGGCGCAAGGCGTTCGAAGAGTCCCGCAAGCACTCGCGTGAGGGTGGTTCCTCCTCCAACATGACCACCCCTCCGCAGAAGCGCCGCATCTGGGTGCCAAATGGTGCTGTCACTCGGGCTCCAAATGCCCAAGCTTCTCCAGCTTTGGACCCCGCCCACCCAACCCATCTCAGATGCAGGGTCAGAGGTTTCCGGTGGGGCAGCCAAGGCCAGGTCCTTCTCATGTCGTCACTTGCTACAAGTGCAAGGATACTGGACACTATGCTGATAAGTGCACTCAGAAGCAGCTACCCCTACCTCCTCGCCCCAACACCAACCAGGCTATGGTTCGTGCTCCCCCAGCTAAAGCCTTCAACTCCAACAACAGGCCTGTCGGGAGGACCGCGAGGGTGAACCATATCAAGGCCGACAAAGCTGAGGAAGCTGCTGACGTCGTTCTCGGTATATTACCCGTAAACTCTATTCCAGCTAAAGTGTTGTTTGATACTGGAGCATCGCATTCATTTGTGTCAAAGATTTTTGCAAAAGCATACAACCTAGTTCTGGTTCCGCTAAGCAATCAAATGACTGTTCACTCTCCGGACCGCAAATGTTGACTTCCAAGATAAGCATGGACAATGAGATCCTAATTGGAGGTCGCATATTCCTTGCTTCACTCATGTTGCTGGGAAATTCTGACATTGATGTCATTCTGGGTATGGATTGGTTGAAGACCCACAAAGCTAAAATTGACTGTGCTCAAAAGTCAATAACTCTCTCCCACACTTCAGGCCAGATAGTCTATTCTCCATATGGATCAAGTTCTGTTCAGCTGTTCAGCCTCGATGCCAAACCCCTTCCTGCAATTGAAAATTTCCGGTGGTTTGTGAATTCCCTGGCGTCTTTCCAGAAGAGTTACCAGGGATGCCCCCGGATAGAGCAGTTGAGTTCGTGATCGAGCTTGAGCCAGGTACTGCTCCAATCTCTAAGCATCCATACAAGATAACTCCTCCTGAACTGAAATTGTTGAAGGAGCAAATCGATATGTACATGGACAAAGGTTACATTCAGCCTAGTTCCTCCGCTTGGGGTTGCCCAACTCTGTTTGTTGCCAGAAGGATCAAACAAAAAGACTCGTGGTTGACTATCGTCCTCTCAACGAGAAAACAATCAAGAACAAGTATCCACTTCCTCGTATCGATGATCTTTTTGATCAACTTGCTGGAGCCTCAATATTCTCAAAGTTGGACTTGAGGATGGGGTACCATCAGATAAAGATCAGAAAGGAAGATATTCCTAAGACAGCTTTCACCACTCGTTACGGTCTATATGAATACACCGTCATGTCCTTTGGTCTCACCAATGCACCGGCGACCTTCTCAATACTCATGAATTCTGTCTTCCATGAATACCTCGACAAGTTCGTTGTGGTATATCTTGATGACATTCTAGTCTACTCAAAATCCGAGGAAGAGCATGGAGAACACCTTCGTCTCACTCTCATGAAACTTCGCGAGCATCGTCTATATGCCAAGTTTTCCAAATGTGAGTTCTGGATTCCAGAAGTTGCATATCTTGGTCATATCATCTCTGCCAAAGGCATTGCCATTGACCCTGAAAAGGTTAAGGCAATTGTTGACTGGAAACCCCTAAGACGGTGAAGCAAGTCAGAAGTTTTCTTGGCTTGGCTAGCTATTGCCGTCGTTTCGTCCAAAACTTTTCCAAGATTGCCAAACCTCTCACTGATCTCACAAAGAAGGACAAAAAGTTCGTTTGGACTCCACAATGTGATGAGAGTTTCAACCTCCTGAACACTAAACTCACTTCCACCCCAGTTCTGGTTGGCCCAGATACTACCAAACCTTTCCAGATATTCTGCGATGCATCTCTTCAAGGTCTAGGTGCAGTTCTTATGCAAGAACGTCAAGTTGTCGCTTATGCTTCACGTCAGTTGAACCCACATGAGCAAAACTATCCCACTCATGATCTTGAACTTGCAGCAGTTGTGTTTGCCCTCAAGAAATGGAGACAATACTTGTTAGGTAACAAAACTGAAATCTTTTCCGATCATAAGAGTCTGAAATACATCTTCACTCAGCCAGATCTGAACCTCAGGCAAAGGAGATGGATTGAGAAGATTAAAGACTTTGATCTCACCATTTATTACACTCCAGGCAAGGCTAATGTTATGGCCGATGCTCTCAGTCGCAAATCCTATTGAAATAATCTCATGATCATGGAAAGCCAACCTCCACTTCATGAAGAATTCCAGAAGCTGAACCTTGGTCTAGTCCCTGAAGGATACCTTGCTAGCTTGACAGCCAGCCCAACTCTAGAGGACAAGATTCGTTCTGAACAACTTCGTGATAATGAAATCAAGAAGATTGTAGAGCACATCAAGGAAGGCAATGATAAATTCAAGTCCTTCTCAATTGATGACAAGGGAACTGTGTTCTTCGAAGGACGCATTGCAGTCCCTCAGATTCAAAGTCTCAAGGATATCATTCTCAAGGAGGCTCATGAAACTCCTCTATCCATTCACCCTGGAAGTACAAAGATGTACCAGGATCTCAAGACTCTGTATTGGTGGCCTGGCATGAAACGTGAAATTGCTCAATACGTTTCTGAATGCGACGTTTGTCAACGTGTTAAGGCAGTCCATCAGAAGACAGCAGGTCTACTCCAACCTCTAAAAATTCCTGAGTGGAAGTGGGACATGATTGAAATGGACTTCGTTACTGGGTTTCCAAAGTCCAAAAAGGGCAACGATGCAATCTTCGTTGTTATTGATCGTCTCACTAAGGTTGCTCACTTCTATGCTGTAAAGGAAACTATCTCAGCTAGCCAGTTAGCAGAGCTCTACACAGCAAAGGTTGTTCCTCTTCATGGTGTTCCATTGGAAATAAGCTCAGAGCGTGGAAGTATCTTCACTTCTCATTTCTGGAAGAGTTTTCAAGAAGCATTGGGCACTAAACTTCTGTTCAGCACAGCTTATCACCCTCAGTCTCAGGGGCAAGTCGAAAGAGTCAATCAGATTCTCGAGGATATGCTCAGAGCATGTGGTCTCTCCTTTGGCATGAAATGGGAGGATTGCCTTCCATATGCTGAATTCTCCTACAACAACAGCTACCAGGCAAGCCTAGGCATGGCACCATTTGAGGCACTGTATGGTCGCAGATGCAGGAGTCCAATCAATTGGTCTGAAGTTGGTGAACGTTCACTTTTAGGCCCTGACATTGTTAGGGAAGCCGAGGAGAAAGTTCTTATCATTCGTGACAATCTCAGGATTGCTCAATCTCGTTAGAAGAGCTATTATGATAGCAAGCACAGGGATATGATCTATGCACCTGGTGATAAGGCATATCTCCGTGTAACTCCCCTCAGAGGCACTCATCGTTTTGGTGTGAAAGGAAAGCTTGCACCAAGATACATTGGCCCTTTCAACATCCTCTCAAGACGTGCAGAGAATGCTTATCGTCTTGAACTTCCAGAAAAACTATCCAAGGTGCACGATGTGTTCCACGTGTCACAACTCAAGAAGTGTTTCAAAGATCCAGATCGTGCAGTTGATCATGATTCCATTGAACTGCAAGATGATCTATCTTATGAGGAGCACCCTATTCGTATTCTCGATGAGACCGAGCGTAAGACTCGCAACAAGAGCACCAAGTTCTCGAAAGTCCAATGGTCGCATCATTCTGATAAAGAGGCAACGTGGGAGACCGAAGAGGATCTTCGCAAGAAGTATCCGGACCTGTTCATTTCTCAGTAGGGAATCTCGGGCGCGATTCCTTCAAGGGGGGGCGTTTTGTAACATCCAAGTATGAAAAACCCTAGTGTTTCTGTTCCTTGTTTAATTTATGCAATGCATCATGGCATCTCTCATTTTTTATTTCTGTTTGCATTGTTTTCATAATAAAATTCAAACTGAATCAAGCATTGTTTTCACACTTGGCTGTTACAATCTTTCAAATAAAGATTTGCAAATCCAAAAACATCAATTGCTTCCAATTATTTTCACATTGGATCAACTCTTAAATTGTTGCTTAATTCAATCAATCACTTAATCAATTAATCAATTAATTTCAAATTATTTCCAAACTCAAACCATTTCTCAAATCTTTAATCATTTGAATCCATGAAATTCACCACTAATTTGAATTCATTAAATCATTTTTAAACCCTAAAGAAAACCCTATTGAAAATACCTTGTTTTTCTAATATTAACTAATATTGGAAATTTCAATTAAAATTGGTTTAATTTTAAAACAGCAAGCAAACAATAAAGTTATTAAAAACAAAAACTACCAAGAGGTTGCATTTCAACTAAGAAATTTATCCCAATTTATTCCAAAATTTTCTTTAAACAAAGCCTTTGTTTTGTTTCCATTTGCTTAACTACAAAAAAAAAACAGTAAAAGAAAAAAAATGGGAGGAGAGGAGCAGCAGCAGCTACACCCCCCAGCCCAGCCCGTTACCTTTGGCCCGTTAGCACCCTCTCCACGTCGCTGTCGTCCTCCTCCAGGGTGACGTCATGGCGTACGAATGCTTCTCCTCCGTTGATCGCCCACTGAACCTCCCGATGGCGCGCCGTACTCCTCCACCGGTCCCATAAAACCACCACGGCGTCCACCTCCTGCCGCAAACCCTAACACCACCCTCGAGCTCCGCCGCCGCCGTCTCGTTTCCATCTCACCTCCACCTCCTCTGTACTGAAATTTCCACCGCCGCCTCTCTGAACTCCGGCAGCGAGCGCCGTCTCCGATGGCGTTCGTCGTGAGCTAGCCACGGGAATGAGTCGGGTTCGGTAATCGGTAATCCCTTCGTCGTCAACCCCACCGCGGAGTCTGAGGAGGGCCAGAGCCACGCCGCCGTCCGTGACTTCTCCGACGAGCCTCTGCCGCGATCACCTGCTTCCCTGCAAACGCTGTGAGCCTCTGTCTCCCTCCTCCTCCTCTGTTTGATGCATCCGCAACACCGCTTCCAGCACCGCAGCACCGCACGCACAAGCGCCCACTAGTCGCGGCATCCCTGCACCACGAGCACCGCGGCGCAGCGCTGCTGCCGCCGGCAGGCGTTCGTTTCTGTCGCGTGGAGTTTCAGTTTCGTCAGTCAATAGCTGACAGAAACCAAACGTTAACCTTGCTCGCCTCCTATCCTATCAACAACCGAACGCTAGCGCAGCTGGCTGGTTCCTTGCGCGCGCGAGCAATCGCTCGCGGGGTCGAATCCCCGCGGAGGCAAAAGCCTCCCTTTTTCTCGTTTTCTTCCGCGCGCGAGGGTTGGGCCCATCCGTCAGCCCCTCCGCTGCCACGTACACACAGAGAGGCCCTGGGCCCTACCTGGCAGCGTGTGTGTTTAATTCCTGCTCGGTAACAAAAGTTTAAATCAAATCTGTTAATTTTCCAATTCTTTTTAAATGGGCAGAATAAACACCTGATTTGAAAATTCAATAACTGTTAATATATGAATCCAATAAATACAAACTTTATATGTTTATTGCTCAAAATTTCATAATCTTTCCAACTAGACTATTTGTGTTCTGTTTTGAATTTTCAAAATACTTTTAAATTTCAAATTTGAATAATTCAAATGCAAATTGAAATAATTCATAACTAATTCATACTGTTTTCAAATAATTCAAATAAAATATGTTTTTCACACCATTTTGAATGTCCTATTCAAATATAAATTTTGTTTTCTGGTTTGAATAATTTAAATTGCCTAAACAATTTAAACCTTGTTTAATTCAATTAAATTTGATAAAATCATAACTTGATCAATATAAAATATTTTTGAACATGCAAATTATGTTTTCAAACCACCAAAGTGTGAACTTTTCAAATGTGGATTTGAATTTATGGTTTGAACAAATAAAATTCAATTAATATTTAAGCTTGTTTTAAATTCAATTAAAACTTGTTTAATATTGTTTAATTCATAACTAAATAATCCAAAGTCCAATTTCAAAATGTGAAACATGTAATCCAACTAAAATTTGATAACCTTTCAAATATAAAATTTGTAAATTGTTTTGCACACCCTAACTTGATGAAAACAATAATTGTTTGTGTACCATGTTTAAGTAACAAAATTCCAAACTTAATAAATGCTTCTCTAAATTGTTAACTATCATTCCAATTGCATTTAAATTGTTATGTTATTGTTATTCATCATGCATGCATCATGATAACAACTAACACCTAATAAATAGTTGTAAATCATTTGTTCCAATTGTTTCAATGGATCCTTTTCCATATGCAACCCTTGCATATGGGTCCATTTAATTTGTGCTATCATGTTAGTCATTTTATCTAGATGCACCTATCAAATTGTCATGCATCATCTTGATTGTGCACAATGCCATGGCAATGGTTGTTTACATTCCTGTTTTGTTTGTTTGCTTCTCTCGGTTAGACGACGACTACGTTGAGACCGACGATCCTTACGACACCACTACTCAGGACCTAGCCCAGTACCCGGCTACTGAGCTGCCAGGCAAGTTATCACTCACATGAATCATCGAGTTCCTTTCCACACTTGTTGTCGATACTATCCTTTTGTCTACTATTGCTAGCCCTATGTATCGTTGCTTGTTCTCCGAACCTATCACATGATACCCTGAACCAATGTTACTGCCTCACCTCCATACCTACAGCCTTTGTTTGTGCCTTAGTATTATCTAGCATGCTTAGGGTTGCTTTTACTCGAGTCTATTGTCGGTTACTACTGTTGCTATCTTATTATTTGTACCGGGCTCGATGTTAACCAATCAATCCTGTTAATTGCTAATGGTAATAATAACTTGATGATAAGGCACCGGCAGGAGGCCCGTGAGAGGTTTTGGAGCCTGCTAGTGTCGACCCTAATAGGAAAAGGGTCTTGTCTACTGATCCATGATGAGCGCACTACCCGCATGTGGGAAGCGAGTATGGGCGCCCCCCTCAACTTGACCTGATTCGCATCTCGTCCAAATCATCTCATTTAGTTCGTGCTTTCTATTTGCCGCATGCATGTTTTTGCGAGCCCAGCGCAGGTGGAACTTTTGTAGTCGGCATATAGGGGGACACGTTCTTAGAGTGCTATGAGGGTCCATTTTCTTCTGGGCTCGATTAGCCGTGCGCCCAAGGTGCTTTGGGCTTGATGCGGAGAATGGTTGGTTGTGTAGAGTACCCCGCTTGGTGGGAGGCATCCCATCTGGCGGGTTATTCTTGCGTGTACGGCCAAATTGGTGCAACCCTGCAGGGATAATCTTCTCGAGAAGCCGTGTTTTCCGCGGTTATGGATTACTTGGTGAAAGTACTGGCTAACAAGTACTCAGGACAACTTCAACATAACTATCAATCATGTTTCACCCAATGATTAATAACTTGACTAGTAATAGGTTTATTCACACAATAACTTGATTCACCTTTAATCCACCTGTGTGAGTTATCCTCGGATTGCTTCTTTGGATAAGGGGCGAGATCCAGGATGGGTTTGGTTGAAGTTATCTTTCAGTTGGTTACAATCCTCGATCTTATCTTTTCTGTTAGCCGGAACTTGTAGTTATCTTCTGTAGTTGGTTAGAGCAGCCAGCAACAACTTTTCATATCACCCCTTTCTTCCGTTGATCCCAAGCATCTATGCTTGTGTTGACGGGTAACTCTTTGATGAAGTGTGAGTCTTGCTTGCCAGTACTTGGATGTACTGACCCCGTTGGGGCTGTGGTTTACGCAGAGTACGACTTCGGCTACGATGACCACCAGGATGGCTACTTTGTGGAGTTCGACGAGACTGCAGACGAGTAGTTAGCTGGACCAGGGCTGGATCCAGGACCTACGTGGATGGGCTTCGTCTTATTTATTTTCCCCGGCTTCTTAAGCCTGTTGGATTTGTCTGTACCCAGACACCTTTGATTGCTTCCGCTGTTGTAATGGATGATATGTTGGGACATGTGTCCTCTGGATGATTGTATTCGCTATTTCTGCCTTAGTGAAGGCCAGTTGCAACTTTATTTCTATCTTTTGTGTCGTAGAGATAAGTTGTGATAATCATTCGTTCAAAGCTGTTGACGTACAGTGCGTGCTTGTTATGAAGTACGTCGACAGTAGTGCCTGTGACTCCTAATGGATAGTTTACATCGACGGTGGAATAGTAGGGCTTGTGTTGTCGCGCATAAGCGCAGGCCTACCAGGAAGCTGGGACGTGGGAGCAGTTATGCCCCATAATCCAAGCACCTACTATCCAGTTCGTACGATGAGTATCCCTTAGAAGCCAGGGTGCGACATTGAGTCTACAGCCTTACCCTTGCATCCCGGGTCTTGGTCTTGCGTTTGCTCCTCGGAGGCTTTCCTGGTATTGTCACCCGGATTGGCAGTATCAGGGCGAACAGGTGGGCGGCCAGCCGGCGTAGAGGAGGAGGGCGCTGACTTCAACTCGGCTTCCCTCTTCGCGGCTTCCTCCCTCTTCCTGGCCGAGTCAGCATCCCACTTTTCCAAGATATCAAAGGGTAAAGGCATATCCTCCTTCACGGATTTACCTTTGGCGTCGTATGAAGTTACGAAGTTGCTTAAATCCAGAGAATCAGCAAGTGTAGTCGCCGAGTGACGCACTTCGGACTGCACAGCTTTGAAATCCATGACGCCGAATCTAGAACCATCAGCCTTGTATTCTGGAAACCCGGCCACCAACTTTGCCGGGTCAAGCTTTGGAAAGTAAGCCTTAGACAACATGAGCCCCCGGGTCATCCCAACCCGGCATGCCGAGCGTTTCCAGAGCTCAATCCATGCGGGAACAGTGGAGCACGCATGGATCAAGGTTTCCATACCCGGATATCCATCAGTTGGCCACTGGATGGTGTCCAGGATCCATTTAGTGTCGGCGCAGAATCTCCGGAGCACATTCTTCAAGCTCTTTACCTTCTGGATATCATCCTCTTCTGGGGGAGCAAGGTTAGCAACTGCAATACAAACAATAAAGGTTATGTCAACAGCATCCCGGGTATCATGGATCAAGAAAACAAAAAACCAAGACACGAACCAGTAAGTAACAAAATCTCACCAAGGAGGACACGATAAGTGTCGGCAACTTGAGTTGATACCTTCTTCAGCGCAGCTTGAGCAGTGGTGTATTTCTTCTTGTACTTTGTGACATCTTTCTCCAAGGCCTTCACCTCAGCTTCAAGTGCTTCCCTTAGCTTTACCTCGGTATCCAGGAGTTGGTTGGTCTTGGCCAAAATTTCCTCGGACCGGGCCGTTTGCGCCTGAAAGGAAAGGAAAAGTTAAATGTTAGTCGGATATCATGATCAGCCGAGTATTAAAAGGAGTACCGAGTATAACTTAGATAAGTTAGACTCGGAACTTGGGGACTAGATGGATAACATGGGATATCAATTAGTGTTACCCGGTGTTCAGCGGCCATGCGCTCTAGCATAGTGTTCTCTGTGGCCTTCATGGCAAGGAGGGCACTCATCATTTGGTCGAAGGAGTGATCGTCCGAGTTGGAAGACCCGGGATCCTGGTAACCCGGAGTTGGAGTCTTCTCCTTGGCAGGGGAAGGCATCCGAGTCTTATGAATATCGGAGTTCGGCTCGCCTCCCCCCGTGCCCAGGATTGTGGCCTCTTCCTCCTCGCGTGCATGCGAGGCTATGGGATACTCGGCTTCTTGATCAGCCGGGTCTTTCGGTGGCGCTTGCCGCTCTTCCTCGCCGCTAGCCGCGGCAGTCGTCTTATCAATCGGTTCCTCCTTACCCGGGTCTTCGGTTTCCATGTTTTCTTGGTCACTGATAGTGACCGTGGCTCTGTGGATGGTATAAATAAGCAGTTAGCATGTAACTGGAGAAAATTATGGAAAAGTATTAGAACATCAGGAGAAGAACCGTACCCAGGGTTCACCACGAAGTCCGAGGGGAACTCGCTGCTAGACCCGGATGAAGCTGATAAACGTTGAGAAAGTAAGACATGGAATTGCCCTGCTAAAGGGTGACTCGGAAAAGGAAAACCTTGATATTTGGGAAGAGGTTGAAAAATACCAGCACGTCGAGCCGGGGATGACGGAATACCCGGGTTAAGTGTGGATTCACCCGAAAAGTTCTGAGTCAGTCTGCGCTTGGTCGTGGGTGGATCCTTCAAGTACAGCCAGTCGGATAATTCTCGGTTTAGCTCGCACATGTTAGCAAAAGAGTAGGGTTCGGAGGACATGAAGGAGTAGGGAACCTTGGATACTACCCCTCTGGCTTTCCTCTTGGCCCCAACCGTTACATCTTGTTCAGCTTCGCTTTTATCGGACTCGGTGGCCTCCGGGTCCTCCTTGTCGTCCTTGTCCTCCAACCCTGAAAGCCGAGAATGCATAGTCGGAAAAAGTGAGATATGTGAAAGCAAAATGGTGCAAGTGAAATTGATCGAAGACCCGGACAATACCTTCGTCATTATCACCCGGTTCTTCATCTTCTTCCGGGTCTCCGGAGGAAGGGGAGGTCTCAATATTCCAAAAGACGTTGTCGGCCTGAGATAAAAGCATGAAAATGAGGATTAGTGGTTGTATCAAGTCAAAGTATGAGGATAAGTGTATAAGTATCGGATTTTACCGTTGGGGACGGGTTATCCCGGGTAAACGGTGCTAACCCGGCGATGTTCTTGATCACCTCCAACTTTTCCGTCAAGAAACTCTTGATGGTCTTGTTGGTATCGCCAGCTGGGTAATTCTTGGAGGAATATCGGAGCGCGTCCGTGACGTGCCCCGAGTAGTCACACATCAGCTTGGTGCGAATGGAGTTGGGCTGGATCCGGAAGTCCACCCATGTCTTAACCAGATTGAGCCCAAGAAGACCTTGGGCAGAGAGGATGGCCATTTTTGATAGGAGGGGCTGGATTGCTTCCCTATCCGACTCAGGGGGAAAGGCGTTGAAGGTGTCGGAGAGATCTAAGATACCCTCTGAGTAACCCGGCAGTTTCCTTTCGCCGGGTGGGGAGGTGTCTCGGCAATAGAAGAAGGAAAGTTGCCAATGCTTGATATGAGAATTGAGATTGAGAGTCGGCATGGGTGAATTCTTGCGGCGCTGGATAGAAACCCCGCCGCAAGCCAAGAGTGCCCCGTCACCGCTCTCGCGGCAGGGTTTGCACTGGAAGAGTTCTATAAACAGAGCCAAATTTGGCGGGATGCACAAATAAGACTCGCACAGAACTATAAAGTGGGTTATGTTCAACATAGAGTTAGGCCCTATGTCGAACACCCGGAGGCCATAGTGGCGGAGAACCTCACGGAAGAAAGAGTAACCCGGGGGGCGAAACCCCCAGATCACATGCTCGACGAAGCATATTACCTCGTCCGGGTTAGGGGAAGGCCGGGTCTCGTCACCCGGCACCCTCCAGTGGATCTCCTCCTGAGGGGGGAGGACGCCTAACTCGGCCAGCTCCTCCAGCTTGGCCTTGGTTACCGTGGATCGCGCCCAGTTGGCGGATATTGATTGGGTCATCCTTGGCTTAGCCGACTGTTTCCCTTTGGTCTTGGGAGCCATTGGTTCAGTCTGCAAAAGTACAAGACAAAAGATATTAAGCATGAGACTCGGGAGTTATGGATATTCCGAGTATTGACAAACAGTATGAGAATTATGAATTATCCGGGTATCGAGTGGCAGCACAGAAATTATGGGGTATCTATGTATCGGCAAGTATTTGCGAAAAGAGGTTGATTGCCCGTGTATCTAGTGCAAGTAAAACAACCGGAAAAAGAGGATTTTCCGGGTATCTATGAGCAGCGCGGAAATCTGGGTGAACTACATCCAGATTGGAAATTTCGCTATCGATTTCGCGGAGAAATTAACGACTATGAGCAGTAGGGGAGTGATGTGTGGTCATCTATTAGGAAAATGGACAAGCTGAGATGGGGCTATGCGGCCTAATCCGGCGCGAAACGAGGAATGGCCCGCGGCAGGCCTAGATCTAATCTAGGTCAATGAAGAGATTAGAAGCTAAATCAATGGGAGCAAGAATCTTACCGGCGTGGATTGGAGAAGAACGCGACGGAGGCAGATAGCGCAGTCGTGATGCCCACGTGCTACTCCCGGCGGGCAGCTTGGGGGCGCGGCGGCGGAGTCCGATGGCGGCGCGGTGCAAATCGTGGGGGAACGCAGATGGCGGCGGCCTTGCTCCGGCGATGCGCACGAGGTCTCCGTGGTGGCACTCCGAGAGCTCGGGTGTGGAAGCGCAGGTGAGGAGGAAGAAGAAGGAGGGAGTGAGCCGTTGGGGTTAGGTCACCCCCCACCCCCCCGTGTACCTATTTATAGGTGCGGGTGGGTAAACCTAGGCCAACGGGCGGGACCCGAAATTTTTGGGATAAGAGATACCCGTCCTGATTTTCTGGGATGCGCGTTAAGTGCTGGACGGGATATCCGGAATGGATAGGAAGTGAATCATTCCCGTGATATTCGGATCAATTAATGAGCAAAGTGAGCCGGATCTTCTGCATCCTCCTTGGAACATTGACCCGGAAAATTAAAGATGGACTTAGAGAAAGCCGGGTTATTATATGGACCACCAATGGAGTTAGGCCTAGCTGTTTATTAAAGCAACTTGACCCGGCCTCTATGAATTTGTATGTTTATTATTTTTGCAGGGAATAGCGTACGCTTCAAGGAGGATCCCGTGAAGCCCAAGCTATTCTGGGGACTACTGATGGAGGGATGATAACCCGGTAGGCTAACGCCAAGGAGTAACTCGGCCCAAAGGATGATGCACAAGACCCGGCTTAGGATAAAGGAGCTTCTAGAAGGCCCAGGAACATAGGCCTCGTAACCCGGATTGTGGGTTTCGGTAAGGAAGTTTAGGGTTTGTGAGCAGTGTCCGGGTAGGATTCAGAGTACGCCTTGGGGAGTAAGCCATGGGGTCCGGATGTTATATAAGTCGGTCCCTAGGTTAGGGTTAAACAAGCTGTAGCATAAGCAAGAGTACAATCGCCGGATTGCGAGGTATCGAGTATCCATTGTAGCCCGAGAGTTGAGATAATATATTTAGATCGGAGACTCGGCGACTTGATTGCCGACTACCAGATCGCATATCACCATGGTTTCCTTTGAGCTAAACCCTCTCCCAAACACTCGAGTCGATTCGCCCCAAGACAAGTTACCCCCGGTAACGTCTGCCGTGATTATCCCACGACAGGCATTCATATGATCCGGAGCCCCCTCTTCGGAGAAACCATAGACCCGATGTGGAAAAACACGGAACTGCCGTTCTGGCCACTCTAAGTGAGCCGGAAAAGGGAACAAAAGTGGAACCAATTGCTTGTTTGTGTTAGGTTAGGCCCATGGAACACGCAAGAAAATTTTGGGCCCACCTGTTGGCAATATTCCCTGAGTTTTCGTCGGTTTCGTGAGTTTCGGGCTCTAAGTAGTCCTTGAGCCCGCTAGAGAGAATCCGACGCCGGTGAAGCCCTAACAGAGAGAGAGAGAGGGAATCTTGGGAATCCAAGACCCATGACACACTATAACACACATGGTATGGCATACCTTGGGATTTGGTGGCATTCAGACGATCTAGAGGCCCCTCTCCGGAGAAACCATGGCCCCGCTGGGGGAAAATACGGAACTGTCGTTCTAGCCCCTCTACGTTAGGCGGAAGGGGGTAGCAAAGTGGAACCAACTGCTTGGCTGTATTACGTTAGGCTCAAGGAACACCCAAGACAAGGGTAGGGCCCACCTCGCGGCAAGATTCCCGCCATTCCGTGAGATCTGGGAGTTTCGGGATCTGAGTAGTCCTGGAACCCGTGAAAGAGAATGTGGTGCCGGTGAAGCCATAACACAAAGATTGAGGGAATCTTGGTCATCCAAGACCCATGAAACAATATAACACATATGGTTTGGCATACCCTATGATAGGGTGGGAATTCAGACGCTCTGGAGCCCCTCCCCGGAGAAACCCTAGGTCTGCTGGAGAAAAAGAACAAACGGTCGGTCTGGCCCTCTACGTGAGCCGGAAAGGGGTAGCAAAGTGGAACTAATTGCTTGGTTATCTTATTTTAGGCCCAAGTAACACCAAATAAAATGGTAGGACCCACCTCTTGGCAAGATTCCCCCTGTTCCGTCAGATCCGGGAGTTTCGGGCTCTAAATAGTTTTGGAACCCGCTAGAGAGAATCCGACGCCAGCGAAGGCCTAACACACTAGGAGAGGGAATCTTGGGCATCGAAGACCCATGACACACTATAACACACATGTTACGGCATACCATTGGATTTGGGGCTATTCAGACGATCTAGAGCCCCTCTCTGGAGAAACCCTAGCTCCGATGGGAAAACAGACGGAACTGCCGTTCTGGCCCCTCTACGTGAGCCGGAAGGGGGTAGAAAAGTGGAACCAACTGCTTGGTTGTGTTATTTTAGGCCCAATGAACACCCAAGATAATGGTAGGTCCCACCTCTTGGCAAGATTCCCCGAGTTCCGTCAGTTCCGGGAGTTTCGGGCTCTAAATAGTCCTGGAACCCGCTAGAGAGAATCCGACGTCGGTGAAGCCATAACACGCAGAGTGAGGAAATTTTGGGCATACAAGACCCATGAAACACTCTAACACACATGGTATGTTATACCATGGTATTTGGTGGCATTCAGACGATTCGGAGGCCCCTCTCTTGAGAAACCATAGCCCCGGTAGGGAAAAGACGGAACTGCCATTCTGGCCCCTCTACGTGAGCCGCAAGGGGGTAGCAAAGTGGAACCAAGTGCTTGGTTGTGTTAGTTTAGGCCCAATGAACACCCAAGATAATGGTAGGGCCCACCTCTTGGCAAGATTCCCCGAGTTCCGTCAGTTCCGGGAGTTTCGGGTTCTAAGTAGTCCTGGAACCCGCAAGAGAGAATCTGATGCCGGTGAAGCCCTAACACAGAGAGAGAGGGAATCTTGGGCATCCAAGACCCACGACACACTATAACACACATGGTATGGAATACCATGGGATTTGGTGGCATTCAGACGATCTGGAGGCCTCTTCGTAGAAACCATGCATAGCCCCGCTAAGAAAAATACGGAACTATCGTTCTGGCCCCTCTACGTTAGGCGTAAGGGGGTAGCAAAGTGGAACCAACTTCTTGGTTGTATAAGGTTAGGCCCAAGGAACACCCAACAATATGGTAGGGCCCACCTCTTGGCAAGATTCCCCCAGTTCCGTCAGATCCTGGAGTTTCAGGCTCTAAGTAATCCTGGAACCCGCCAGAGAGAATCTGACGCTGGTGAAGCCCTAACATAGAGAGAGCGAGTTAATCTTGGGAATACAAGACCCATGCCACACTCTAACACACATGTTATGTCATACCATGGGATTTGGTGGCATTCAGACGATCCGGAGCCCTCTCTCGAGAGAAACCATAGCCCCGTTGGGGAAAAGACGGAACTGCCGTTTTGGCCCCTCTACGTGTGCCGGAAAGGGGTAGGAAAGTGGAAAAAATTACTTGGTTGTGTTAGGTTATGCCCAAGTAACACCCAATAAAATGGTAGGTCCCACCTCTTTGCAAGATTCCCCCCGTTATGAGATCCGGGAGTTTCGGGCTCTAAGTAGAACCCGCGAAAGAGAATCTGACGCCGGTGAAGCCATAACACAGGGAGTAAGGGAATATTGGGAATAAAATACCCATGACCCACTCTAACACACAAGTTATGGAATACCGTGGGATTTGGTGGCATTCAGACGGTCCGGAGGCCCCTCTCGAGAGAAACTATAGCCCCGCTGGGAAAAAGACGGAACTGCCATTCTGGCCCGTCTACGTGAGCCGGAATTGGGTAACAAAGATGAACCAATTTCTTGGTTGTTTTAGGTGAGGCCCAAGTAACACCCAAGACAATGGTAGGTCCCACCTCTTTGCAATATTCCTCCCATTCCGTGAGATCTGGAAGTTTCGGGCTCTGAGTAGTCCTGGAACCCGCGAAAGAGAATGCGGGGCCAGTGAAGCCATAACACAATGAGTGAGGGAATATTGGGAATCCAAGACCCATGCCACAATCTAACACACATGGTTTGGCATACCCTAGGATTGCGTGGGAATTCATATGCTCTGGAGCCCCCTCCCCGGAGAAACCCTAGGTATGCTGGAGAAAAAGAAGAAAATGTCAGTCTGGCCCTACGTGAGCCGGAAAGGGGTAGCAAAGTGTAAATAATTGCATGGTTGTGTTATTTTAGGCCCAAGTAACACATAATAAAACTGTAGGACCCACCTCTTGGCAAGATTCCCCATGTTCCATCAGATCCGGGGGTTTCGGGCTCAAAATAGTTATGGAACCCGCTAGAGAGAATCCGACGGCGACGAAGGCCTACACACAATGAGAGGGAATCTTGGGCATCCAAGACCCATGACACAATATAACACACATGGTATGGCTTACCTTGGGATTTAGTGGCATTCATACGATCCGGAGGCCCCTCTCCGGAGAAACCATGGCCCCGCTGGGGGGAAATACGGAACTGTCGTTCTAGCCCCTCTATGTTAGGCGGAAGGGGGTAGCAAAGCGGAACCAACTGCTTTGTTGTATTAGGTTAGGCCCAAGAAACACCCAATACAAGGGTAGGTCCCACCTCTTTGCAAGATTCCGCCATTCTGTGAGATCTGGGAGTTTCGGGCTCTGAGTAGTCCTGGAACTCGTGAAAGAGAATGTGGCGCCGGTGAAGCCATAACGCAAAGAGTGAGGGAATCTTGGGCATCCAAGACCCATTCCAAAATATAACACATATGGTTTTGCATACCCTAGTATAGGGTGGGAATTCAGACGCTCCGGAGCCCCTCCCCGGAGAAACCCTAGGTCTGCTGGAGAAAAAGAAGAAACTGTCGGTCTGGCCCCTCTACGTGAGCCGGAAAGGGGTAGAAAAGTGGAACTAATTGCTTGGTTGTGTTATTTTAGGCCCAAGTAACACCAAATAAAATGGTAGGACCCACCTCTTGTCAATATTCCCATGTTCCGTCAGATCCGGGAGTTTCTTGCTCTAAATAGTTTTGGAACCCGCTAAAGAGAATCCGACGCCGGCGAAGGCCTAACACACAAAGAGAGGGAATCTTGGGAATACAAGACCCATGACACACTATAACACACATGGTATGGCGTACCTAGGTATTTGGTGGCATTCAGACGATCCGGAGGACACTCTCCGGAGAAAACACAGCCCCGCTAGGGAAAAAGATGGAACTGCCGTTCTGGCCCCCCTACGTGAGCCGGAAGGGGTAGCAAAGTGGAACCAACTTCTTGGTTGTGTTAGTTTAGGCCCAATGAAGACCCAATACAATGGTAGGGCCCACCTCTTGGCAAGATTCCGTCAATTCTGGGAGTTTCGGGCTCTAAGTAGTTCTGGAACCCGCCAGAGAGAATCCGACGCCGGTGTATCCCTAACACAAAGAGAGAGGGAATCTTGGGAATCCAAGACCTATGACACACTATAACACACATGGTATGGAATACCATGGTATTTGGTGGCGTTTAGACGATCTGGAGGCCTCTCCGGAGAAACCATGCATAGCCCCTCTGGGAAAAAAGACGGAACTGCCGTTCTGGCCCCTCTACGTTAGGCGGAAGGGGGTAGCAAAGTGGAACCAACTGCTTGGTTGTATTAGGTTAGGCCCAAGGAACACCCAAAAAAATGTTAGGGCCCACCTATTGGCAAGATTCCCCCGGTTCCGTCAGATCCGGGAGTTTCAGGCTCTAAGTAATCCTGGAACCCGCCAAAGAGAATATGGCGCCGGTGAAGCCCTAACACAGAGAGCGAGTGAATCTTGGGAATACAAGACCCATACCACACTCTAACACACATTTTATGCCATACCATGGGATTTGGTGGCATTCAGACGATCCGGAGCCCCTTCTCCAGTGAAACCATAGCCCCGCTGGGAAAAAGACGGAACTGCTGTTTTGGCCCCTCTACGTGAGCCGGAAAGGGGTAGGAAAGTGGAACCAATTACTTTGTTGAGATAGGTTATGACCAAGTAACACCCAATAAAATTTTAGATCCCACCTCTTGGCAATATTCCCCCCGTTCCGTGAGATCCGGGAGTTTTGGACTCTAAAGTAGAACCCGTAAAAGAGAATCTGACGCCGGTGAAGCCATAACACAGGGAGTAAGGGAATATTGGGAATCCAATACCCTTTCCACACTCTAACACACAAGGTATGGCATACCGTGGTATTTGGTGGCATTCAGACGGTCCGGAGGCCCTTTCTCCATAGAAACCATAGCCTCGCTGGGAAAAAGACGGAAATGTCGTTCTAGCCCGTCTACGTGAGCCGGAATGGGGTAACAAAGCGGAACCAATTGCTTTCTTGTGTTTGGTGAGTCCCAAGTAACACCAATACAATTGTAGGTCCCACCTCTTGGCTAGATTCCCCCCCCCATTCGGTGAGATGTGGAAGTTTCAGGCTCTGAGTAGTCCTGGAACCCGTGAAAGAGAATGCAGCGCCAGTGAAGTCATAACACAAAGAGTGAGGGAATCTTGGGGATCTAAGACCCATGCCACAATCTAACACACATGGTTTGTCATACCCTAGGATTGGGTGGGAATTGAGACACTTCGGAACCCCTCCCCGGAGAAACCCTAGGTATGCTGGAGAAAAGAAGAAATTGTTGGTCTGGCCCTCCGTGAGCCGGAAAGGGGTAGAAAAGTGGAACTAATTGCTTGGTTGTGTTATTTTAGGCCCAAGTAACACATAATAAAATGGTAGGACCCACCTCTTGGCAAGATTCCCCCTGTTCCGTCAGATGCGGGGGTTTCGGGCTCAAACTAGTTTTGGAACCCGCTAGAGAGAATCCGACGCCGACGAAGGCCTAACACAGAGAGAGAGGGACTCTTGGTCATCCAAGACCCATGACACACTATAAAACACATGGTATGGCATACCATAGGATTTGGTGGGCATTCAGATGGACTGGAGGCCTCTCCGGAGAAACCATGCATAGCCCCGCTGGGAAAAAAGACGAAACTGCCGTTCTGGCCCCTCTACGTTAGGAGGAAGGGGGTAGCAAAGTGGAACCAACTTCTTGGTTGTATTAATTTAGGCCCAAGGAACACCCAAAAAAATGGTAGGGCCCACCTATTGGCAAGATTCCCCCCAGTTCCGTCAGATCCGGGAGTTTCAGGCTCTATGTAATCCTGGAACCCGCCAGAGAGAATCTGGCGCCGGTGAAGCCCTAACACAGAGAGAGCGAGTGAATCTTGTGAATACAAGACCCATTCCACACTCTAACACACATTTTATGCCATACCATGGGATTTGGTGGCATTCAGACGATCCGGAGCCCCCTCTCCAGAGAAACCATAGCCCCGCTGGGAAAAAGACGGAACTGCCGTTTTTGCCCCTCTACGTGAGCTGGAAAGGGGTAGGAAAGTGGAACCAATTACTTGGTTATGTTAGTTTATCCCCAAGTAACACCCAATAAAATGTTAGGTCCCACCACTTGTCAAGATTCCCCCCGTTCTGTGAGATTCGGGAGTTTCGGGCTCTAAGTAGAACCCGCGAAAGAGAATATGACGCCGGTGAAGCCATAACACACGGAGTAAGGGAATATTGGGAATACAATACCCATGCCAAACTTTAACACACAAGGTATGCCATACCCTGGGATTTGGTGGCATTTAGACGGTCCGGAGGCCCCTCTCTAGAGAAACCATAGCCCCGTTGGGAAAAAGACGGAACTGCCGTTCTGGCCCGTCTACGTGAGCCGGAATGGGGTAACAAAGCGGAACCAATTACTTGGTTGTGTTAGGTGAGGCCCAAGTAACACCCAAGACAATGGTAGGTCCCACCTCTTGGCAAGATCCCCCCCTATTCCGTGAGATCTGGAAGTTTCGGCTCTGAGTAGTCCTGGAACCCGTGAAAGAGAATGCGGCGACAGTGAAGCCATAACACAAAGAGTGAGGGAATCTTGGGAATACAAGACCCATTCCACCATCTAACACACATGGTTTGACATACCCTAGGATTGGGTGGGAATTGAGACGCTCTGGAGCCCCCTCCCCGGAGAAACCCTAGGTATGCTGGAGAAAAGAAGAAACTATCGGTCTCGCCCTCCGTGAGCCGGAAAGGGGTATCAAAGTGGAACTAATTGCTTGTTTGTGTTATTTTAGGCCCAAGTAACACATAATAAAATGGTAGGACCCACCTCCTGGCAAGATTCCCCTTTTCTGTCAAATCCGGGAGTTTCGAGCTCAGAATAGTTTTGGAACCAGCTAGAGATAATCCGACGCTGACGAAGGCCTAACACCGAGAGAGAGGGAATCTTGGGCATCCAAGACCCATGGCACACTATAACACACATGTTATGGCATGACATGGTATTTGGTGGCATTCAGATGATTTGGAGGTCTCTCCGGAGAAACCATGCATAGCCCCGCTGGGAAAAAAACGAAACTGTTGTTCTGCCCTTCTACGTTAGGCGGAAGGGGGTAGCAAAGTGGAACCAACTTCTTGGTTGTATTAAGTTAGTCCCAAGGAACACCAACAAAATTGTAGGGCCCACCTATTGGCATGATTCCCCCAGTTCCGTCAGATCCGGGAGTTTCAGGCTCTAAGTAATCCTGGAACCCGTCAGAGAGAATCTGGCGCGGGTGAAGCCCTAACAAAGAGAGAGCGAGTGAATCTTGGGAATACAAGACCCATGCCACACTCTAACACACATGTTATGCCATACCATGGGATTTGGTGGCATTCAGACGATTCGGAGCCCCCTCTCCAGAGAAACCATAGCCCTGTTGGGAAAAGACGGAACTGCCGTTTTGGCCCCTCTACGTGAGCCCGAAAGGGGTAGGAAAGTGGAACCAATTACTTTTTTGTGTTAGGTTATTCCCAAGTAACACCCAATAAAATGTTAGGTCCCACCTCTTGGCAAGATTCCCCCCGTTCCGTGAGATCCGGGAGTTTCGGGCTCTAAGTAGAACCCGCAAAAGAGAATATGACGCCGGTGAAGCCATAATACAGGGAGTAAGGGAATCTTGGGAATCCAATACCCATTCCACACTTTAACACACAAGGTATGGCATACCGTGGGATTTGGTGGCATTCAGACGGTCCGGAGGCCCCTCTCTAGAGAAACCATAGCCCTGCTGGGAAAAAGACGGAACTGCCGTTCTGGCCCGTCTACGTGAGCCGGAATGGGGTAACAAAGAGGAACCAATTGCTTGGTTGTGTTAGGTGTGGCCCAAGTAACACCCAAGCCAATGGTAGGTCCCACCTCTTGGCAAGATCCCCCCTTATTCCGTGAGATCTGGAAGTTTCGGCTCTGAGCAGTCCTGGAACCCGTGAAAGAGAATATGGCGACAGTGAAGCCATAACACAAAGAGTGAGGGAATCTTGGGCATCCAAGACCCATGCCACAATCTAACACACATGGTTTGGTATACCCTAGGATTGGCTGGGAATTAAGACGCTCCGGAGCCCCCTCCCCGGAGAAACCCTAGGTATGCTGGAGAAAAAGAAGAAATTGTCGGTATGGCCCTACGTGAGACGGAAAGGGGTAGCAAAGTGGAACTAATTGCTTGGTTGTGTTATTTTAGGCCCAAGTAACACAAAATAAAATGGTAGGACCCACCTCTTGGCAAGATTCCCCATGTTGCGTCAGATCCGGGGTTTCGGGCTCTAAATAGTTTTTGGAACCCGCTAGAGAGAATCCGACGCTGGCGAAGGCCTAACACACAAAGAGAGGGAATCTTGGTCATACAAGACCCATGAAATACTATAACACACATGGTATGGAATACCATGGGATTTGGTGGTATTCGGACGATCCAGAGCCCCTCTCCGGAGAAACCCTAGCCCCGTTGGGAAAAAAGACGGAACTGCCGTTCTGGCCCCTCTACTCGAGCCGGAAGGGGGTAGCAAAGTGGAAACAACTGCTTGGTTGTGTTAGATTAGACCCAATGAACACCCAAGACAATGGCAGGGCCCCGCTGGGAGTTTCGGGCTCTGAGTAGTCCTTAAACCCGCTAGAGAGAATCCAGCGCCGGTGAAGACATAACACACCGAGTGAGGGAATGTTGGGAATCCAAGACCCATGGAACACTCTAACACACATGGTATGTCATACCATGGGATTTGGTGGCATTCAGACGATCGAGAGCCCCTTCTCCGGAGAAACCATAGCCCCGGTAGGTAAAAACACGGAACTGCCGTTCTGGCCCCTCTACGTGAGCCGGAATGGGGTAGCAAAGTGGAACCAATTGCTTGGTTGTGTTAGGTTAGGCCCAACGAGCATCCAAGACAATGGTAGGGCCCACCTCTTGGCAAGATTCCCTTGCTTCGCTGGAACATTGATCTGTTGACCAAAAGTCAACCTTTTGGTCTACCCCTATGACCAGCGTCGAAAGAGGGTAGACCTCAAAACTATTTTGCTTGGTTGTGTTCGGTTAGACCTAAGCTACATAATAAACAAAATCTAGCTATACTTTTAACAATATTCCCTCCGGTTTGCCCGAATGGGGGAGCATCGACGGTTCGAGACCTATAAGTGTAGTGCATAACCTTCCTATGTGATGCCGGTGAAACAGTCACACCTATGGGTAGTATACTGGCCCCTCCCCACCTCGATCCCAGCACAGGTTTATAAGTATTCTTAGTACCCCACCATGGTTTTAGAAGTCAACCTTTTGGTCTACCCCTATGACCGCGTCGGAAGAGGGGTAGAACACAATACTAATTTGCTTGGTTGTGTTAGGTTAGGCCATAACTACATTAATAACCAAAAATCTAGCTATACTTTTAACAGTATTCCCTCCGTTTTCCCCGGAGGGGGGGCGGGCATCGACGGTTTATAACTAAACTGGAGTAGTACATATATATTAGTAAGCATAGATCATTACATCATAACTAAAAATACGGCGGGAAATATAAATTAGGCCTAAACTATCCTAGACGCCGGTCCGGCCGTCCTCCTCGTCATCGCTCGCTGCCATGCTGGCCTGGTCATTGTTTGGCGCCATGGACGGGCCAGCCTCATCGTCGTTCGCTACCGGATCGGGGTGGGCCACCTGTGCGAGACAACGCCGCCTAGCCCTGACTTGCACCCCCATCCGGTGCAACTCCGCTGCCTGCGAGCGGGCGCGCCCGCGCCTATCGTTGCGTGCGCGCGAGCGGGTAAACAGCCGCTGCAGCGCCTCCGCGTCCTCGTAAGCCTGCCGCTCGGCGTCCATGAGGGCGCGGGCATGCTCCTCCCTCCGGGCGGTCTCGATGGAAGCCTGAATGGTGGCAGCCTCGGCGGCTGCCCCCTCCTCCTCGAACCCCGATCGGACCCGGCGAAACGCTTCCTCGTTGCGCCATATGGAGAACGAGTTGTACGCCACCACCTGGTCAGGCCACAACGGAGGGCTCTGCTCCGGTTCCTGCGCCGCCTCCTCCTCTCCATCCGCCTCCTCATTGTACCCCCAATTGAAGGGGTCGTCGCCACTCCCGTCGTCGTCTGACAGCGGGTCTAGCCCACGGCGTGCCGCCTGGTGGGTGAACGTCACCCACAAAGTATGGAGGCGGCGCGGCATGGTATCGTCGATAGAGGGGAAGCCGCGTAGCGATGGGTGAGATTATGGCGAGGACGCGTCGGCAATGGCTGAGCCAGGACGCAAACTCTGTGTAGTCGATGCGAAATTGTGTAGTCAAATGCACCTTTTTAAACATTTTGTTGCATACCATTGAGAAAAGTTGTCTAGTCGGTGCACGCGTCGGAGCTCGCGCCCCATCGGATTAAATGGCGACGACCTGCAAACCGCAATGACCCTGGCGCCGCTTGGGGAGCCGGGAAGTCTGCATACCGTGTTAATGCTAGGCGTGCGGCAGAGGCGAAGCACCATCCCGCCGCCTAGTGCAGGTCGTGTCCCGTCGTCGCCATTACGCGCGGCAGGCTAACCACCACCTGCACGACGCCGTGTGCATGTCCAAGGCGTGTGAATGGTACTTGTGTTGGCACGTACCATTTTTTGTAGTGAACTTGGCAAAGATTGGTACCACGTTTCGCAAGCAAACACGTCCCATATCGTTTTGTACGCGTACACGTATAAAATGGTATCCTCTTTTCTACACGTACGATAGAGCCTTTGATATTCGCTGACTTGGTGGGGTGAGATTTGTGGTGAATTTGGGTCACTGATTGGTGGCCCCGCGGCGTCGCTAGCCCCACTTGCCAGTGACTAAATGTCACATCATTCTATGTTGACTAAGTCAGCCGGCGCGTTCCCACCATGCATGCATGCGCACACGACATGGCGACCAGTCGAAGCGGCACTCTGTATATAATGCTCCTGCCGCATCGACTCTCTCTACCCCATCCATTCTCCCCCCCCCCCCCCATTTCTAGCAAAAACCCCGGCCCTTCTCTTCTCTCCCAACTGCCGAGCGCACAACCGCAAGGCGGTTCCGCATAATGGAAGGTTCGCAGCAGGAGAACGACGGTGTCGTCCCTTCTGTTGTCGTCGCCGCAGGAGTCGCCCTTGGCGGTTCCAGTTCGTCGCAGCCGCAGGAGCTTGTCGCCGCCGCAGGTTCGTCGACCGGCCATGGCGATTTGAGTGCACCGCCTGCTCCTGCCGCGGTGGAGACGCCTGCTGCTTTCCCTCTCCTCGCAGATCTGGGTGATCCCTATGGAGATTACCCTGCGTTCGACGAGGACGTCGACGACCAGGACTCTGAGGTATCTATGTCCAGGCCGGCTTAGTTTATTGTTAAAGATCCAGGGTTTGTGCATGACTGCACGCAAGTTCGGGCTTCTAGTGTTTGTAGTTGCATGTATACTTTGGTTTTTTTTTGTGAAGTTTGGGATTCTGGTGTTTGCGGTTGGATCTGTTCTTTAGGGATTCGAGGTTTTTTGTATTCGGGATTAAAAGGTTTGTAGTTGGATCTGTACCTAGGGGTTCGAGGGTTTTTTGTACACGCAAGTTCAAGATTCATAGGTCTGCTTGCATCTGTGCTTACTACTTAGGGACCAAAGGGAAAATATTGTAGAAAAATAGACATGTACTAGACAATAAATTGACAATATAGATGTCCTGCTGTGAAACTAATAATTAACATCTATGCATGAATCTTTTTAAATGATCTTCTATATAGAGTTATGGATGATCAAATATAAATTTTCAGAGGCTGTAGTTGCATCTGTACTTAGGTGTTCACAGGTTTTTTGTATTTTAGGGATTCAAAGGTTGTAGTTGCATCTGTTCTTATGGCTTCTAGTTTTTTGTGTGCATGTTAGCATGCATGTGAGTTAGAGATTCTACGTTTTTTGGAGGCATTTCAATTTGTGTAGTTATTTTGCCTCGCAGACACTCTTGACACATTATGAATTTGTTGCAAAATCACATATTGTACCCCCGTGCATGACAATTACTTGATCCAGTTTATGCATATAATTAAAGAACGATTCTTTATGATATTTTTGATCTGGTAAGGTATAATAACATGTCCTGATTAGAATATTAATCTGTTGAATGTTATCTTAGATCATCAATGAATTCCGGATGTGTTATTATCTGTTTTTGTGCATTAGTTCATCAAATATATATAGTGGAAACTGTAATGTTGTATAAAATTCGACACATGTTTCTCAACATTGATGTCCTCTTTAGGGCGCATTTGCTAAATAAGTTACTTGATGGAGTGTATGCAAATAAATGAAGAACTACTATTTCTTTATGTTTTTTGTGATCTGGTTAGGTATATTACTCTTTTGCCAATAAGATTTTGTTGCTAACATTTGTTTTATTGCAAATTTGAAGGAAGATGATCTGGAAGTCGGCTCGAGTCGGGACGATAGGGCTGCGAAGAGCAGATATGTCCTGAGGAAGCTGCGGGCGGGCACCATTCGGTACCGTCGTTAGGGCAACTTGTTCTGCCCTTTCTATTTCAGAAAGGTAGCCAACGATCGCAACAACATGATCCGTCATGCCGTCGGTGTGGGAAATGGATCTGAGTATCGTGCGCCCCATGTTAGGGCCAAGCACGCTGCCTACAGCGTCTTCCTGAAGAAGCTGCTTGCGCAGGATATCCTCGCAGGTCGTGCGGAACCTCCTCCTCGGCCTTTCTCCAACGAGGCCAGGAGGGCCGCGAAGGCTCAGAAGCGGGAGATAACATGTTCCGCTCCCTTACTTCAACGAGGCCAGGAGGGCCATGAAGGCTCGGAAGCGGCAGAACATGATGTAGCTGCTGCTGTTGCGCTCGTTGTTGCAGCTTGCCCGCTGTGTTTGTGTTATCTCTTACTTCTGGTAGTGTCGTCTGGTCTGTGCGTAGTAAGAACTTTTAAAGAACTTCTATCATGTTGGTATGTAAGAACTTAATACGTATATTATGTTAGTTTATGTTTCTTAACCTGATCATGTTTTAAGGATGTCAAAAGACTTATTAGGCATGATTTACTAATAAGTTGATGTGACAACTCATTGATCCGGTCGATCAATGAATTGTCACATCCCTTTACTACTAAATCATGCCTAATAAGCCAATAGTGTGTGGAAATGAGTTAGCCCCTCCCCCCACCACAAGGCACTGTCTTATTTTGCAATTATTTGCTAACTAAATAAAGAAGAATCCGAAGAAGTAGAATAAAAATACGATCAGATCCTAATTAAGACTCTTTTCCTTTTGATTCTTTTTTTTATTTTTCAATCCGAAAAACAAGAATAAATTATGACTAACAGCCGCGCGCAAAATCTCCACAGAATCAGCCTCGCGCAGGGTCCCACTCGCCAGCGTCTACGCGCCAAATCTCCACCACACCGCGCTGCTCGCCCACTCGGCTACTCCTCCACTGAAAGCGACCTCCACAGAAAGCCTCCACTTCGCCCTCCCGCCCCAAGGGCGGCTGCCACGGCTTCTCCCTCCCCCGTCCTCGGCGTCGTTCTCAAACAATGACTGTTAACCATGGTTCCCTCCCTTCCCCATCCTCAACCAAACGATGCGATGTAGGTTAGATGCCGGCAGATCTAGGTTTGATACCGGCAGATGTAGGTCACCGTTGATGTTTTAAGTTACCACCGGCCATAGATCTAGCTCACGCTACCGTTACAGGGCCCTCGAAGATTGTTTCCCCCACCCAGATGGAGATCGACCTGAACAAGGCCTCGGAGCTCGCAAAGCCCCCTGTTATTCAGATAGTCGAGGTAAATAGCATATAAATTAGTCATGTAGCCAAATGTTCTCTTAAGATTCATCTATCTCCTTTCGCCTTCGTCGACACTTCTTTGATTTTCATTCTTTTCGTATTTGGCTATAGGACCACAATACAGGCTGTGACTTTGCAGCATGTCGCGTACTAAAATTCAGAAATTGGTGCAGCAGTCAGTTGAGACAATTCAGAAATTGGTGCAGCAGTCAGTTGAGACAATTGAATCTCATCGTCTCTCTGAAGTTTGCAAGCTGGCTGATGATACCAGCGCTGAGAAGCTAATCTGTTTCGTCTGCTGCGAGGACAGGCTGGACACGGCGATGAAAGGTTCAAAAATGCTAGCACTCGAGTTGGAACTGCGGGAGCAAAAGAGAAGCTATGTGATCATGCACGGCTTGGTTACTAAGCTTGATTCTAAGCTGAAGAGTGCGAAGAAAACTTTGAAAGTAGCCGAAGAGAAGTGCGACATGCTCCAAAGGGGAAAAGACACCCGGTTGGAGAGTGCGAAGGACACCAATGTGAAGTTGAGATACATTCTAAGTTTCTTGCAAGATGATGGAATGAGGTAAAACTACTTTGCTCTTTAATTAGATTATGTCAACCTGCAATGCTTGCCAATGAGTCTAGCTGTTATTCATTTCTCTGTTTTGTTGCATGTGCCGATGATTAAACTGTGCAATGCTAAAATCTAAAGGATTACTCCCCAGTACCTAGTAGCGTTTACACGGACATTGTTTGTTCATGCTCCCTGGTCCTGTGGAGCTTAACCATTTGGACTTTTTTTGCAATGTATGTATGAGGTTTGCTTATTTTATGTTCATTCTCTATTCTGTGTGCCGATGATTAAACTCTGCACCTTCTCTCGGTGAGATATTGGCACTTACCTAGTGTTGTGTACAACTACATTTGTTCAGCATCTTACTTGGTAAGTGTTCGACAATCTCATTGATTTCTGTGTGCTTCTTTACTATGAGGCCCCAATTATGATTTTATCTGTAATGCATGAGCCATATTGGTTCTGCATATTACTTGGCAAGTGTTCGATAATTTCTTTGGTTTGTGTGTGCTTCTTTACTATGAGGCCCCTATCTAAGCTTGGTTCTATGCAGATGATTAATATGAAGCAATGTCTCCAACGGTTGGCGTACCATAGAAAAAAGAGTTCCATATTTGTGTTTGATCAGAGTGCCGATGATTAAATTGTGCAATGTTAAAATGCAGAGGGAGACTCCTCTAGACCTAGTAGCGTTTACAAGTACCTAGTAGCTTGTTTGTGCGACCGGGTCTAGCGGTTTATCACCTCTGTACTTGTGTCATTTGTACACGCGAGGCAGTTTTGTCACTCATCTTTGTATGTTTGGAAGTATATCTGCTTCTTTTTTTGTAGATGTGCTAAACATGTATGATGCTTTTCTACTAGTGATTATGTGGACGCGGTTTCGGAAAGTTCCAGTGGATGATGTGAACCTCTGGATGTGGCTTCAGAATGCATGCTGGCATAGGCAAATATCCGTTGGATGATGTGAAACCGTGCATGTGGCTTCGGAGTGGATGTTGGCATAAAAAAAGTTCTGGTTAACTGTGGACCTATTGTTGAACATTTTGTGATGCTAATTTCGGTTGCTATAAATCTCCTATGCTTCGGAGTGCATGTAACCGGGATGATGGCACGGAACAGACATCGAAGAGGGCGAGGAGGCAGTATATTAGTATTAGTACTAGGGTATCCATTGTTGCAAATGTAAAACCATGTCAATTCATTTCCATTTTGGAGTGCATTTTATAATTTAGATCTCCTATATATTCGGTAATTTGGTTGACACTCGCCATGTGGGATACCCGGTCAGCTCTCCTCTCCACTCCCAAACTGTGGATAATGCAGCGGCTCCCCCATACGGGCGCAGAACGCTCTCCTCTCTACTCCCAAACTGTCCGTCTGTGCCACACCTCTCTACTCCCCTTCGTTGTGCGCAGATCCACCGGTACCATGTCTGGCCGTCGCGAGGAGGGCCGCCAACAGCAGATCCCCAGGTACTTTCCCCGGTGCAGCGTGCAAGGCGCGGAGCGTGCGCGTGCCCGCGAGGCGTACCGGCGCGAGGTGCATCAGGCCAACTCGTCCCGCGCACCACCACCTCCGGCTCCACCCATCGCACCTTCGGACGTCGAGGAGGAAGAAGAGGAGGAGTATCTCGCCGTCGAGTTCCACAACGAGGCCCTGCAGTGGCCCCACATGTAGGCGGAGATTTTAGCGTCCATAGAGAGTTTCACGGCAGAAGAGCTCCGACAAGCGAGGCTCGCCCGGCATTTCACTCTCAAGCTAGAGGCCGACACCACGGAAGCGATCCGCCATTCGATGCAGAATGAAGATGCGGCGGCGCACCCTTGTCTAGGATGCTAGGTCTGGTGTCCATCCTTTTCTTTTTGTGATTTGTTTCAGAAACGGCTTGTTCACTGTTAACTGTGATGATTTCGAAGATTTTGTGCATGCTTAATTTCGAAGATTATGTGCATGCTTATTTACTGTGGATGACAAGTGGGGTCCAGGCATCAACTGGTCGGTCGTAGCCAGTCAAAGCAGTCAAACAGGGCAGGATGTGTGGCCCCGAAAAAAATCGCGACGTTCTACGTGACCAGGCAAGTTTCGTCGGAGGCAACTGGGCTCTTAGTGGGCTACTGGGCCGGAGACGAAAATCCGCGACGTAAAACTAGCAGAAAGTCGAGAAAAACCAGTCTGCGACGGACCAAACAATTACGTTGAGAGCAAACTCCGCTTTTCAGCCATTCGCGACGGAAACGCTCGACGTTATCAAAACGTGCCGCTCAAAACGTTCCGGATCGCGCGGAATTTGGTAGCGTGAACTAGTAGGTATGGAGGCCATGCCTAGGGGCGTCATACCTCCTAACTTAAGCTCTCTCTTCTCCAACCCTAATGACAACAAGGGTCCCTCGAGTCACAAGTGCTTCATGGCCAAGGGTATATCCCCAAAGGTGACTCCTACACTCAAACTTGCAAACTCTTCTACTCCTTCACTATTAAATTGTGTCGAGGAAGACCCCTTGATAGACTTTGTGGAGAAACTAGAAGGAGAAACTAAATCTATCTTTGTCTCTCTCATGGATCAATTAAGTGAGGCACATGGACTCATTGATGAACATGAGAAGAGAATAACTTTAATTGAAAAGTTTGCTCGTGATGATGCTAGTAAAATTGAGGCGCTTGAGAAAGCTCTAGATGAATCACATTGCTTTAGAAAAAGCATAGAGGAAACCTTTGCAATTGACATAGCTAAAAGTAAAACTTGATTGTGAGCATGCTTTTTCTAAGGTAACGGAGTTCATGGCCTTAAATGATGCAACTAACCAAGGTTACAATGAACTCGTTAAGGATTTTGATAAGCTTAAAATTGATCATCGAACAATTTCAAATGAGCTCAAAACCTTAAAAGGGTTAAAAAATGTAGATGAACACTCTTGTATTACTAACCCTTTGTGTGTCAAGGCAACTCTCATTGAGGAGAACAATAGGTTGAAGGCACAACTCAACAAAGGTCTTGCCACATGCATCCAAGGGCAAAAGAACCTTAATGCTCTTTTGAGTAGTAAAAAGAGAGTTATTGGCAAGGAAGGCCTTGGTTTTGATTCAACTTCTAAGGTGACCTACAAGAAGAAGTCAACTCCCTCCACTAACTCTATTGTTTTTGTGAAGGAGGGGGAGTTGGCTAATGATGAAGATGAGTTTGATATGATTGCTAATAGTATTGTTCCTAGGAACACTACTACTCACAACAACTTTGCGAGAAAGTATAACCCATCTTATGTGCTTCTTAAATCCATCGGTCATGTTTGTGCAAAATATGTTGGCACCTCATATGGTGATGATTACAAGTATGCTATTTGGGTTCCTAAGACCCTTGTGACTAACAAGAAAGGACCCGTCCAAAAATGGGTACCTAAGACAAGAAGTTGATTCATTGTAGGGTTGTGTTTCCGGAGGAACATCATGGATGATTGATAGTGGTTGTTCCGCACATATGACCGGAAGCAAGGAAGTGTTGAATGACTTAAACTCCAACTACTCAAATTTGCTCATGTAACTATTGGTGATCGCTCACAACTTAAGGTATTGGTACATGGCAAGGTGGTCATTTCTCCGGATTCATCCATTGAGAAAGTCCTCCTTGTTGAGTCCCTTGGCTATAATCTTCTTTCCGTCTTGCAACTTTGTGAATGCAATTTTACATGTGTATTTGGGAGACATCACGTGCTTGTTCTTCACACCATTTCTCTTAAAGTAGCCTTTGTTGGATTTGTGGAAAACGGTATGTATATAGTGGATTTCTCGAAAGAAACTACGCATATCGCCACTTGTCTAATGGCTAAATTCGACATGGGGTGGCTTTGGCATCGCCGCTTGGGCCACGTCGGTATGAGAAATTTACAAACTCTTATGAAGGGTGAGCACGTGGTAGGACTAACAAGTGTGAATTTTTCCAAAGATCGCCCTTGTAGCTCTTGTATTACCGAAAAGATGCATGAGAAGAATCATCCCAAGACATAGATCATCTCCACAACAAGGCCCTTTGGGAGTATTCACTTGGACTTGTTTGGGCCTCCCACATATGATAGTCTCGGTGGAAAAAAGTATTGTTTGGTAATTGTTGATGATTATACAAGATACACTTGGGTATTCTATATCAAGAGGAAGAGTGAGACTTAAGAAAGGTTCATATCTTGGGCCACGGAAGTGCAACGCCAATATGACACCAAGATCTTGTCCATTAGGAGTGACAATGGGTCCGAGTTCAAGAACTACACCATGGATGAATTCTTGAGTGAAGAGGGGATAAGACATCAATATTCCGCTACGTACACCCCTCAACAAAATGGTGTAGAAGAGAGGAATAATCACACACTTATTGATATGGCAAGAACTATGATGGTCGAGTTCAAATCTCCATATAACTTTTGGGCCGAAGCCATCAACACTGCTTGTCATCTATCTAACCGACTCTTCCTTCGTCTGATGATTGGTATGAATCCATATGAACTCCTAACCGGTAACAAACCCAATCTCAAGTATCTTCGAGTTTTTGGGTGTAAATGTCAAGTTTACATTAAAGGAACTAGATTGTCTAAATTTGATCCTAGAAATTTTGAAGGTATATTTGTTGGTTATGCCACGAACTCTCACACTTATAGAGTCTACAACATATCCATCGGGTGTGTTGAAGAATCTATGAATGTAGAGTTTCATGAGGATAATGGCTCCCAAGTGGAGCAAATTGATTGTGATGATGTAGGTGATGAACCTTCCTCCATAGCCATAGGAAGAATGGGTATAGGTCCCCTTATACCTATTGAGGGACACCTTGTGGCAAATATGGATGGGACTAGCTCTACACAAGTGGAGCCCTCTACCTCAACCACCAAACAAATGGTAGACCAAGAACAAGAACAAGACATTCAAGTGGATACCTCTCATCAAGAAACTGATCAAGATCCACCCAATGATTTTGGTGATTCTTCACCAAGAACTCCACTCCGGATGGATCATGGTCTTGACGAAGGAAATGACGAGGATATCCCTCCAAATGAGAATCCCGATGACGCACTAGTTCGTATCATGACTCGTCAAGCCTCAAGATTGCAACAAAAGTCACATTTGATGGGGGGATGCTAACCCGGTATGCCAAGATCCGAGGAATAACCCGGCCCAGAGACAGTGAGTAGGATACGGTTAGGGATAAAGATGTTTGTGAAGGCCCAAGCTCGTGGGCCTGGTGACCCGGATTGTGGGTGTTGTAAAGGAAAGTTAGGGTTGGCACGCCGTGTCTGGGTAGGACCCGGGTGTGCCTTGTAAAGTAAGTTAGGGGGTACGGGAGCTATATAAACCGACCCCCGGGTATAGATTGAGGCAGAGATTCGAGAGCCTTAGCAATATCAAGTGGTATCGAGTATCCAGTGTAAACCCTAATCGTGTTATTGTATCGAGAATAGAGATCCGGCGACTTCGATTGCCGGCTGTCATATCAAGTTGTATCATGTCTTCCTTTGAGCTAAACCCTCTCCCGAACGCCTGTGTCGACTTGCCCCAAGATCAGTTACCCCTGGTAACATCTGCCGTGATTATCCCACGACAGTTGGCGCCCACCGTGGGGCCTGCGTCCAAAGGTGTCTACATCACGGGAGAAGCTCAGAAGGGCATGGAGAATCTTGTCATCGGCGAGATCTACATCGACCACGAAGGAGAAAAGGTGGTGGACGATTCCGGCTGGGGGCCGGAGTCGGATCACCTCGAAACCGGATCCGTCATAACAATCGGCCGGATCAACGTCTTCATCGGTATGGTATGTGCTTCCAGTTCGGTCCCTGACAACGTTGGATCTGATTCTATGCCAGGAAAAGCCACGTCTACCCGATCAGATGATGAAGAATCGACGGGAACGACATATCCAGCAGAAGAACCCATCGCGGAGTGGGAACAGCCGGAGAAGCCGGCATGGACCCCACGCGACCGGGCCCAAGGAGAAGATGACACCGGGTCTATCCTGGATCTACCGGAAAATCGGTATGAGGAGAACGGTGAAGAGCAACAGCCTGAATTTACACCGGATGTCGCGCGCCGAGTTGCAGTCTATGCAGCCCCTGCGGCTAACCAAGGAAACATAGCCGCGGCACCAGTCGGGGCAGTGGCCCAGCAACAGGGCGCGGTTAACGGAGACCCGGTCTTGACCCGGGTCGATGGAGAGTCAGCATCGGTCACCAGTCGCGCGGCAGATGAGGAGCAACACGCCAACATGTTCGGGTTTCAAGCCAATCGGACACCAGGGGCGGGTCCCTCGAATCCGCGTCACCCGGCCCTGTTCGATAATAATTTGATCTTGGATCCTACAGTCCTCGCCACTGTTATCACCCCAGAAAACGCGGCAGAGCGTGTTAGAGATCTGGACGTGGCTCGTCGTGCATTGGAACAGCAAAGAAGGCAAGTGGAAGCAGATAGACAGGGGATGGCCACCCGGCGGCGCGAGCTAGACGCGCTGGAAACCCGGCTTCGAGAGGAAACGTCCAGGATACATCAAAGGCACCACACCAGGTTGCCAGCAACGGGCGCGGTTATTAATCCGGCTAATTTGTTCATCACGCCCCAGGACCAACCGATACCAGTGGTGAACCAGGGAACCGCACCCCAACAGACAACAGCAGCGACACATCCGGCGAATGAGCGGACCGGGTTACCCCCACCGCAAACTAGAGTCACAACCGGCAACGATTTACTGCCGCCGCCGCCATCACGATTTCGCACGCAGCGGCCACTACAACAATCCTATGGACAACGTATATGCGGCGACACTCGCATTGAATCAAATACTGTGGGAGAGTCGCCCCATGCGGAGAAGACCCGGCAAGCCATCGAGCTGTTACACACTGCGGTGGCACAGCAAGCCAATTACCCGGATCACAGAAGCGGAATGCACGGGACCCATATGTCAGCCAGCAGCAAGGGAATTTACAAACAAGTTCGGCGCGGCGGAGGGAAGAGCAGCAGCCAATGCCGCCTCCTCCCCGCGCTCAGGCAGTGTCAGCAGCTCAGGCCGTCGTGGACAGTTCTAGGGCTCGGAGGGCCGGCCGGATCTGCAGCGCATGGACCTCCCGCAGCACAGCGCCCAGACGCGCCCCCCCGCGGCGTCACACGTTTCCAGGGCAAGGCCGGCTTCAATCATTCTTGCGGGGCCCAAGTGTCTCTCGGACAATATTAGAGCTGAACCTTACCCAGAAAAGTTTAAAGAGCCAGGGAAAGTAGTGAATTATGAGCCAACCATGGACCCCGAAACATGGCTAAGCAGTTACGAGATGGCAATGTCAATCCGCAACGCGTCCGAGAATCTTCAAGCCAAATTCATGTATCTGATGATGTCTGAAGGAGCAGCAAAATTGTGGTTCACCAGTCTACCGGAGGGATCGATCAAGTCGTGGGAAGAACTGAAGACCGCGTTTATCAAGCACTTTCACGGGACCTGCAGGAAGTTATTCACCATTGATGATCTAGAGCGATGCGTCCAAAAGAAGGGAGAATCGGCGCGCAGTTGGGTGCGCCGGTTATGGAGATACTTCATTCATCCACAGACATCCAGCCCAAGGATGCGCTACAAGCCATGGCAAAAACATGCAAGTATATACCTTTAGTGCAAAAGTTAACCCGCATGAAGTCCAGTCGAAATGCGTCAGAAGTCACAATGGGAGAATTGATGGATGCGTGCAACAAACACGCTGCGACAGATACCACGGAAGAAGAAGCTGATGACAAGAAGACAAAAGCAAACGCAAGCGGTAATGGAAGAACCGGCAACGGAACAGCGTCAGGAAACAATGGAAGTAGTCAGAACAAGCGTCCCTTCGAAGGAGGCTCCGAGTTTGTCGCCAATACAGAAGCCGGGTCTTCAAGACCCAGAGCAGAAGGAAATTTCAATACTGGGAATCACAGCGGAGGAAACTACCAAGGGCCACCCCGGCCGGGTAATAGTTGGGACATCTTCAGGATGGCGTGCCCAAAACACAGCAGGAACGGCAGGCCGGCTAACCACTCTTTGGAGCAGTGCGCCGATTTACAAAGATGGAAAAATGAGGAAGTGCACAGAGCTATGCGAGGCGCAGGGCGGGGAGGAGGACCGGGTCCAGGGGCAAACCCGGGCAACGGCCCACCCCCAGCTGGTAACCCGGCGGCTGGAAATCAAGGTAATAACCAAGGGGGGGCAGGAGGCTTCCAGGCTAACCCCAAACAATTGGGTCAATATCATGTGCACACCACAGGAGGATCTAACAAGGACAAAAAGATACTGAAGCAAGCAGTCAACTCAGTTTCGCTAGCCGTTCCGAGATACTTGAGATGGTCAGAACAGGAGGTAACATGGAGCAGAAGGGATCACCCAGAAAGAGTGGAACATCCAGGAGTCTTGGCACTAGTAGTCGCACCGCAAGTTAATGGGTACGAACAAAGAAGGTTTTAATGGATGGTGGAAGCAGCATCAATATACTATATTGGGAAACCTTCCTACGCATGGGTCTCAAGGAGTCTCAACTGCAAAAAAGCTCAACAGTTTTTCATGGAATAGTGCCGGGTCATTCGGCATGCCCCGAGGGAAAAATCGCATTGGAGGTAGCTTTCGGAGAATCAAAGGATAACTATCGAATTGAGTGGCTCACCTTTGAGGTAGTGAAATTACGCAGCCCCTATCACGCGCTGTTTGGAAGGCCGGCTTATGCCAAATTCATGGCTAGGCCGTGTTATGTATATCTACAGCTAAAAATCCCGGGTCCCAAGAAGACTATAACCATACACGGAAGTCGAGACATAGCCGCTGAATGCGACGAAGGAGATGCAGCAATGGCCGAGCAAGCTTGCGAAAGGAAGAACTCAAGCACTATCGGTCTCAAGCAGACCCGGAGGACAGAACTACATCAAAGAAGCCAAGTACTGAAGGCGAAAAAGCAAAGTCCAAGGTCACGCAAGATGCTAAAATGGTGGCCTTAATCAAAGTTGACTCTCCCAAGCAGTCTGCTGTAAAGGAAGAAGTTACACGGCCGCCAACAACCAGCAAAGTCATGGAGACACCCTACCCGGGTTGGCTGGCAAACCCGGTACTCATCAGGAAAAAGTCCAACTTATGGAGGATGTGCATTGGTCAAGCCGGATCAGGGCCAGTGCTTACAAAGAACTGAGTAATGTAACGGGCGGCAGGTTTCAGACGCGCTCTTTTCCTACCCAGGGTACCTAATGGGACTGGAAGGTTTTTAATGAGGCGGCCTGCTGACCCAAAATTTCTGGTATCAATAAAGAGATGGTTATCAAGTCCTATGTCTTTTCGCCTTTATCACAAGTAAGTAATATCCATACGACATCGATAATTCAGTATCATCAAAAGCATCGATTGCATGTAGGTCTTGGGGGTTGGTTGCTCAGGTAACCAACCACTAACCCGAATGACCCGGCATAGATAGCTATAAGTTATAAGGGCCGATTCCTCGCAAACGAGCACGGCTGCAATCTTATGACTGGGCAAAGAAGCCAATTTTTCTTGACTTATCTTACTTAAGCTCGATGTGACTCGCACTAAAGTGGCATGATTCGTTCGCTTACGATTACAATCAGCCATGGAGCCCAATGGGACTTGCCTGACACTGTTCTCGTATGGATGTAACAACATGGTATCCACGCGAAAGCCGGCTTATAGTATAAGATAGTCAAAAGGGTCATCTAAACCACAAGTTTATGCAGAGTACAAGGCTGATAAGCCGGAAACTCAGTGATTATCAAGCATAACTTCAGTATTCGCATGAGATGGTTTTAGGGTTTTGCCTTGGTAGGGAATGATTTGTCCTCTGAGAAAGGCCACACCCTCATGACTCGTCCTTTGAGTCATGGGGACTGGGGACTTCGTAACAAAAACAAACCACTTTGATACCAAGGTTGAAAACGGCCCTATCATCCGAGTCTTGGGAACTTCAAGAGAATTCCATGTATCAAAGCCCCTGGTCTCGAAAAGAAAACGAGTCTTATGAAGGGAGCTAAAAAAAGAGATGGGTATCAAGAACAAGTTCAGACGAACAGCAAAAAGTACGATTATCAAAAGGCTGGGAAAGCCGCGAAATATGTCACCAATAGAAGTATATTACAAGCTTTTGCATCGGCATCAGAAGTGCACAGGCGCACCATTAACAGAATAAAGTAACTCAAACAAAAAGGTCCCATGTGACTAAGATATTATGACATCCTTACTCTACTCGGCCTCCTGAGCGCGATCCTCCGGGTCTTGCTCCTGGACCTGCTTCTTAGCTTTTTTGGCAGAGCCACCCGGACTCACCGCGCCAGGACGGATAGGAGGAAGGACGGATGGTGTAGAGGCGGAGGGCCCTGATTTTAAGTCGGCCTCCCTCTTCGAGGTCGCCTCCTTCTTCTTAGCTGAGTAATCAACCCATTTCTCCAAGAGGTCAAGGGGCGGGGGTGCTTCCTCTGTGATAATCTTGTCATCAGCGTCATACGCAGCCATTAGTGTATCAAGGTTCAAGCTATCGGCTAGAGTGGTGGCAGAAGGGCGCACTGCCGACTGAATGGCCTTGAAATCCTTAGGTGTAAATTTGGCGCCATCCGCCTTGAACTCAGGAAACCCGGAGATTATCTTCGCCGGGTCAAGCTTCGGAAAGTAAGCTTTGGCCAAGGTCAAAGCCCGCACTATACCAGTACGGCAGGACGAACGCTTCCAGAGTTCAATCCATCCGGGTACAGTGGAGCAGGCTTGGACAAGGTTCTCTTCACCCGGATAGGCTTCCGTGGGCCAATTAATGGCATTCAATATAAATTTGGTGCCGGCAAAGAAAGTCCGGAGCACACTCTTCAGGGTCCTAACCTTGACAATAGCATCTTCCTCTGGAGCTGCAAGATTCGCGCCTATAGTGGAAACAGAAGCAAGAACGTATCAGTAGCAGCCGGGTATGAAATTAGTCGGCAGGCAAAAACTTAGCCGGCAGGCAAACACTTACTAAGTAAAATCTGATAAGTATCGGAGACTTGATCTGATAACTTCTTCAAATCGGCCTGAGCGGCGAGGCACTTCTCCTTGTATTTGGAGACATCCTTCTTCAAAGTTTTCATATTATCCTCAAGGATTTCTCGGCGTTTTATCTCGGCAAGAAGGAGCCGTTCAGTCTTCAACAAGGTTTCGTCAGATCGAGTTACATGTGCCTATAAGTGTAAAAGGGTGCAAGAACCAGATGAGTGTTATGACAAGAAAAATATGGTGAGAAGTACCAAGCATAACTTTTGCAAGCTATACTCGGAACTTGGGGACTAGGTAGGGAGTATAGGATAACAAGCGCTCTTACCTGGTGCTCTGCAGCCATACGCTCTAAAGTCTCGCTCTCCGAAGCCTTCATGGTGAGAAGCTTGTCCATCAGTTGTTCGAAAGTATCTTTATTCGTGTCAGGCGACCCGGGTCCTTGGAATTTCCTAGAAGAGGTTTTCTTCTTAGAAGGAGGTGGAACCCGGGTCATTTGCACTTGGAATCCGACACTCCTTCTGCACCTAAGGTGGTGGTCTTTCCCTTGCTGGCGTGAGAAGCAATGGGGTATTCGGCTTCCTGCTGATCCGGTTTAGTCGGCGGTGTCTGTTCTTCATCGCCAGACGCGGTTGCAGTTTTATCAGCTGGGTTCCCCTTACCCGGACCCTCATCTTCCGAATCCTCTTGATCGCTGACAGCGACCGTGGCCCTGTAGATGTTATCACGAAGTAGCTAAATATGCAATCAGGAAAAGATGGCGAAATACCGGAAAGTATCTGGAAGGGGATTTTTACCCGGCATTTCACGCAAAGTCACAAGGAAATCCATCGTCAGACTCGGGGGAGGCTGGAAAATGTCAAAGTCAAATATTATGCGAGAATGCTTCGAGGAAACCGTGCTAACCAAGAAAAGATAGAGCAAGTACCAGCTTGCCGAGTGGGGAGCGGTGAAGAACCCGGGTTAAGGGTGTCGTTGCCCGGGTGATTTCGAGTCGACCTGCGCTTAGGCGTGGGCGACCCCTTCAAGATTGGCCAGTGGAATAACGTCAAGAAAGGTTCAAGAATATCATTACGGTAATATAAAGTGAATATGTGAAGGGGGATGAAACCTTGGAGGTGGCTCCTTGAGCTTTTCTTTAGATCCGCTTTGGTTGCCGGCTCCGGTTATTCCTCATCACTGGCAGATTCTATCTTGCCGTCCGAATCTTCTTCCTCGCCATCTTCTTGTTCTGAATGTCATCAAGGTTACGGTTGGAAATAAAGGGGTTGCGGTGAATTCAAACGAGTCAAGTAAAACTCAGAGAGTACCTTCGTCTGAGTGAGCAGCTTCTTGCTCCTCTTGACCTTCGGAGCTAGGGGGGTGTTGGTGTTCCAAAAGTCGTCATCATCCTGAAAGGCGTCAAAGTACGGGTTATCAGTTGCATCAAGTGGAAAGAGCGAAAGTAAAGGCGTCAGAGTCGGGTTTTTACCTGGGGGGCCGGGTTTTCAAGTGTGAAGGGCTCTAACCCGATATGTTCCGGATTACCTCGAGCTTCTCCGTAAGAAAACCCTTGATGGTCTTCAGAGTGTCGCCAACTGCGAAGACGTTGTCAGAGTATCGTAGTGGATCAGAGGGTTCCCCGGAGTACTCGCACATCAGCTTTGTGCGGATGGAGTTGGGTTGAATTCTGAAGTCGACCCAGGTCTTCACTAGGTTGAGCCCAATGAGGCCCTGGGCTCTAAGAGTGGCGAGTTTGTATAGCAGAGGTTGGATTGCCTCCCTATCTGAGTCGGGGGCAAAGGCACTAAATCTATCAGAGATATCAAGAAGACCATCAGAATAACCCGGCAGTTTCTTTTGGCCGGATGGGGAAGTGTCCTGGCAGTAGAAATAAGAAAGCTGCCAGTGTTTGACATGAGAATTAAGGGTGAGGGATGGCATCGGAGAATTCTTGCGGCGCTGGATCGAAACCCCGCCGCAAGTGAGAAGCGCCCCATCACCGCTTTCGCGGCATGGTTTGCATTGATAAAGCTCGATAAAAAGAGCTAGGTTTGGTGGAGTGCATAAATAGGATTCAGAAAGGACAATAAAGTGGGTGATATTTAGCACGGAGTTGGGCCCGATGTCGAAGACGCGAAGGCCATAATGACTAAGAACGTCACGGAAGAAAGGATGACCGGGTGGGCGAAAACCCCGGGTCACATGTTCCACAAAGCAGATTACCTCGTCTTTTGTAGGGGTGGGCCGGGTCTCCTTACCCGGCACCCTCCATTGGATGTCCTCCTGAGGAGGGAGAACTCCCAGCTCCACTAGCTCCTCCAACTTGGCCTTCGTGACCATCGATCGCCCCCAGTTGGCGGAAATGGTGTTGGTGGCTTTAGTCTTGGCAGGGGTTTTCATCTGTTTCTTGGGAGCCATGTGGTTGACCTGCAAGGCATCAAATAAGAAAAAGATTAAGACATGGAAGTTATGAAACAGTCAGGTATTAGCCGGATGGTATTGAGGTATGGCGGGAGATCCGGGTGTTAGCCCGTAGAATCAAGCTCGGAAGTTCCGGGTATTTCGTATTATGGAGAAATTTATGGGGTCTAAATGGTAAAGAAGCTTTTCGAAAACGATGGGCAGTGGCTTAAGCGCCGAATGTGAATAAAGGGGGTTAAAAAGAAGCAGTCCAGCCGAGTGACCGATGCAGGGGCGGAAGGTAATGATTATGGGCAGTAGGCGAGTTGGTTGGAGCATGCGCTTTATCATTTGTGCGAACTAAAAGAGGCTATGGGTAGCCTAATCCGGTCCAGCCAAGAAATCTGAGGCGGACGGATCTGGATCTAATTTGAGGAAAAGAATTAGAGGTTGCGAGGGAAAGTTGATGAACGCCAAAGGCTTACCGGAGGAGATCCGAGGGAGGCCTTGCGGAGGCAGATGGCGCAGGCCTGGTGTCCTTTCGCGGTTCTTGGTGGGCCGGATGAGAATTTGCCGGCGGATCTTGGCGGCGGCGCGGAGCGACCGGTGGCGGAGCGCAGCCTTCAATGGGTTCCGGTGACGGGGGTGGTGGCGCTCAGGAAGAAAGAGAGCTCAAGAGGAGAAAGGAATGGAGTGGGGGAAATGAGCCGTTAGGGTTTGAGTCACCCCCAAGGAGCCTTTTTATAATGCGACTGGATAAGCCCGGTTCGGCGAGTGGAAGCCGGGAATTGTGGGGGTAAAACGGCTATTAATTTAAAGTTCTTGCGAGATATGCGCCCAGTATTGAGTACAGCATCCGGATAAAAAAGGAAGGAGATTCGTTCCGCGATGATGGGATTAACTGTCGAGCCCAGGATCTTGGCGCTGCTACTATGATTTGGATCCAGGAGTTTTGAACCAAGGTGTTTGGAGGGAAAAACCTAAATTATCGCATGGCCACCAAGGAGCAAGGCCTAGCTGGGTGTTGAAACATCTTAATTCGGTTTCCATGTGCCTGTATGATTAATATCTTTTCAGGAATAGCAAGCGCTTCAAGGAGATCCGTGAAGCCCAGGCTATTCTGGGGACTACTGATGGGGGGATGCTAACCCGGTATGCCAAGATCCGAGGAATAACCCGGCCCAGAGACAGTGAGTAGGATACGGTTAGGGATAAAGATGTTTGTGAAGGCCCAAGCTCGTGGGCCTGGTGACCCGGATTGTGGGTGTTGTAAAGGAAAGTTAGGGTTGGCACGCCGTGTCTGGGTAGGACCCGGGTGTGCCTTGTAAAGTAAGTTAGGGGGTACGGGAGCTATATAAACCGACCCCCGGGTATAGATTGAGGCAGAGATTCGAGAGCCTTAGCAATATCAAGTGGTATCGAGTATCCAGTGTAAACCCTAATCGTGTTATTGTATCGAGAATAGAGATCCGGCGACTTCGATTGCCGGCTGTCATATCAAGTTGTATCATGTCTTCCTTTGAGCTAAACCCTCTCCCGAACGCCTGTGTCGACTTGCCCCAAGATCAGTTACCCCTGGTAACATCTGCCGTGATTATCCCACGACAACATTATCAAAAGAATATAATTGGTGGCTTGGGAAGAAGTGTCTCCACTCGTGGACAAGTGCTCAAGTTTTGTGGTATTCATTCATATGTCTCTTATGTTGAACCTATCAAAGTTTATGATGCTCTTGAAGATAAAGATTGGGTTCACGACATGCATGAAGAGCTCCATAACTTTGAAAGAAACAAAGTATGGTCACTAGTGGAAAGACCCAAGGATCACAATGTCATTGGAACAAAATGGGTGTTCAAGAACAAGCAAGATTCTCATGGGCAAGTGATTCGCAACAAGGCTCGATTGGTTGCTCAAGGCTACTCTCAAGTCGAAGCACTTGACTACGTTGAAACTTTCGCTCCCGTAGCTAGACTTGAATCCATCCGTATATTACTTGCATTTTCCACTAGCCATAACTTCATCTTGCATCAAATGGATGTTAAAAGTGCTTTTCTAAATGGTCCTCTAAGTGAATTGCTATATGTTAAACAACCCCCGGGGTTCGAGGATCCCAAGTATCCTAACCATGTCTATTGTCTCCATAAGGCTTTGTATGGCCTCAAACAAGCCCCACGTGCTTGGTATGATCATCTAAAGGAGTTCATAGTAGATCGTGGTTTCGTACTTGGGGTAATTGACCCCACACATTTTACCAAAAATGTAGATGGACATTTCTTCGTTTGTCAAGTATGTGTTGATGATATTATATTTGGATCTTCTAATGTGAGTTTTGTAGACCAATTTTTTAAATTAATGACAAGTGAGTTTGAGATGTCTATGATGGGAGAATTGAATTTCTTTCTTGGTTTTGAAATCAAGCAATATTATGAAGGAACTTTTATTTGTCAAGCAAAATATATTCAATATATGCTCAAGAAATTTGATATGAACATTGCCAAGCCACTAGCTTAACCAATGTCAACAACCGTGAATCTTACTATGGATCACGAAGGTATACCGGTTGATCCCAAACTTTATCGTTCTATCATTGGATCTTTGCTTTACCTTTGTGCATATAGACCGGATATTATGTTTAGTGTGGGTTTGTTTGCAAGATTTCAATCTAACCCCAAGGAAATCCATATGATTGCGGTCAAAAGGATTCTTAGGTATTTGGTTGACACTCCTACACATGGCCTTTGGTATCCATCAAACACAACTTTTGATCTTGTGAGATATTCAGATCCGGATTGGGGAGGCGACAAGGTGGATAGAAAATCAACCTCGGGTGCTTGCCAATTCCTTGGTAGGTCACTCGTGTGTTGGTCTTCCAAGAAGCAAAATTGCATTGTCACCTCCGGCACGGAAGCGGAGTATATTTCCGCCGCTAGTTGTTGCTCTCAACTTTTATGGATGAGGCAATGTCTTAAGGATTTTGGAATTGAGATTAAGACAATGCCTCTTTTATGTGACAATGAGAGTGTTATAAAGATTGGTCACAATCCGGTACTTAATGGCAAGACCAAGCATATTGAGATTCGGTATCATTTCATTCGAGATCATGTGGCCAATGGAGATATCTCACTTTCCTATATCAACACCAAAGATCAACTTGTCGACATCCTTACAAAACCTATAGACGAGAAGAGATTCAAGCAATTAAGGAGTGAGCTCAATGTCGTATGAGCAAGCAATTGTAGTTGATTGAAAATCTTGCATACACACCTCTACTAGACTCCTATTTGGCTCTTAGATGTACGCATAGACATAGGGGGTGTAGCTCAATCAATGAGTCAACATTACTCCTATAATGCATAAATAAACAAATCATGCACAATAGTCATTTCAAATGATATAATGTGCTCCAATGATGAGTTTCGATAATGCACCCAAGATATATCTTCGCGGTGTCATATCGAGCATACTCATACATGGTGGCTAAGGCCATCGTCCAAATCGAAGATTCGAATTTTGCTTGATTTTTCATATTGGTAAGACATATGGTGTTCAACTCGTATGCATATTCGCTCTTCTATTCCTTACCACATCCAATGTTGCTCTTCGTAATTTTTGTGGTTTTATTCTTTCCTCCATTGGATGTGTGAGGAAATCATCATACTAACCCTTTGCTCCATGTGCACAACATCATGCTTCATACAACAACCTTGCATTATGCACATGGTCAAACAACTTGATTAAAAAAAATTGAACAAATCTTTGTATCCATGTTGTTAAAACTGGTAGTATGCCTAAATTTACTCAAAAAAAAAAACAAACCTAACACATTCAAAAAAAGGAGGAGGAAGTTCTTTTTTTTAAACAAAAAAAAATCAGCAAATCTGGCCTAAAGGCCGGTCTAGGGGCCGGCGGCGTCAGTTGGGTGCACGGCCTGCATTCGCTGGCTGCCCGGCCTAGGTCGGGGTCGAGGCCGGCTGGCTCGGAGAGGTGCCTGGTCTGGCATTCGCTGGGTGCCCGGCCTGGTGCCCGGCCAGGCCGGGTGCCCTGCGCACTACTTAAGCCACACGTGGGGGGCCGGTTCAGATCACATCTTCTTCTCCCCTCCCCCCACCCGAAAAACACCATTGGTGCCATGCCCCAAGCTCTACTCCACCCACCCCCTCCCTCTAGACTCCATCCCAACCTCCCTACTCCTCAGATCTGCTACCCTAGCCTCTCTCTCCCCTACTCCTCCAAACGGAATCCTCATTGGTGGGGATTAAGAGGAGATCCATCCCATCTTTGAAGAACTTCACCATGGCTTCCAATCCGGGTACTCCATTGTTTTGTGTGTTTCTCATTACCTCATTCTAATCTCCTCTTTCTTAGGGTTCCCATGTACTATGGCTAATTTTTTTTGGGATATTACTTAGGAATTTTTATTTTGAGTGATGCCATGTTAGTGATTAGAGACTTCTTGTTTAGGGCTATGGCTTAGGGACTTTTATGTTGGTGATGCCACTAGTGTCTATTGATTTCATCATGGTTAGGTTTCTCTTGCTTATGTGATGCCATGTTTAGGGATTTTCTATTAAAATGTTGTCACTAGTGTTACCTCACTCATATGCCTTGTGAAATCAATCTAGTATCATGCTTACACCATATGGCCATGCCTTAGGACTTTTGCTTGCACTCTCATATTTGGTTTGTCCTAAATGTTTCATTCCACTCCAAGTGCCACTATGACATAACAAATTAAAACACCAACTCTAAGTAATTTGTTTGCCCCCATGCTAGTTATGTATTTTCTTACTCATAACTCTCACTATCATGATCACTTATTCATCCACTTCTAATTAATATATCAACCAAAAACAATTAAACAATGTTTTCAATATGACCATGTACACTCATCTTGCATATGCACTTGCATTTTCATTCATTCTTAGGCAATGAACCGATGGTTACCACCTATGCTTGCAAGCGGACCAAGAGGAACGCTAAGGATGTGTGTGGCTCTACTCCCTCTCAATCACAGGGGCCACCTCTTCCAGTCAATAAAGATGAGCCAGTTCATGATAACTGGGGGAGTCTCAACACAGTTGACTGGGAAAATCACCGCATGAACTTCAACCCATATGCTTTCCCTCAGCGCACCTGCCGCGACAATCGGTTTTATTGCAAGATGCATCAGCAAGTTCATGAGTTTGTGGTCTGCACTTTGAAGAATGATCATGTGCCTCAACATTATTTTGACATTGATGCAGCTAGAATAGTTTGGCCAGAGGTCATGGAACTCATGGACTTTCATCAGATCACCAAGCTTATGGATTGCTCTGTTCAGTTTTCTCCAGCTCTACTTTGGGAATTATTTGCCACAGTTCACTTTTCCGCCGAGGGTGGCCGTTCCATGACTTGGATGAGCGGAGGTACTCAGTGTCATGCCAGCCGAGTTTGGTGCTCTGTTTGGTATTGCGGAGGCAGTTACGTGTACCTTCTCCAATGCCCGGATTCATGGTGATGAACGGAGGATCATGAAGGCCAAAGACGGAATTAGACACTGCTACCCCCCTGGTGTTGGCTCTCTACACATCCCCAAGGTTGCATTCTTTTCAGATTTTTGGTATGTGATTCATACGATTCTTTGGAACACCATTCATTGCAAGTTTGGGGAAAGGGGGATGGCTCGCCGGTGGATGATCAACCTTCTCTATCACATTGTGACTGCTCAAAAGAACAACAAGCAACTGGATGTTCTAGATTACATGTGGAACGAGTTGAATCTTACGGTTCATGACAAGAAGGTCCCCATCTATAGATCCTATCTTCAGACTCTCATCAACACCAAGGTTCCAGCTCAGCTCATCAATAACTGTGCCATGATTGTTCCCACCTTGAAGCCCCTTCTCAGCGCCTCCCAGGACAATGCTTCTCATCCTCCACGCTCATCACGAGCTACTGTTCCACCTGAGGTTGAAGTGTCTCTTGATGATACCCCAGTTGCTTCTCCATATCATGCTCTCAGGGGTCCGAAGAAGTTCAGCATCAAACGGGCGCTCCAAAAGATGAAATGCTTCTTTGTGGATAAACAACACCAGGACTTCCTGGAGTATAAGAAGGGCAAAGCCTACCGTCGTCACCAACGTGAGATCATGGAACATTTGCATCTCCCGACGGGTCTTGTGAGTTCTGAGGAAGAACTTGATGAGCACAAATGGCAGTCCAAGCACACTTACTGGCTTGGCGATGATGCCACCTCTCTTGGACAGTTTTGGGCTGCAAATACCTCTCAGGCCAGCTCGAGTCAGCCTCCACCACCACCCCATGATGATGATGATAAGGACAAGGACGATGATGATCAAGATGACGAGGATTTCGAGGCATGAGTTTCCCCTTTTTGGTGCCTTGATCCCAAGGGGGGAATTATCTTAGTGATCTTTGCATTTGCATAGCATGCATCCATTTTCCATTTTCTGTCTTTTAGTTGAGCTCCTTATTTGGTTTATGCTTTTTATTCCTATGTGCTATCATAAGACTATGTCGTTTTCATGATATCTATTCTATGTTGAAGACTATGTCATTTTCGAAATATCCATTTTATGGTTATCCTAGCTATATTCATTCCTTGGTGAGAAGTATGGTGAGCTGATATCATATCCCTTCATACATGATTAAGTGCTATGGATACATATCCTACCCTATTATGATCATAAAATGTCAATAAATTGAGTAGATAAATCCCTAGAGCTAAATATGCTTAATTCTCTATCATAAAGCAATTTTGGAAACCTATATAGCTCTAGAGATTATATTGAAATATAACATGTAGGGAAATTTAAATAGCCCCAAATATGTGTGCTCTCAATATGATAACACAATTTATGTTTATGGGCACACACATATGGGGAGCTTCTATATATTCTTACTCCCTCACAAATGCTTCAATCAATTTATCTTCTAGATCCATATGTTGTCATCAAACATCAAAATGGGGGAGATTGAAAGGACATGTTTCCTAATCCTAGTTTTTGATGTTTGATTACA
>CM054058.1:552296767-552488072 GCA_028641055.1 Alopecurus myosuroides
TCTAACTTGGTAGAATCACAATTCCTAGGAATTTTTCCTCCATACAAATATTCAATTTATTAGAATTATAAATGGTTAGAATTTTTCAATTTAATCATATTCACATGCTCAGTTCTCAAGGAAGCGTTACTTTGACGATAAACCTTCCTTAAGTTATCAATGGGTCATGACCTCTTATGTGTTTCATGATGTAATTATTTCAATTTTTATTCCCCAAATTTATTTTAAATTTTTATTCCAATAGATTTTTTTTAATCTCCATGATTACGAATATTATAATATTTTTCATTTTTAATGCCATGTTTCAAACAAAAACAATCTTCAAGAAAAAATTTCTAAATCATATTAGGATCATGAGATCATGTTTCTTTCCTATGATATATGTAGCAAATAGTTTGTTAATTTTTTTTGGTTTCAAATCCTTTAAAATTTAATCGAATGGGCCAATGTAATCATTTGGTAAAAATCGATGAGAGATTAAGATGTTGAAACCATAAAATTCTTGCCGACATATTATGTTACTACTTTTTGACATTAATTAAGTTAAGTAAACTTAAAACAACATATCTCTAACTTCCGCGACTATATATAAATATAAATTGTAATAGTCCAGCACACTACCATAGAACTAGAGTAGTGTAAATCAACAATTCATTATTAATCTATTTATTATTTAGCTGGGCTTATGTTTAACGAAAAATTCAATGTTTTGAAGAAATTAAGAAAGTTTTCTTCTTTCCATTGGAAAAAAAAATCATCTTAACAGCATGCAGATATTGCTCAAGATATACCATAATTCATTGCTACATACCTAGTATAACACTGATGAAAACCTCATGTCACTTTATAAGTCAAGGCCGATGTACTTCAAATTTTATTTACTAATGTACTATAACGTATAAATAAAAAATGGCCATTAACATGGTTGTTTTGTAAATTACATTATATGCTGATCACGTAATATTTATTTAGCATAACGGGGTTTAACCACACGTGATCTAATATCACATAACTCATGGCCAATACTATAACTGTGTAACATGACTACTTGACATCCAAATGGTGGTTTGTAAATATCACATAACTCATGGTCAATACTATAACATGACTGATTGCCATCCAAATGGTGGTTTGTAAATGTCCTAATCAGTCCAGTGTGTTAAATTATTGCATACCACACAATGTGTATATGTATGCAATTATATGTTTGTTTCACACTCACTTTTGAGTCATTTAAGGTGATGCCCTCGCATTCGCGAGGGCTACTTGCCTAGTTTGAATAAAAAGGAAAATAATGTTAACAGTAACCAGTTGTGACCTAATTATACACTTCTTACAGCCCATTGTGCACATTGACGCAGCTGTAATAACGAGTTCTGTAATTACGGCGATCAATCTGTATTCTGCCCGGGCATACCTCCTCCACCATAGCTATCAACAATAAGATGGGCCTCATGCTCCTTTGCTCTGTTCATGGAAGGCAGAATAACAGACGCTAGGCCACCTGTTAATGGAGGTCCGGGATCTGCACGATCCAAGCAGAAGATCAGCATACGGCGTCCCGGTGGCCGGTGCTCTGCTGGTTCAGTGTTGATTTACAGCTCAGGCGTCGTTAAGTTTGTTAGCACTAGTGGAAACAACCCCTTTCGTCCAGGGGGCAGGGGGCATTTGTCCCGGTTGCACCAAAATCCGGGACAAGTGCCATGCATTGGTCCCGGTTCGTGTGCCCGGGGCAGCAGAAACCACCTGGGGGCATCTGTCCCGGTTCGTGGGGAGCCAATGGTCCCGGTTTGTGGCACGACCCGGGACCAATTCCTAGCCACATGCCACGTGGCACGCGCATGGGCATTGGTCCCGGATCATTCCCCAAACCGGGACCAATGTCCCTTCCCCTACAAATGCAGCCTCACAGCCCCCATCCCTTTTTTTTTTTGCTTGGGGGAGTGAGAGAGAGGTGTGGGTGGTAGTGTGTACTGTACCTCGTGGCGCGGAAGTCCTGCCGCGTGGCGCGGGAGTCCTGCCGCGTGGCGCGGGAGTTGTGACGCGTGGCCACGAATGCGCGGTATAAACTGCCGCGCCTCGAGCGTCTTCTCCACTCCACGCACCGTCGTGCCACCACCATGCCTCCGAGGAGGAACAACACTACCGGTTTCCGCGGCGTCCGATCACGGCAGAACGGAATGTTCACCGCGACTATCCGCTGCGGGGACGACCGCATCCCCCTCGGCTCCTTTGCGACGGCGTCGGAGGCCGCCCGCGCTTGGGACACGGCGGCCTTGCGCCTCAGCCGCCCGCGGTCGTTGATGAACTTCAACGACTGCCACACCCTCTGGGAAGCGGAGGCTAGGGCGCCGACGCCGCAGATCGTCACTGTCGCCGACCACCGCCACCTCAGGCACCGCGCGTTTCAGGGCCTAGTCGACGCCAGGGACTACCGCGTGGTCCGCGGGTATTACCGGAATAATCTGGGTGAGGAGAGCGCTAACGAGGAGCTATGGCAGACCCGCGCGGCTGAGCTGGCGGAGCGGCGCCTCGAACGCCACCTCGAGTTAGATGCTGCTCGGGAGGGGAGGACGAAGGCGCTGCAAGAGCTCCGTTGGGCCGACCACGCCGGCGAAGTCTGGGCCTTCGACGATTCGAGGTGGGGGCCTATGTCGGACATACCATCATGCACCTCCGACGACAACGAGGAGGTCACCGACGACGACGAGGACGAGGAGTAGCGCGCTAGCGCTTCTGTTTTCTGTTTTCCGTGTGATTTTTCCTGATTGGTTGGATTCAGACGACTAATGGCACTTCGATAGACGTTAAAAAGAGGGGGACATGCATTTCGATAGATAAACAAGGCACAGTACACATAATGGCAAGATTGGATCTAAATCTAAACGGAGAGCATAGATCTAAATAAACAAGGCAGTACATAATGGCCAGAGTGCATCGATCTACTAACTAGTCATACTCCTGCCTAGGCCTATAATACTCCGACTCGTAGTCGTCGTAGTCGCCGCCGTCGTCGTCACTATCGTCTGACGGTGCTCTGCACTCCCTCGGAGGATCACGACTCCAGGACTGGGCGTGAGGGTAGCGCAGGCGGGGGATATCGCCGGCCCTGATGTAGTCCATGACGCTCTGTAGAGTCCGGCCGTACCACCATAGCCGACGACCGGCCTCGTGAAAGTTCCCAGGAGGCAGACCGTCCTCCTCATACCTGGCGAGCGCCCTCTCACGCCGATTGATGAAGAAGGCATCCCAAGTATGTTGGTTATCGGGATGCCAACTGGGATTCCTCCGCTGCTCCGGCGTGAGCTCGTGGTAGTAGTGGTTCGTGATGGCCACCCGACGCGCCACACCTTGAGGAAGAGGAGGGACCGGCACTCCTCCGGCGCTCAGCATCCAACCGGCGGGAACGTTGTAGCCGCACGGGCAGGGGTAGTTCGAGGCGGAAAGTGCCTCCGCCTGGATGAATGTTAGAGTGGGTACGGTAGAAGCCGTGAGAGAGTGGTGAGTTTGTATGTGTTTATGCCAATGGTGTGGCAATGCATACATATATATAGCGAGAAGAAACCATATATCCCTTTAGTCCCGGTTGGGGACACCAACCGGGACTAAATGGTTCGTGTTTCGTTGGACCAATTAGATAGAATCACACGGATCGTGTGTTTCTTTCAAACGCTTGTGAGTCGTTGGATCCGGAGTGTGTTTCTTTCGAGTTGTTGTGAGCCGTTCGATCAGGGCTACGGTGTGTTCCTTTCGAGCTGTTGTGAGCCGTTGGATCAGGGTGTTTCTTAACCGTTAGATAAAAACCCTAGCACAACACTTTGTGAGCCAGAGGACCCTATATATAGCCCACCTTCATACACCGGTCAGTTCATCGACCAAATACAAAACATCCGGATTCGCCATCATACGTCCTGCCGTGCATTTGGTATGCATATATGCACCGAGTAGCCACGGTGGGGCTGTATGATGGCGATACCGATTGTTTTGTTCTACATCCCCCTTTAAGGTTTTATACATCATATATTCAGTTCATCGACCAAATACAAAACATCTGGATTCGACATCATACGTCCTGCCGTGCATTTGGTATGCATATTGCACCCAGTAGCCACGGTAGGGTTGTATGATGGTGATACCGATTGTTTTGTTCTACACCCCCTCTTTAACACATCAATCCATGCTTGGGTCAGTGTTCACTTTGAGCTCGGAGTGGGTAGTAATGTGCAACTGTTCGGGCGGTTGTTAGCCGTTGGATCTATCACTTTGTGAATCAGAGGACCCTATGTATAGCCCACCTTCATACACCGGTCAGTTCATCGACCAAATACAAAACAACAGAATTCGCCAGCATATGTGTAAGGACCCCAGACCGGCAGTCTGAAACCCTACGTATGCATACATTCACGATCCCAGAAAGATCAGTCGTGAACAACATACACAGTTGGCATACAGAAATACATCATCCATTACACGAATACATAAAGGTATTACACAAATGATCACATGATCAAGTTTAAAGCAACTACCAAAAGGGCAGGCAACATAACAAACACAGCGGAAGACAAATAAAACACAACGTAGTTGATCCCAAGTCACGCCTTAACCTACAGGTTGCTGACCCGGAGACGATCCTAGTTCGCAAAGCCTGTCAACTCCGTACTTCTCTTCATAGATATCCTTCGGAGGTTCCTTCTCAAAATTTGATAAGTAGATACCAGGGGCGAAACCATAATGAGTACATTTGAATGTACTCAGCAAGACATCCATCATGTCACTTACCAACATGCAACTATGCTTATATGGTGGAATAGGTAGGCTATAAATAGGGTTCACTACCAATGGTGTTCATATATGATGACACCACAGTTGCAGTCAGGTTAATCTGTATCTTCGTCGAAGAAGATACTTCAGAAGAAAATAATATAGTTTTATTTCTCTTGTAGATCTCACATGTACAAGAGTTTTTGTAAAACTTTGTTAAAGAATATTTTCTCTTTGCAAAACTTCTTGGAATCAGTTTCCAGAATTCTTGCTTAGAGTAGAAAAGGTTTTCTTTGCAAAACATTTTGTTTTTGTATAACAGCATCTGGCTTTTCATCATCGACGATACCTCCACGGTATAAGTTTCCATTTCCTTTCCGAACTTCACAAGTTCAACACTTCCTTTCCGAAAATCCCTTTCAAAAACTTCTTTTGAAAACATTGACACAATGCTAGCTACATGGCCATTCAACTGTCCATATCCGAGGACGCGGCTTCTTCGAAAAAGTTGTACTCTGCAGAGGTGTACACATACACCAGATCCAGTACACCTCCCGTGAACAATCACGGACTATAACAACAGTATGTAAACATCAGGTGTCTGATCATAACCATCCACTATGTTCAAGCTAGTATATGTCTATCTCTCGATTGAGTTTTGTTCTCCCCGGCACCAAGTCCCACCCTGCCTAGCCGGGAGCCTCAATGAATGCATCCGGAGGGAAAATTAATCCCACACTTTATATGCCTCAACATTGGGAGTTTTGACGACATTCGGTTCGAGGGTACGACGCCCCTTATAGCAAGTGAGATAGCACACACTAATAAGAACAAACTTCAAGTTAAGCCCCGTGCCCATGTTGGGGTAGGGTGGCAGTACGGTAAAGGTTGTCCGGCGAAGACTAGGTTATGTGTCATTTTTTAAAACACCACTTTCTCAAAAATAACCACTTCCACATTCCTCCGGAGAACAAGGATCCGCCTTTTCTCCGGGTTTTTCCGTAAAGCCTTTGTTTTGTAGAATCAGAATTTTAGGGTGTCCACTTAGGGACTAGTATATTTGATGGTAATGAATACCATAGGGTGGCTTAAGGGCTTGGTATTACCAAGTTTTAACTACTGGCATAATAGTAACCTATATACTAGTATAGTAGTAATAGCCACATCAAAAATAGTTTTGATAATAAAGTTTTGGTAAAACTTCAGAGCTAAAACATGCATGATAGATAATGATAAGTATTGTATCAGCAAGCATCAGGATGGCTTGCCTCAAGTCTCTTAATGTCCCTGGCCTTGAAGCAACTTGAACTTGACGCACAGTTCCACAACTGCTTCTTCTTCTTCTTCGCGTTCTAGCGTCGTAAAGGAAATAAAAGACACACACTCAGGTCTAAAGTACAAACAACTAAGATAAGAAACACATACAGCAACAAATGTTCACTCTCGAGTTCTCTCGAAACGATAACGCGAAAACTATCTCACATAACTCTCATGGTCCAAAACTGTCGTCAGGCACTATGTATGGTTTAGAAAACCATATCCCACATCATACATACCATGTATGGAGTGGTGTACCACTCTCATAATAAGATATACAAGAAGCTAAAAATATAGCTTGTGGGTGCAAAAGGTTAGGTTGCTAAGGTAAAACAAATCAGACAGAGTAATACCCATGGCAGTGGGTATTTCTCACCACAAGCAACTATCACTTTATTTGTTCATGATTGTAGTTGGATGTTTTAGTTTCACAAGATACTCTTAAACACAAGCATAACACAAGTATAAACTCATGCTAAGGTAAAACATTCCAACAAAATCCAAACAACACGCAAACACACCACAATTGAATAGACTATTTATTCACTATGTTCTTGTTTACTAGAGGTATATGTGGAATTGGATCAGAGTCCAAATCCAATTAACTAATGTCCAACTAGTGTCCATTCTATTGTTGTCACATCCAGCTCCAATCCACGTACTATTGTGTAATGTCCAAATCCATCCAAGTCCACCTACTGCAAATGTTGGATATCCAAAGTCCAATGGACCAGGCGCCATCGTGTACAGCTTGCTGTAAAATCGTCTGCTATACACTGCCAAATCATCTGGTATACATGCGTATACAGGCCGACACAAGAATGAGAGATGATGGCCGACCTGTGCAGCGGCGAACAGAGACGTGCAGCCAGTGACGTCCCACAACGCCGACAAGACTTCAGTGTCAAACTCGAACTCCGGCGACCGCGCCACGACGCTGCCGTCATCAACCTCGTAGTCGAGCCCTTCCATGAGCTCCCACACGTTGATCCCCTCGAGTTCACGCGCCGGCGTCTTGGTCGGCGTCCGCCGGGGTGCCCGCCTCTGCCGCTTCGCCGGCTCCTCCATTGCCGGCGGCGACGCCGGGAACCGCCTCGTGGGCGTGAACCGGCACATCCCCACGCGCCCTCCTATCCTGGCATCCGCTTGGTCGTCGTCCCCTTCGCTCTGGCGAAAGAAATAGCAGCCACGGCAGCAGCCGTGGCGCGGTCGAGGCTGAGCGACCGCAGCGTGGACGACCTGAGCGCGACGGAGCAGCGCGGCACGAGCCCGGAGCACGTGCGCAGCTCGGGCGCGCGCCTCGCATCCAGCAGCAGCATACAGCGCGCCCTTCGAGCCTTTGCATCCCATGATTAATCAGTTCGCTGCCGTCGCCGTCCACCGAGGTGTGCGGTGGCGGAAAATCGTCAAGCAGGCGACCGAGGTGTGCGGCTGCAGACAGAGACGGGGAGCCGGTGGCCATCGTGTGGCCATCGTGGCCATGGCCATCGTTAGCTAGCCGGGTGTAGCGGCAGCCAGCATTGCGAACGTAGCTACCGTCCAATGGATTGTGGACGGTCCAATGCTGGGGTCCAAGTCCATCGATTGATATTGGACCTGATGTCCACCTGATGTCCAAGTCCAACGAAGCCCAATCCAATAGGATCCAATATATTTTAGGTCCAAAGTCCATGGATTTTAGAAATCCAATTCCAGATTTAACTAGAGGTTTTGGAATCCATCAATTATGAAAAATTAGCAAACAACCAGTACCTAAAAACAAGGATAACAAGTCATAAAAATAATCTAAAACACAATCATCACTCAAGGTAATATCCCTATCAAAAGCATAGAAACATGACTGCACTGATAACACACTAGTGTGGAAAACCTACACAAGCCTGTTATAAGAAAAACTTATATTCTACAACTATAGCACAAGAAACTAAATGATTCATGGCATCATAACAGAAGTAATAACTTCATAAATACTCTATAATAAACTCATACACTTATGAAATAAAAGATGAAAATACTATAGCAAAAATCACCATTTTCTAGTGGTGACACTAGTTCAATACTAGAGAAGCAAACAATGTTACTATGATGCTTAATTCTAAACAAGCAAGTCATGATCATAAAATGTACCTAATAACAGTACACAAAACTTACACATGCTAGTGAGCACAAACATCAAAACAATCCCATGAAACAACTATTAAACATGCATAAATTAATTCTAGCAATTTATGTTTTTCTTAAACAATTACTAGCAAGCAAGCAAGGTATAACTTACACAACCAGTAGCTATGCAATAAAAGAAAAGTTATCTAAAGCTTTTCAAAAATCCAAACACTCAATTTACAATCATTCACAAACAATCTATCAATAAAAAGGAATTTAGTTTATTTGCAAACAATTTAATTTAGCACTCAATAGTGAATCATCTCTTAACGAGATACTCCTAAGGAATATTATGCTAACAAATGGATCACACCTAACATACTAGTAGATCCTTATAAGAAATAAACTTCTCACTTGCATAAGTGAAAACAAACAATTATATTTTCCATGGTGGAAAATATCCTATCAACCACATAATTAAAACATGTTAATTTCTCACATGTGCATAGTTGGGAATGTTCATCCCCAACCAAGATGCAATGGGACAAGTGGGTTATGGGCCCACTAATACCAAGGCAAAAGAGGTACTAAGCCTCTGGTTACTCATGACAAACATTAGAATAACAAAATAAATAAAACAAGGCTATTTATTCTAGTGCATACAAGACTAGTGCATAAGAATAACAAAACCTACACATGCTTCACCTTAAAAATACATGCAAGCTATCAGAGACAAAAGCATCATAATAACAGTACCAAAATGCTACTGGACTCACCATAATCATAGCACAAAATTAGGTAACAAGTACACAATGAGTTGGTTCACACAAAACATCAAATAAATAAACTAGGGAAATAACATATGCTACTTTCTATAGCCAAATGATATTGCAAACATGCACACACTTTTTATGGTAGATTTAATGCAATAAAACTACCTAATAACAAGATCTAACACATCTCTACATTCTAGGAACAAAGAATAAAGCAACCAAACATTTCATTTCAACAAAAACAAACAAAGAAATCAAAACAGAAAAGCTTCTGCTTCTAGATTTGTCCACCAAAAATAATCTAAAGCTCAAAAAGTTAATATCAGCTAGGATAAGCTAGATCTACTCAATACAAAACTCATCCAATTGGGTTTGCTCCAAAACTCATTTTTAAACTCCTTATAAAAATCAAAGAAAAGGCTACTGGCCTTTCAGTAATCTGGATGGCATTTTCATTCTGTAACTCACCTTGATGTGACGTTTGATCATTGGATAGATATTTTCAATACCTATCCAGATCAGTTGAGTTTGTTCCATTTGATTACATATTTTAAAAGTTATGGTCAGATCATTCTCAGAGATAGTCTGTGGAAAAACAGTCATTGTGCCCACAATATTGGTCCAAAACCAGATCTGCAAATTTTGCATGGCTTAGATTTCATGTCTTCATGTCCATGAATTTTCTCAGATTTTATTGTGCAGCTTTTATATTTTTCACAAGCCCAAAGTAAATGCCTCAGATTCTGTCAAGAATAAAGGAATAAAAGGAAACACGGGGGTGGGCCGGAACTGCGCGGGCGCGGCCCAGTTAACGGCAGCGCAGCCCACCGTGCTTGCGCGCGCGCGCACGCGGCGCGGGAAATGGCCGTTCGAAGGGGGCCGTGGATCTCAGATCCAACGGCTCTGGGTCGTCTCCCTCCTCTCCTCACTGTCTCTCTCTGTCCCGATCGGCCGGCGGCGAGATTGGCTCGGGGAGCTCACCTAGGGGCTCGGGAAGGGGTGGCGTGAGCTCGGGGAGGTTGCAGGGGGTCGAGGGCGTCGAGGGGAGGTCACGGCGGCGGCTGGCACGGCTCCTGGCAGCGGCGCTCGGCGAGGTGACCGCGGCGGCGAGGTGGATGGCGGCGGCGATCCTGCGCACAAGGGGACACGAGGAAGTGTCAGGAAGGATCCAAGGGACTAGGGGGTTCATCCAGGGCAGTGGGAGGGGAAGAGAGCTCGGGCCGAGCTGCACCGTGTCGTGCCCGTGGTGGTGACCGCCGGCGTGGGCACGGCTCGGGAGCGCTCCAGGGGCTCGGGCTTGGGTCTCTTTTGCTTTGGGGAGGTAGAGGGAGGTATGAGGAGGTGCAGGGCGTGAGGGTTTGCCCTCTGGACACTTATAGCTGTGGTGAAGAGCAAAAGGGCAAGAATGGCATTCGGGTGGATGCCAATCTGTGGCATGAGCAAGCCTTTGGGCATTTGGTCATTTCCTCTTGAGTGAACAATGTGTCCTATGCAAGATCAAAGGTGATGCAAGCAAGTGGGACCCATTGTGTGCAAGTGGCAAGAGGAAAAGATCAAAATATCTAAGAGGTATGGGAGCCCATCCCTATCCTAGTCACCAATCTCTCTCCTCTCTTTTTCTCATCTCTAAGGTCTTCTAGAAGGTATCCAATGCATTTTGGTCAAGTTCAATAGTTGGTCAGCAAGTTAGGTTAGGTCATGCTTCCAAAAATGCAAAGAAACATCAATAAAATAAGTGTGCAAAAGTGTATCCCTTACTGTTCATTTGCAAAATTCAGAAAATTCAGTCTTATGACTTAGAAATTTTCTAAGTGTTGAAAACAGATAGAAGATGCAAAAAGTTGAGTTTGTTTTCAGGGTTCAAATGCTTTCTAAAATTGGTTTTCAAAACATGGACTTGTTAACCATGTTATATACTTTCAGAAACAACTTTTGAAAACAATTTTGAAATAGTTTAAGGCCATGAAAACAATGTGGAAAAAGGTATACTTTCTGTTTTTATCTGTTTCTAAAAACTGTCTTTTTCTGCCTTAATTTTATACCACAAAAACAACAAGCAAAAGATATTTTTTATTTCTCCCAAAATAAAAGTGAGCTTATGGATTTGTAGTACATATATCAAGGATTAATTAGAAGTCAAGAAATCATAAAATAACAATCTCTAGCTTGGTGAAAACAATGGTAGAAAACAGGTACTTGGCTTTATTTTTAGGAATTGTTTTCTATAGGAAAGTTAAAAGAAAACTTTCATAGATCATTTGGAAACTTGTTTTCTTGGATCCAACAAGGTTAAAAGTTTGTTTTAAGATGCAAACAAGAATGATCCAAGTCTTGGAATAAAAATCCACTCAAGTAATAATAAGAAAACATTAGGGAAAATATCAGGAATATTTTTCAGAAACATATGGTGTTGGTTTTATAATGAAACAAAACTTATGTTAAAAATATGATTAAGATCATAACACAAGATAGTTCAAACAATCATGTTGTTGTAAAGATTACTTTGTTGGCCCTAATAGTTGTCTTCTTGAACACAGTCCAAGAGTCCAAAAACTGGGATGTGACAATATGTTATGCCGTGCATTTGGTATGTATATATGCACTTAGCAACCAGAAAACGGATTTGAATGTAAATAGTAAAATAGTTAATAGTTTGAATAATTATTTAGGTAAACAGAAAACAGATTTAATTTAGGCAAATTCAAGCAATTTTCATGTTGAAATTTTTTCAAATTCGAAAGTATATAGAATTTATTCATGTGTATATTCAAACAATATTCAAATTTTGGCGCTAAAACATTTGGCGCGCCCTTCCAAAAAAAGCATCTGGACGGTGGCCTTTCGTCCCGGTTGCTGCCACCAACCGGGACTAAAGGGGCCTTTCGTCCCGGTTCTTTCCACCACCCGGGACGGATGGCCATGAATATATACACGTCACCGTCCCGGATGGCCACAGAACCGCGCCCAGGGACGAACCGACGCCGCCAGGCTGCCCATTTTTTTCGCCGCCGTACTCCGCCGCCGCGCCGCCACTACCCCCCTCGCGCGCCGCCCTACCTCCGCCGCCGCACTCCTCCGTCCCGTCGTCGCGCCGCCGCACTCCTCCGTCCCGCCGCCCCCCTTGATCCCGCGGCCCCGCGAGCCGCCCCTCGATCCCGTCGTCGCGCCGCCCCTCGAGCTGCCAGCCCGCTCGCGCCTCGCCCCTCGATCCCGTCGCGCCGCCGCCCCTCGATCTCGTCGCGCCGCCACCCCTCGATCTCGTCGCGCCTCCGCCCCCTTGATCCCCGTCGGACCCTCCGCCAGCCCGCGAAACGCCGCCCCGTCGATCCCGTCGGGCCTCCACTGCCCCCCCCCCCCCCCGCCGCCGCCGCTGCCCCGCGCCGGCCGCCGCCCTAGAGGAGGTAAGGCCCTGCCTCCATCTCGCCCTAACTAGGGGCTTTTCCCCTTTTTTTTTACTTAATTGCTGTTTTTGTTTTTAGTTATTTATTACTGTTAGAAATGTTAGAATCATTAGTTATGAATGTTAGAAATTTTAGATTAGACTTAGGAATTTTAGATTTGTTAGAATTGACATAGCAAATGTTAGAAATGTTAGGAAATTTAAAAATGTTAGAAAATTTTACTAAATTAGTGTTACAAATTTAAGAATGCATGTTAGGAATGTTAGAAAATTTAACCACGTGAGCTATGACTACCCTTATCTATGGATGCGTATTATCATACGTTTAAATATTTCATGAATATGTTGCTCTTTTTGTGTAGTATCTATAAGCAATTTTGATGAAAATAATTGATCATTAGTTATTATCTATAAGCAATTTTGATGAAATGGATCTCAAACATATAATTACTCTTTTTGTATAGTATGGAGCCAAGAGACGAAGATGCCGAAAACTTACTCGAGGGTTTCATCCGCGGGCCCGACGTAGAGACCGATGTGAGCCAGTGGATGAACAACTCCGGTGAGGGAGATCCGGAGCTCACCCAGGGAGACGACTCCGGTGAGGGAGAAGCCGACGACTCAGATATGAGAGCAGCCGACGACTCCGATATGGGAGCGGCCGACGGCTCCGGTGGAGCCGTACAAATTACAAACACCGGTTCCGAGGTGCATATACAGATATGTTAATTAATGAAGCATCCGTTGTCTATATACATGTATTAACAGTCTTTATATTTTTAGCCATCCGCTTCAAGCATATCAACCGGAAAAAAGACTAAACGAGGCGCAACAAAGAAGTTAAAAGATACAGAAAGATATAGGATCGACAAGATCACAGCAGACGGCGCACCCGAGCTTCCCGCTGATGTTGCCCAAAAATTTGTGAAGCAATGCGGAGTGCTAGTTAGGGATCACATACCGATCACTGTTCATGAGTGGAATCAGCCAAAAGATCCGCGGAAACAAGGAATTTCATATGTCAGCAAAATAGCCAAAGAACATCTTTTCTCGAAGATCTTTTCTAATTTCAACTTACCCTTGCCGAAGGTGGACGAGAATAAAGCGGATGTGAATGAGGCCGATGTTACTAAAATGAAAAAAGAGATACGGGATAAGGTCAAGGCGTGGACCCTGAAAAAAATGGCCGAGCAATTCAAAAACTGGAAGAAAAGATTGAACCTTGACTATGTTAAGAAAAACAAGACTCCAGATTTCACTCAAAGGTATGAGAAATTAAAACCCATATGGGCAGATTTCGTGAAGTACAAGTTGTCAGAGAATGAACTGGAAAGGACAAAAACAAATGAGAAAAACTCCGCCAAAAAGGTATATCACCATGTTATGGGGCAAGGTGGCTACAAGGGTTCCGGTCCCAAGTGGGAGCAATGGGAGAACGACCTAATTCAGCTGGGGATCACTCCCGAGCCGTTTTTGTGGGTCAAGCGGACAAGGTCATGGTTCTACGGGCATGGGGGCACGTTGGACGCCGAAGGAAAAGCAATCTATAACCTAAGGCATAAAGAGAGTCCTCCACCCATAGAGAGGCTGAGAACCGCAATAAAGGACGTTAAAGAGGGGAAGTTCGTGCCAGATAGAGAGAACGACGAGCTCACACGCGCCCTCGGGAATAAGGAACACTCAGGGCGTACACGAGCCGTAGAAGGCAATCCTCCGTGGAAAACTGGGTTCGACGACAGCAAAAAGATATACCCCGATAGAAGCCGTCAACGTAGAAAGGACGCGGAGGCAGCTGAAGCAGAGACTCGGGCAAACTGGAGGCGTCAACTTGAAGAACAGATAAAGCTGACGCAGGATGTAGCAAAGAAGCAGCAGGACCAAATTAACACACTTAGCCAGCAGATAGTGTCTACCGGCGCATCACTACACATGGTAGAAGGTGAAGTCGAGGCTACCAACGTCGCACATTCTCATCGCAAAAGCAGCGTTGCATCCACGCAGCTACCGGGTGATGATGCACCGCCGATGATTCACCCAGTGGATGATATCACGGAGATGACAACCTGTGAGCTCCACGTGAAGGTCGTCAATATAACCATCAAGGCGGCGGTCGGCTATGCCTTACCAATTGGCAACGAACCAACTCACCATAGTCTTCCGGTTCCACGGGGCTACGCTGTTGTTGGGGTCGATGAAGTTGTCAACGGATTCAAGCGGGTAAAGCTTGATTTCCCTGAAGGTGAAGAAGAAGAGTTGACTGAACTCGGAGAAGCCAAGAACTTGACCGTTCTATGGCTAAAGGAATTAATTGTGCTCCCAAATCAGACGGCAAAGCCATCGAATCCTCGCCATTCTCCAGCGCAAAAGTCTCCAGCGCGGTCGTCTTCGCCATGCATGCCGTCTCCAGCGCGGTCGCCTACACGTGCACGTATCCACCACGGTCGCCTACGCCGCTGCGTCAGCCTTCTCCACCGACTAAGTTTCTGCCGAAACGTAAAAAATCACCCAAACGTCAACGGTCACCCCTCCCGAAGGTACCAAAGGAGGTACCCAAGTTACCTTACGACTATACTCCCGAGGAAAACCAGAAAATCGCAAATGACGAATACGAGGCGTGGAAATCGAAGCAGAAGGAGAAAAAAAAGGAAGATTTCCCCGAGACCGAAGAAGAGATAGAACGAGCTTGGAAATGGTGAAGACTCTTCATCAACCCGAGCCGAGTCTGTCATCTGACTATGACCGCTCTATTCTGAAGTCACACGAGGAAATGGTGCGGTCGACGAATAGTAGTAGCGCAAGCGGGAAAAGGGGAAAATCAGTTGCCCAGCTCGGAGAGCAGAAAAAACAATCCACTTCCCCGCTCAAAGTGATTTCCAATACCCAGGTGGGGCCGAGCACTAATATTGCTGACGAGCAAATTGATCCGGAGTTTATAACACTGTACGCAGACAAGACAGCTGATGCGGGTTTGTCCATTGCTGAGTATATGCAAACACTACAATACTTCCCCGAAGCTGAATGTGCGTACAAATACACGTACGGGAAGCCTCTCGTCAAACCCGAGGAGATAAAGGATCTACCAACGAAAATGCGAAGAGTGCATAGTTGGTATATGGAAGCCACTGAGAAATCTCAGGACTGGATATGTCTCAGCATTAAGGACGAGCACTATGGGTATGGAGAAGGAATGGTTATGATTCACTTTGACGAATTGTTTCAGTTATACCAGCAACAGGCCCTCGACAAAGCTGTCCTTAGTGCCTATTGTCTGTAAGTACTTATTTCTCTAGCTCACCTCGTTCATTTGCATATTCACATATATATAGTACACTCATATATTATAATTGCAGAATGAAGATTCTCGAATGCAAAAGAGGTGGAATCTATGATATTGGGTTCATTGATCCAAATATTGTTTATGAAAAGACTCTTCAGATATCTGCCAAGGATACAGAAAATAATATTCTGAGGGCAAAATTGTTTCACCAACACCGACGGGAAATACTATTTCCTTACAACTTCGGGTTAGTGTTACTGTGTTGTAAACATTCTGTTTTCCTTACTCGATGTTCACTGTATAATTGATGAGTTCTGCGTGCGCAGCTTCCACTATATTCTGCTAATCTTCGAAATTGACAAAGGAAAAGTAATGGTAATGGACCCAAAACGTAAACCCCTAGCGATGTGGGCTGACATGCAGGAAATGATCCAGCGGTAATTTCAATCTTTATTAATTTCAGTATTTATATATGGCACTATATCGACTACTTTGTTTCATTTTCGGATATCAAGTAATTACTAACTCTTTTTATTCTTTTTTTTCTCGGGTAGAGTTTGGAAGAGGTTCATAAAAAAGGCCAGGGGTGAATGGAAATCAACGCTTACATTTGATGTTGTGCAAGTAAGTACTATCTAGATTCGCGAGCATCTCCTTGATTCTAGTGTCGATACCATTATCATGTCTGGTTTATTATTATTTTGATTGAAATCATGTTCTCGTAAAGTGCTTGCAACAAGGAGACGGGAATCACTTGTGTGGATACTATGTTTGCGAGTTCATTCGTCAGACGACATGTCCCAAGGGCAGAAATTTAAAGCAACTTCATGTACGTTAGTCGTCAATTCTTCTTATTAACATCTATTTTAGTTACTTAGTTTCATTAATATATATTAAACACTCTTCTTTATATTAGATCGAACGGCTTCGGGACGGTCTTCTACCAAGGGACCGCATACGAGCAATTCAGGAGGAAATTGCGGGCTTCTTAGATGCAGAGGTCCTAAACGTAAATGGAGAGTACTATAGCCCCGGGTGGTACTGAATTTGATTTTGTAATACACTCCATCCGTCATGTAATATGCTCGATATACTTTGCTTCCGTAATATAAGTGTTCCCTATTATGCTTTATATATGTATTACTTATTCGTTCGTGGGATCCGGAAGCTCCGGGGAGGGTCCACCGAGGCTCCTCTTTCTCGTGGGATTCGGGAGGTCCGGGGAAGCGCCACCGGGGCACCTCTCTTCTCATGGGATCCGGGAGGTCCGGGGAGGGGCCGCCGGGAGGTCTGGGTGTCGCAAAACGCAAATCGTAAGGGCAAAAGCCCTGCCGCGGCAGAAGGGGCATGCATCCCGGGTCGTATTGAGAACCGGGACTAATAGCCCTGGCTAGGTTCCAGCTCACGGGCCACGTGGTCAGCCCCATTCGTCCCGGGTCCTGGCACAACCGGGACCAATGGGGGAGGGGTATTTATCCCGTATGCCCCATCCCGGTTGCACAACCGGGATAAATGGGGCTTACGGACTGGGACTAATGCCCATGTTTCCACTAGTGTAGGTAATCCAAATAAGTCTAGTACAGTACAAGTTCGGTTTGGCCTCTAATATATTTTGAAGGTTTGGTTGAGTCGGTTTACTTTCCTAGACTAGATAAGTAGTACGTACCAGTTTTGAGTCTAGTATGTATACGAGTCGGAAGTTGTAACCTGCTTATCTGCAGCTATATAAGCAGCAGCTGGTCACCCGTTGTAAACCAAGATTGTACCGAGAAAATACAGAGAGATAAAGAGGAAAAACATGGGTGCGACAAGCGCCCTTGGCAAAAATATTTGTGCGTGTGTGTCTTCACCTAGTTTTATGTGATCGATCCGTGGGAAATCCCAACATTTGGTATCAGAGCGAGATTGAAGATTTGAGGCCACGCTTATCCTGGGGAGGCGACCCGTACTAGCGCGTCGGGGCGGGCGATCGCCGTTTGATGGAGCAACACGGAGGAGACGACGGGGAGCTGCCGTCGGCAAAGTGGTGGAGGTGGATGATCGTTGATGTGACGGTGGTGCCGAGGTACGGTGCCTGGAGTTTCATCAAGATCGTCAATCGGGCGTTGTATGAGTCAAAGTGTGTGCATGTTTGCACGTGTGGTCTGCGTCGTCTCAGTGAGTCGTCGTTGTTTTCAAGAGGATCCGTTGCGGTTGAAGCGCGTCACGGTTGAGGTGTGCACGGTTATTTCCGTGAGTTGTGTCCATGTCCTTGTGGAGCGTCGTAGTTGCGGCCAGTGTGATTCAGTGCGATGCTGAAGGCGGACGGTGGTAAGAAGAGCTACCGTAAAACAAGGAGGTGTGCGACCAGTAGAAGGATACTGGAAGCAAGTACAGAGAAGTATGGTGTGAACCGAGTGCGAGGATGCCTAGCAATGGCGGTGGCACAAGAGGTGTGAACCGAGTGCAAGGCAGTGGCAAGCAATGCCGGTGGCAAAGCATAGCAGGGCGAGGTGCACTGCAGGTTTCCTGCGTGGTCATACTTAATGTACGGACATGACGGTGAAAGGTGTATCTCGATGGAGCGAAGACGTGAGACATCATAGTCGAGGAACTCTAGTGAGGTGTGTCACCGAGGACGAGAGACGTGCGCGCAGACGAAGGTGCCTCGACGAGAGGAATCGTCGTGAATCTGTCAGAGTCAAGAGCAGTGGGAGTACGAGGATACGACATGTTTGGATTAGGGGGGGGGTCATTGTTAGGTAATCCAAATAAGTCTAGTACAAGTAAGGTTTGGCCTCTAATATATTTGGAAGGTTTGGTTGAGTCGGTTTACTTTCCTAGCCTAGATAAGTAGTACGTACCAGTTTTGAGTCTAGTATGTATACGAGTCGGAAGTTGTAACCTGCTTAGCTACACCTGTATAAGCAGCAGCCGGTCACCCGTTGTAAACCAAGATTGTACCGAGAAAATAAAGAGAAATAAAGAGGAAAAACACGGGTGCGACAAGCGTCCTTGGCAAAAAGATTTGTGCGTGTGTGTTCGTCTAGTTTTATGTGATCGATCCGTGGGGAATTCCAACAAAGTTTTGATGTGAGAAAGATGTTGTATTTAAGAAACCAACGGTAACTCTAGCAGGAAAATATACACTACTACAGTACAAATAGTAGTAGGTAAGATATACGCATGCATGCAGGGGCGGAGAGGGGGGTAGCAGGGGTCAGACCCCCCTAATGGCTCGTCCCCTCCCCCTCCAACATTTTATATCACGTAATACCAATACACATTATGAGTACAAGTCCTAATTAGTGTTTAAGATCGTAGCACATACTAATCCATGGAGATCTGCACACAACAAATCCCAAAAGAGCAACAAAACAAAACAGCACATGACCAGTACTATCTGAGAAATCGGCAATTGATCATTTGATGGCATGTTTTATGCCCGTCCATCTAACCTCCCTCCCCGCTCGATCTAGTACCAAGATCGCTGGGATACCTGCCGCCTCCCAGTGCTCCTGATTGGGAGCCACCGTTCATGTACGGATTTTCTATCCAGCCGATTTTCCGCGAGTGCGCCGACGGTGGCGGTAGATCGCTGCTTGTCGCGGATCTCCATCACCTGGTTTGCCCAATAGATTTTTTTTGTCTAATAAGGTACACAATGTATTTATACTTACAGCTAGTCAAATCTAAGCCCCTTTTGTTTGAGTTTGACCATTATCCAGTAACTAGATAGAGCGACAACAATACTATACTCATTACTTCTTCATGCCAATTGCTTAGATTTTGAATCTGACCTAGCTCCATATTTGAATCAAATAATTGGTAATAGTGGAAGTTTATCTGCCTATAGCTTCGATCTGAATCTAACCTAGTCCCTAATCTTGATCAAATTGTTGTCAATAGTAGAACCGACATCTACAAATTTGGAAAATTAGCTTTCTTTTGTAACACAAAAATATCAATTTATTTATCAATGAAAAGGTTGATGATTTTTTAAATATTAGTATAAGCCAAATATGTGATAATATGGTGTTCATTTTTCACATGATATATTCATACATTGTATTTTACGGACGATCATCGTCGTTTCGCCCCCATGTTTAAATCCTGGCTCCGCCCTGCAGGCATGTCAGCACATATGATTGTGACTGTAAACCGCATCCACTTCAAAATCAGCACACTCCCTTCGTGTTGTCCAACAGTTTCCCGTTTGTTTCCTAGACAGATAATCATTCTATATTTTGTAGTGACGTCCTATGCAAAGTGTTTGCAGTTGGCGCAATCGAGGAACTGAACCTTTTTTTTTAGGAACTGAACCTAATTAACACATCTGTGGAGCCATAGCCTTGTTATAGTCGGTTCTATTCAGATCGTCCGGGGCATATACTAATCATGTGGCATTTGGTTGTCCAAAATCAAAATATATACTAATCCCGTGAAATATATAGTACGCGGTGGGCACGAGGAATTGACAAAATTGATGGGGGGAGTGGAGTTAGGTGCCAAAACGGCATGTGCCCTTCAGCAGTCGTCACTGCCCGAATCATGCATGCAAACGGACTTGCCAAGGCCAGCCCAGATAGAACAAGGAGTAGGTAGAACTTTACGTTAACTAGCAGCCTTGTGCGTTTTGTGTAACGGCACCCACTCCACGACTACTGCTTTGGAGGTCTTGCAACCTAGATTTCAGTGAGGACATCGTATCAATTCAGAACTTTGTAGCTGCCCCTGGTTCCATAACGATATATACTCTCTCCGTCTTAAAATAATGGAGGGAGTATTTCAACGTGTTTCTGTTGGTGTTGTGATAAGGATGTAAATTTCTTTTGTATAGCTGGCTGTTAGGCTTCCGAGAGAGCGGTCTGTCAGAGTACGTATTGTGGAACCGTGCATCTAGAGGGGCCGGTGTATCTGTTTATATATGGTTATTAATCGGATGAATTTTGGTGAAACCATTTACAACTTGATCCGTATTTGAAATAAATCTGATATCCAACTTCTTGCTTGCTACTCATTTCGATCCATGTGTGGCCCAGATTGTGTCGTCGTCGTTGAAGCCACCGGATCCGCGTGCATCCGCCACAGCATGGGATAACACACATCAATGGTAAAGTGTTTTCCACCGGCGCAATTCCATCGCGCGTCAAGGCGTTGACGCTCCGGTCATGCACCGCCTCAATCCCAAATCGGACCATATATATAACTCGATCGTCCCCACTTCTGCCAAATCTAACACCCACTACGGGACACAGTCTATACGTCGACGGTCGGACGCCAACGATAGATGATCCCGTCGGCGTAGGGGTAGGCCGACGGTGGCCATCGGCGTCTACACCTGTCGGCGTAGCCTGGTAGTCGTCGGCGTATGAAAGCCGTCGGTGTAAACTGAGCTACACCAACAGGGAAGCCGTCGGCATATAGGAGAGGCCGAATTAAAAAAATTCATTTTTTTTATTTGTTTCTGCAATTTTGTTATTTCACTTGTTTAACCAATTAATCACACTATACACACATCTTTGTCTCTAAGAATTTTTTATTTTAATCTAAATTACTCGCTTTTGCTAACACTTTTCGATCGGTCACCCATCCTTAGATTTCTCCAGTCCCAACACGTTTAACTTCGTAGTTCCTTCCTTGTGAGCTGCCTAGAAACAACAGATGTTTTGCTGACAACAGTATCCAATCAATCTTGTTAACCATTGAACCAGCATGTTCACACTATTTTATTTTGTGAATTCAAACAATTATTTAAATAAAAAATAATAACTAATTATAATCTTGAATTCAAATAATCTTGAATTTAAATAATAATTAAAAAAAATTACTTTTCTATTTAATATTGAATAATTCATATCCGTAAATCGAAATTTGACAAATAATATGTCCATATCGATTAGAAAAATTAGAGAAATTCAAATATGACATCCATATAATTTTTTTTATCATGTATAGAACTTTACTAAGTTAGATGTTTAGTGTATGGGCTATGGTCACCCAACCAAATTAGGTGTCCAAACTAGAGTTTCGTGGAGAAAACAGGTTAAATTTGGGCACCAAATTAGCAAACCATGTTGGAATGTGCCAAAATATGGGAAAGTGAAGCACAATTGTATTGTAAACAAACATAGACTTAGGTCTATAAATTTGCAAACAAACAAATTTTTTCCTTTTCATTTAAGAAAAGTACATTTTCCATTTTCCGAGTGAAAAAAGGGTTTTTTTTTGTGTAGGACCAACCACAAATATGTTGCACAACTTGGGAGATGCATTTTTTTGAAAATACTAGACCATGTTATATGCACAAATAACCAATTTGTTTCCTATGAAAATATTGTCATCCACCTCTTTTCAAAAACACAAGTTTCTGCCGATTCAGTTGGAAACTGGTCAAATTTGAACTACATGTACCTCATAGTTTGCTCATGATTTTTTGGCAAAAATCATTTTTAGGTACACAACTACCTATTTTATCATAGATACACCAAGAGTTTCTCAATATTCAACCCCTACCTACGAACGGTCATGCCCGGCGTGTTGACTTTTGCCTGAAACAGGCTTAGAAAAGTTTAAAAAATTCAAAACAACCCAAAATGATGCAAGACCTTCGCGTGGTGTTATTATATATGCCTTAGTATCCACCAAAAACAATAAACTTGGAATACAACAGTTGTGTTGAAAATGTGTTCATCTCCTTCGAACATTCTAGGGTTCCGGGCGAAATGACATGTGTTATGGCCAAATTCACGGCATAGTTTATTTAAATGTGTCCATATTCCACACAAACATACATCTTGGAAGCACGGACAATGTTGACGGAGGAAGTTTTCCTTGTCATTGAATAAAAAACCATATTCTATTTTTCGACTGTAAAAAATAGGTTTTTTTTGTGAAGGACCTACCACAAATATGTTGAAAATTTTGGGAGATGCATTTTAAAAAAATACTAGACCATGTTATATGCACAAATAATCAATTTTTTTCCTGTGAAATTTTTTCATCCACCTCTTTTGAAAAACACAAATTTCTGCCGATTCAGCTAGAAACTGCTCAAATTTGAACTACAAGTACCTCATAGTTTGCTCATGATTTCTGGCAAAAATCATTTTAGGTATACAACTATCTATTTCATCATAGATAAAACAAGAGTTTCTCAATATTCAACCTCTAGATCCGCTGGAGAAAAATCCAGTTTATAGGTCTACACCCGGTAATCGTTAACGTTTTCTTGTTTGTTCCGTTTTTGCTCATGGAACTTATTGAAGAATGTAGCTTGAGTAATATGCATGATGGTGTAGATCTGTTTCTCGTTTTCGAAATGATCTAAAGAACATCGAAATCCGAGATCGAATACAAAAGTTATGCTCAAAATGGTGGGTACGTCAAAAAAAATTAGGATACGCCGACGGTTGCCATCGGCGTAGCAAAAAAAAACATAGGCCGACGGGATTGCCGTCGGCGTACCATGTCGGGTCTACGCCGACTGCCCCGATATTTGGCCGTCGGCATATAAAACTTCTCCCGTACTGACCAGACTTGTGCCGAATCGTAAGTGTTAGATATTTGTGTCACATCCTTTGGCATTATCACCATCATCGTCTGTAGAAACAAAAGTATCACTTTCTCGCGGTCGCTTTGTTATGTATCGCTTATCGTGCGTGCTAGTCGACATCTCTTCCGTAGACGTCTACCCTAGCACCTGCGGGCTACATATACGCAGATGTTTTTACGGGGTGTACATTTGAGTAGTTTGTGGAAAGAGCAGCCACAAAGTGAGATTAGAGCATATCGTCGCGCGCCGTTCAGTTTTTTGCCTGCTACGTACGTACTGTATACGAATACGAGGCCATGGTGACATAGTGTCTGCTACTGGTGACATGGTTTAGAACGAGTAAGGTGACTCGCCACTTGCAACATTTTTTCTAATCGGTCGCAAGCAAAAACATAGTGCGGAGTGAGGCCAAGAGCAAAGACGCGCGCATTTCCGTGAAGAGGCCAAAGCACGCCGCTCCTCCGCGTCACCTCCCACTCTCTTGTTATTTTGCCACGCGCGGCGGACGAGACATTGATAGGGGAGCGAGGATAAAAAAGGTGGAAAGCAACGGACGAGTCGCAAGCGGGCGACAATCCGTCCGTCACGCTTCACACAAGACTCGAGTCCGGCGTCACAAGTCGCAACCGCTCCACGTCCATCCCTCTCTCTTCCCGTCCTGCATTTTGCCTTTTAGTGCTCATCCATCGCCTCTCAAAACCAAACCCAAGCAAAGCAACCCCATCCACCATCAGCCTGTGCGGTTGCATTGCATCCCTGCACTGCATTGTGGTCGCCAGCAATCTCTGTTTCGTCTTCGACCCCGTTGTTCGGGTGGCATGGGGGAGGAGCATCGTCACCTGCCGGCGGCGGCGCCGTGGCGGCTGAACGTGAGCGACTTCCAGATCCCGGAGCGGCCCAACAAGGGACCGCCCCACGCCGCCAGCGTCTTCATGCGTGGCCAAGGTACGTACGTCGTCTCTGCTCACCCCTCTTTCTTCGCTGTTCCCTGAATCTCTGTTAATGTTCGTGCATGATGCTAAATCAGCCCGTTCTACTAATTCAAACACACTTCATTTTCTACTAATTCAAGTGAGAGGATGAGTTGTAGTACCACTTGTAGTAGACGGTACTAACTGCTAACTTTTGCTTTAGTCGTAGATAAAAAGATCGATCATGCTAAAGATAGGAACTGCTATGTACTGCCTGATGACGCGGATCCCATTTCGTTCGCCAAGCCTGTATGCACCGATCGAGCAGCCTTGTGCGGTGCCGTCCACGCCCACTGCCTCCGCTAGAAGGATCGATGCTCATCATCGTGCTATCTTCGTCCTTCTGCTCCTCACTGTCCAATCTCACTGCCACCTAGTAGGACGTCCAACGGAGAACTGAAAGTCTGAAATTACCGATACTCGTACCCGAAATTCCCCGGACGTATTTTGTTTTACTCTCCAGAAAACAACCGCATGATAAAAGAAACGAGATATCCCACCGACAACTCTAAACTACAGCATTTCCTTGCTCTTCTTAAGGCGTTTCAGCTGACGTACGTGAACATGTCGTGTTTTCCAAAACTGAACGAAATTAACAATAACCTCGTTTTGTTAAATGACACGAACAAGGACATATATCTTGTGACCACCGGCATTCTTTTCTTAGCTATATATATACTACCTATGTAGTAATCACAAGAAAAAATCAGATGGAAAGCAACCGCTCGAGCCGTCGTCCGGCCGGTCATTATGACGCATGTAGCTAGAGCTGCTTGCCTGCAAATGGACACCAACTCTGACCGACCGACTGAAATTTCCAAGAAACTGTCACCCTAGAACAAGATGAAACATGTTTTTTTTTATCAAGGAACCGACGGCATCGTGGTAAATATTTTTTGTGATGAAAGATGTTTTTATCAAGAATCACCTATACAAGATCTTATAAAAAAATGTTTTATTGCAATGAACGTTGTACCTTTACCAAGGTTATGATGACCAGGTTATACCAAACTTCTACCCAATTATGTATTTCTAATTAATTTAGATAGTTGGACCAAGGATACGATGCTAAAGTTGGTGATCACGAACGTACAGGGCTCAATAGATGAAACTAAACTCTAGCCTAATCTGAAGAGCCATTTAAGTATCGTTTTTCGCAAGAAGACAACGTTGTGTAGTGTGCAAAACCAATGTGTGTAACACATAATTTTGCATTCTCAAGAAGCATATGATTACAAAGAAAATACAGTACAAATATTAAAATTGTAATGTATCCAGTGTTAAAGAAACTGATAACATTACCATTATGTGACAATCTACAGGAGCTAATATAAAATGTCGGTGGCGCGCACTCATGCGCTTCCGAGCAAATCATGATTTGGCTAAAATGAATTCATATTACGACATACATTAATATCATCACTATATATATCAACTCTTTTCGAATGGTCCAAATTCAGTTGCATATCATCTATTATCGCACATACGCTTAGTTCGAGATTCTATACTCATAACCCAGAGATTTTCCACTCACAAACATGGATTATGTAGTTCTCTGGCTCCCGTTTATTTCTATTTATTCCATATATATAAATATATAAACATCTCCTATTTCTGTTAAGTTTGTACGTTATATTATCACAAAAAATGTATAAATACAATTAATTAACCTAGTGGGTTCTTGGTTATTTAAAATAGAAAACTATTATTTATTTATAATAAACTTTTTGACTTGCATTTGTAACCCATTATCTTTAATGGATACTATATTCTATATATTATAATTTAAAAATAACCATGTAACAATACAATAATAAAAATATTATATCACCATTATTGTCATGTAATTTAATTTTGAGCACGGAAAATTTGCTTGCACTAAATCTTAAACATATATCACAGCGAAACTTATGTTAGATGTTTAATTTTTCACATACCACATGGCAAAATTATCTTTTAAAATTTTATATTTTTATTAGAGAAAAAGCCGCATGTCTGCATAGGTAAAATTTTGTCACTTAGTGAAACCGTAAATATATGTCTGTGTAGGTAGGTGTGTATTTTAGTGTCCTCAAATATCATGGGCAACCCATAAATACGATGGACGTTTCTGGGATATATTATTGTCTATTTAAGGTGTAATTAAATGGAAGATATTACAATCAAGATAATATATAGATAATTTTAGAATAAAAAAAATCTGAGGGGTTTATCCTCTCATGGCCGAGTACAATTGACTGGTGTCCCATACTTTGTAGTTGGTATTGATTCACTTCAAATGGTCAGAATCAGTTTCTCAAATAAATCACACAAATGGTAGATGTCCAATCTACCATGGTACGGAAGGGCACCCCCCCCCCCCCCCCCCCCCCCCCCCCCCCATTTGTCAATGGACATGTCCACTTTGTGGAGACGAGAATGTTTGAGTGACAAAGCGGACTCATGTGTCACACCCTCTAATTTTGTCTATTTCTTTCTTACTTCTATTGTACTACACATATGGTTGCTTGGACGACATTAATACAAATATAATTAAAGTGCACATAATTCAACATCATTTCAAAGTGGATTTTCAAACGGCATACTTCAAAATAAAATTGATTTTATAGGAACACATGCATGAAACTAAAGGGTCCAATACAACAAAAGAAGAAATGAATATGAAATCTACAAAAGAAATAAATTGTTCCATATAAATGAACTACTTGAGGGACCGTCGCTCCGGCGCCCAACAGGAGAAGATGAGGGACGCCGTCGAGTTCCTCAAGGCTGGCACACGTGAGTTGATCTAGACGGCGGGAGCTCGCCTGGACACGAAGCAGGCCGGAGGCGACAGCCCGTACAGGTACTCAACACGACACGAGGTAGAAGCGTGGCGGCATGATTCATGTCAAGTTAGAGGCGGCCAGCCGAGGGTGCACACATCACGGAGTGACATGGGAGGCATGCAACCCCAACGGCTTGGAGGAGTGTACGGAGATAGACATGTTGGAAGAGAAAAGAGAGGGGAGTGACACAAGTCATAAGAGAGCGAAAGGGATTTCCTTTTTCTTTTTGTGCAGCTCACGAGCTATTTTTGTTCACGCCCCGAGTAGGCTAGCTATCTCGAGATGGCCTCCTCGTCTTTCTACCAAAGAGAGAATTTGCTCCGTCTTGCACACTGCTTCTACCGTAACCTTTTCCATTCAAACCAACTCTATTTTTTTTTTACTTTGCATCGAAGTGAGACGAGTTGAACCGCTTCTCAGATTAGGCGGACACCCTTTGATTCGTTTTGTAGCAATCTGGCTTGATTTAGTCGTACTTAGTTAACTGGAAGATAAGATTAGGATGAACGTAGGAGCTAGAATTGCCTGGTGACACTCTTCAAGTGTTCACGGAGTGCGGTGGCGTGCACACCTGCCCATCGATGCTGGTTGTATGCTCTGTTCACCGTCCCGCCTTCGGTTCAAAGGGGGTGAAGCAAAAACTGAGATTTCTGAGAATTGTGCTACCTCTGCAATTCCTTCACCCCATTTTTTTATTTCCTGAAAACATTGAAATAATTAACGAATTAGCCTGTAGAGAGCTTTCCTGTCTTGTCGACTAGCGAGCTAGTACAATAATTTTGCTATGCAAATTGACACGAACAAGGGCATACATCTTGTGACCACTGTGTTTCTTTTCTTCGCCTGCTTGATGATCACAAGGAAATTAGCATTAGACAGCGTGATTAGAGTTTCAGATGGAAAGCAACGCATCGGGCGAGCGGGGCTGTCCACGTGTGATGCATGCAGACCTGATTGCTCACAACTGGACACCATCTCACTGACTCACTCTCTGAAAGTTCCAAGGACACGTCAACTCCTAGGTCCCGACGTCCGTGAAATCGGCATAAGATTATTTGTTATGTTGCTCTCGATTCGTGTATCACTAGTTCGGCTATCTGTGAGAGAGCCCAGCGTCGCTGATGCCCAGTGAGTACCATCCATTTTCTTGCCGCCAGAAAACAGAGTAAAACATGCAACTTTTGATGCCAAAAAACATAGTAGTAGCACCACAACCCGCACACTCCTGATACCCTTACCGGTCACGATGTTTTATTTTTCCAGCTTGGGTGATAGTATATCGGATGATTTGTAGATACTACACACAATGTACCTTGATGTTAGAGTAGGGATTTTGCATGTCTTTATTACTTTATTTGGTTAAGTGACCGTTAATAAACATGAAATCATTTATTTGTTATGCTCAGCCACCTCTTTCATTTTTAGTACTTGCTGGAAAGTTTTGAACAATAATAATGAATAAAAGGCAAACATGTTTTCTTCAATATAGCTACATATCATCCGATATATCACCCGCCATTGGACAATCCGAAGCTAAAACCATACAAACTCGATATCTGTTATTTCGAACTATTCCATCAACTAAACCGTGGTCTTTAGTTTATTACAAATTTATCTCCTATAAATTTATATTTTCAAGACTAGCCATAGCGGGGAGTGACATAGTTTTTAACATGCACCCTCATCAATTCCAATTAGGCATATTATTGAAAATATGCACTACTTTTGTCATCTTTGCCTAGCTTAGAATAAAAGAAAGATTCGTATTGGGATTTTGCATGTTTGTAACAATCATCATAGATGACATCAAGGCATTTTTTCCCCTAGATTTGGTTGATTCATTAGAGAAAACCCACCACTCGCTCCAAAATGGGACCGGTTTTGGTCCGTTTTTGTTTCGTTTGAGATGGTCCGCAGTGTCGTGGTGGTATCACGGCAGATGCCATGGGATGGCTGAAGTTGGGGCCGATGGACGCTGGAGGTGCTCGGGGAGGGATCACACGGCGAGTAGCCGCGTGTGGTAGATCACAAACACTGCAGACAACACGATGTTACCCAGGTTCAGGGCCCTCGTGTGGAGGTAACACCCCTACTCCTGCCTCTCTCTCTATATGGTGTTTACCGAGTAGCCACAGTACAGTTCAGGCCTTCAGCCGAGTAGCCACTCTACGCTCTAGTTCTTTCTGTGTGAAATGAAGCGATGCCTAAGTTCCGACCCTCGTACAGGAGGAGGCGGGGCACCTTATATACTGGTGCCCAGCCGGATAGAAAACAATTATAAGGTACGACTTGACATGACAGGAGCACTGCAGAACCGCGCACGCCTCCGGGTTCCCGCTGACGCTCGCCCCGCAAGTCGTCGCGCCGTTCGGAGATGGGACCTGTCCACCCTTGTCAGTGAGATATGGTAGGCCCCTAGCCCTGTCATGTCCCCTCTGTCACTGACAAGACTAGACAGGCGCCTACCGCACTGTAGCCATGCCGGAGCGCGGATAATCACGCACTCCGTAAGTTGAACCGCACGCCGTACGGACGCAGGATACGCGGGATCCTTTGTCAGAACGGCTCCATTGACTTCTCGTCCGAGTAGAAACCCACTCTCTCTACTCGGACTACTTCCTCTACCCGGAAGAACACAACTTCCTTGATTCTTCCTCCTGGCCATTGGTGTGTACGACCGGATAGCTGTCCACCGGGTAGCGAGCACCGAGTAGCCAGCTACTCTGCCAAACACCTCTTCTGACCTTGCCTTTAGCACTTGCCTTACCCCTACTAGGGGGTAACCCCCCGACATTAGTCCCCGAAGCTGGTAGTGTCCTGCGAACTTGTTCACTGGGCCCTGGCAGCTTAAGAACAAATCTTGTCTTCATACTGTAGGAGGCCGAGTTGCGTCTCCGAGTAGCCTTTAATTCTTCTCCGAGTAGCACTGTCTTTCTTCTCTGATGCCGAGTAAAAGGACTTAGCGAAATCTCGAAACGCAATCCCGCTTCAACGGTGCGAATCCACCTCTGCGTGTCGCTACGGGGCACATGTCACGCGCCCGTACCCCCGACGCCTCGGTGCCTGGTTCGCTGCAGGCCACGCGCCAATAACTGCACCTCGGGACCACTGGCCTGTAAAGTCACCTCAACCGCAGTAAATCACCCACGATCTCGACGTGGGATTAACTGCGCCCGTTACGCGCGGAATATGCGATGTGTGCGTTTCTAACCGGTTCGCTTCCCACGCCGCACGATCTCTCTGCAGGATTGATCCCACTAACTCCGTTGGTAACGGCAACTCGAGGGGACAGATAAATACCCCCTCACCGCCCTCTTCTTCTCTTTCCTGCTCACTTCAATCCCCTGCCCCTTCGTCTCTCCGCCACCGCCGAGCGCTCCGCCTACGCAAACGCTTGCTGCGCCGCCGCTCCACGCGCCGCCGGTGAGACAGACAGAGAGAAAACTCCTCCAATCAATCCGCCACTTCCAATCTCACGCCTTTCCGCCTCCATCGCTCGCGGAGAAGATGATGTTGCCGCCCGCGCCGGATGGGAGGGTTCCGATGTCACTGCGGAGGACTGCCAATGGCGGCTACTCGCCGTGTGTGGTAGATCACAAACACTGCAAACAACACGATCTTACCCAGGTTCAGGTCCCTCGTGTGGAGGTAACACCCCTACTCCTGCCTCTCTCTCTCTCTATGGTGTTTACCGAGTAGCCACAGTACAGTTCAGGCCTTCAGCCGAGTAGCCACTCTACGCTCTAGTTCTTTCTGTGTGAAATGAAGCGATGCCTAAGTTCCGACCCTCGCACAGGAGGAGGCGGGGCACCTTATATACTGGTGCCCAGCCAGATAGAAAACAATTATAAGGTACGACTTGACGTGACAGGAGCACTGCAGAACCGCGCACGCCTGCGGGTTCCCGCTGACGCTCGCCCCGCAAGTCGGCGCGCCGTTTGGAGATGGGACCTGTCCACCCTTGTCAGTGAGATAGGGTAGTCCCCTAGCCCTGTCATGTCCCCTCTGTCAGTGACAGGACAAGACAGGCGCCTACCGCACTGTAGCCACGCCGGAGCGCGGATAATCACGCACTCCGTAAGTTGAACCGCACGCCGTACGGACGCAAGATACGCGGGATCCTTTGTCAGAACGGCTTCATTGACTTCTGGTCCGAGTAGGAACCCACTCCCTCTATTCGGACTACTTCCTCTACCCGGAAGAACACAACTTCCTTGACTCTTCCTCTTGTCCATTGGTGTGTACGACCGGATAGCTGTCCACCGGGTAGCGAGCACCGGGTAGCCAGCTACTCTGCCAAACACCTCTTCTGACCTTGCCTTTAGCACTTGCCTTACCCCTACTCGGGGGTAACCCCCCGACACGCAGACTGAAAATGCCCCGGCCAGCCGATTTGGGCTGAACCCATGACAATGGCACCCCGAAATTTGAATAAAAAAAATCAAATTTAAATGAAAATCTAACAAATTAAAAAAAACTTATCGTCTACCGGTAGGATTCGCCCAATGCCACCGTCGTGCTGCCATTATGGGCCTTGGCAACCGGCGACGCTATGACACGTTGCCGCCTCCCTACTAGAGGACGACGTACTCTGGCCGTGGCCACGGCTTAGGCACCCAAACCTGCCCCGCCACGTTGTCCTCCCATGGAGACCATGGGAACGGAGGCGGGGCATCATGCTTAGAGCCAGACAGCTCTACCTCTTGCGCTAGATCCGGCCACATCCGGAGCTCCTTGAGCTATGTCTCAATGGCACTGCGGAGTACCTCGTGTCCGCATTTGGGAGAAAACGGGCTGACCCCCTCGATTTGTTTGGGGTACACAGTTGGGATGGGTTTTTACCCAAATCGTGGTCCACGGCTTGAAACATTGACAAAAATTTCCCATTTATGGTGCTTGTTAGGTTTGCTCTTTTTTTTAACATTTTTTTTTTTGAACATATTGTTGGGTTTGCTCTTAAAATGTGATTTTCATTTAAAAGAGAATTAATGGGCCCACTAAAGCTCTTAGTTTCCGGGGCTTATCAGTCCTTTTTTTCCTGTCATGGGGAAACTTTGAACTAAGTTTGCCGCGGTGGGCAATTTGGCATCGCCGACCTGATCTACGGTCCCTGTCACACAGTCCCTGAGCTTACGTTGCAGACAGATGGTTTGTAGCAAAATCTTTCCTAGCTTGGATAGATCGCCAGATTGCTTAATTTTGTTTCCAAAAGACGTGTGTGAGGTCCTCAGGTTCGGCGCGTCACGGGAGTAGCTAGGCTTCTTTCCCTTTCCGTGGGGGCGCACGGCTGGAAAGCAAAGTCGGGATAGTTTTCCGTCCACAGCACAACGATCGAGCACGACACGACACGACTCAGACGCGGACCGCTAAATTAAAGCGACCGAGGTCGGCGCGTGCGGATCAACGCCTCAATCGGCACACGTACGTCCCAGCTACGAACAAGCTACAAGTAGCTGGCTAGGCAGCGGAAGCTATACACTGGTTGTAACCACGCGACGCGGGAGAGAGATTTAGATTAGTTTCAGTCCCGTGCCTATCTCGTACGTGTCGTCTCGAGGAGCCTGGCAGGCTTGTTCTTCAGACGGCTGGCCCGGCGAGCTTGATCGGTCGACGGCGCGGTGGCAGAGCAACTGAGCATGTCGTCGGCGGGGAAGAGAGGAGGCGGAGGAGGAGAAGATGCGGCGCCGGCGCCGGATTCGTGGAGGCTGAGCATGGGCAGCAGCGACGTCATGCGCGCTCCGGAGCGGCTGCACCGGCGGCCGCCTTCCTTCCTCTCGAAGCTCTTCTGCGGCACCGCCTGCGGCTCAAACGGTGAGAAGTTCTAGTTGCTTGCTTCCTGTTTTCTGAGTGCGTACTGTCGACGACACCTCTGCTCCATATCCTTTTCCCCCGCCTACTGGTAAACCTTTAGCGGCTGGTCGACAGATTCCACATGACTTTTGTTGACTATAGAGAGATAGCCCGAGAGAGAAGTACTGGAAAAATAAAATTCACCTCCCGATCGCCGGCGCAGATTTTACATCACTTATGTTGACTAGCTAGATAGATAGCTAGCCCAAGAGATGTACAAGAAATTTTCACCTGCTTGCTGCGGACTATAGGGAGTTGAGCTGTAACAGCAGAATGGAACACCCCTGAAAATGGCAGAATGAAACGTGATTTAAACCTGAAAGAGAGAGCGGTTTAGGTTTAGGCATTACACTAGTATTACTATAACTATGTATCTAAGATACCAATGCATGCATCTACGCGGTTTGATTTGCTACGTCCAAATTTCAGCTCATCGTCTTTTCTTCACGATCAACTGTTAAACCAACTTGAGTTTCAAAAAAAATAAAAAAAGATGGGGATCATTGCGTACTTCTTTGTCTCCGTCAATCTTTTTGACGATAATGCTTTGTGGATTTTCCACGGAGAATAAATTTAAATATTAATGACATGTAAAAAATCTTCCTACATACAGACTTCGTATTGAGTCTTATGAACACCAGATGATTTGTCAATTCATCCACATTCTCATGGATCTCTAAAAGAAAAAGAAAAAAAAATCATGTTGTTATATAACATATATTCACCACGCATCTCAATGCGAAAGTGGTGGCTCTTTTCTCTTAATAGGGTATCTCTTAGTTGTTGGAGGATGGATTTTGTATACAACTCTGCAAAAGAAAGGATGATCGGGTATACAACCACTAGGGTCAGGTTAAGTGGTTAACACAACTAAATTTGTCTATCCTCACAAAATTAGTCTTTATCGTCATTCATAGTGAAAGATGACACTGCTAGCAATAAGCAATAGAACAAACACAAATCATCTCTTCTAATTTTCTTTTGGAGCACATCTATATCAGTGGAACAATCATTATGTACATTATTGTGTTTTTTTATTAGAACCTTTTTGTGACGAAATTTAGAACATCTTTATGATTGTGTGATTACACTAAATATGGATAGTTTGGTCAGTCAGACATCGGTACAGTTTTTTACGACAATCCTGACCACGTTAATTAATTTATAGCATTATTAGTTTAGTTGATCAGTTGGCTCCCTTTCTGTTCCACTAGAGTGAGTGGCAGAGTCACGATTAACCACAAATGCTAGTGCAAATGATTGTACATGTACTATCCTATTTGAATAACTTATTATTAGCATCTTGATGAAATGTAACTGCTCTCTATTTGAATGGACAAAGAAGTAGAGAGCAGTTTGACACCTAGATGCATTTTCCGTGTGACAGGCATGCAACTTCACCATTCCGGGTGGCAACATGTAAAAATATGGCGACTATGCAAATCAATTTATACTGTCAGTCATTGTGATCCGTCCGAATCATGCTGCACACAGTACATGTTATTGTGATGTCTGCGTTGGCATTTGGGATTTTGGATGTAGCAAATACCTTATAGTACTTGCATCTTTCCGCTTTAGAATAATTGTTACGAAGTCATTAGCATTGAACCGGTTAACTTTTCCTTGATGTTCTGTTCTGTCTTTGTAGAGTACTTTTCTTCTGATAATTCAGTTCATCACTTCTCAAATCATAATCATTTCAGGAAAACAAAGGAAAATTGCAAAGTACTATGAGAAGCAAGAGAACCTTCTAAAGGATTTCAGCGAGATGGAGACAATGAATGAGCAGGGTGGCTTGGCTGGTGCTCCTACTGAGGTACTACAAATCTATGCGTCATGCGAAAACTGAATTATTGTTGCTTGATTTTTGCAAACAAAATAATAAGTAGTACTGACAATATGTACATCTTTTTCTGTTTTCTTAGGAAGAGTTGGCCAACCTGGCCAAGGGTGAACGTCTGGCCATCAACCTGTCCAACATCATCAACCTGATCCTCTTTATCGGGAAAGTCGTTGCGTCGTTTGAGACTGTGTCGATGGCGGTGATCGCCTCGACGCTGGACTCCCTGCTGGATCTGTTGTCAGGGTTCATCCTGTGGTTCACGGCGCATGCCATGAAGAAGCCCAACAAGTACAGCTACCCCATTGGGAAGAGACGCATGCAGCCAGTGGTATTTGCTGAAACTGAAAATTCAGAATCCAAATTTATTGACAGTATACGAGTTAAACTAAAATTCTGATCGTTGCATCCGTGATGGGTGTGCTCAAATTTCTGTATATCTATTGAAACTGAAAATTTTGTAAATCTACTGAAACTGAAAATTTTGTAAATCTACTAAAACTCAAAATTTTGCACTCAACTTTCAGTAAAAAAATTATACTAGAATTTGCTGAACTTGTCTGATGATTGCTGGCTGGCAGGGCATCGTGGTGTTTGCGTCCGTGATGGGTTGCCTGGGCTTCCAGGTGCTGATCGAGTCTGGTCGGGAGCTGGTCACGCAGCAGCACACGCCATTCGACAAGTACAAGGAGCTTTGGATGATTGGGAGCATGTCGTCGGTGGCGGTGGTGAAGTTCTTCCTGATGCTCTACTGCCGGACGTTCAAGAACGAAATCGTGCAGGCGTACGCGCAGGACCACTTCTTCGACGTGATCACCAACTCCGTCGGCCTGGTGAGCGCGCTGTTGGCGGTGCGGTTCAAGTGGTGGATGGACCCCGTCGGCGCCATCCTGATCGCGCTGTACACGATCACGACGTGGGCGCGGACGGTGCTGGAGAACGTGGGGACGCTGATCGGGAGGTCGGCGCCGGCGGAGTACCTGACGAAACTGACGTACCTGATCTGGAACCACGACGAGGAGATCCGGCACATCGACACGGTGAGGGCTTACACCTTCGGGACGCACTACTTCGTGGAGGTGGACGTTGTGCTCCCGGGGGACATGCCGCTCGCCAGGGCGCACGACATCGGGGAGGCGCTGCAGGTGAAGCTGGAGCAGCTGCCGGAGGTGGAGCGCGCCTTCGTCCATGTCGACTTCGAGTTCACGCACCGGCCAGAGCACAAGGCCGACGTGTAGAAAGCTAAGTTAGGTTCATGTATGCATGCTCATCACGTGGAGCTCTGTTTTCTGCTCTGCTTTTGTCATGCTTTTCACTTTCTTCATATCGCCTGGAAGTATCTACTAGCACTTGCTGTATGACAATCCGATCTGAAAGGTCGTGTCGTGTGTTTAGTATACTATCTACTGAGAACATAATGCCATTGCCCTTTGTTAATTACGGAGAAAGATCTACTAACACAAGACGGGCGTGTAGAAGCTAAGCTAAAATGTACCAGTATCATGTTCCTGTATGCGGTGGTGGGCTAGCCGGTCAGGGTTCTGAGCCTTAGGCCGCGAGGGGCGTTTTGTAGCCGGGCTACATATAGCCCTTTATTTTGAACATTTCAAATACAAATTTTAAAGTTTCTAAACAATCTGAAAAACATATACATGTAGCCAAGGATATATCCGAGAAGTATGCAAAATCTTGACTCGAAATACGGTGTATTCTACGCCACATAAAAAGACAAAATTGTAGATTTGTGTGTGAACAACGCACACATCTTAATCTTGTCAGAATTTGTCTTTTTTACCTAGCCCAAAATAAAAAAAATCATTTCGAATTGAACATTTTCAGAATTGTTGTATACGGTATTGGTTACATCCAGATTTATTTTTACAATTTTTTTGAAACTTTAAAATAATGTTTTTAAAATTTTGTAATATAGTTCGACATAAAGGACGAGCTTTGATTGTCCTTTTGCCTTACGCCATCATATTAAACTAGCAAATGTGACCGTGTGTTGCTACGGATTAATTTTGAACCATGTACATTTTATTCTGTATTTACATCGGCGCGTGCTACGGGTTGCTTTGTGTACTCGTGTATCTTAACGAGCTGGCTTGATATCATCACCATGGGTTGCTCATCTTGTACTCGTCTTTTTTTAATAATAGGCTTTAAAACACCCAGCTTTACATTAATAAAACCACATACGGCAGAGATTACAAGCACTCAACAGAAAAAAGAAATGAAGCACATCTTGTTGATTTCGAAACCCTCAAGCGCAACAGGAACCTGAAGCTAAGCGAGTCGAAGAAGATAGCTAGTCAAGCGAGAAGAACATGTCAACTACTACCTAGCGGCTCAATGAAACATCACCTCGTCCAATCCTCCTCTGAAGGACGGCCCTTGCCTCCTCGCCCTGGATCGAAGGATGCCGCACCATCGGCGGGTGGAGATGCTTACTCTGAGCTTGGACAGGGACCGAAGCACAAGGAATCACGAGAGGTTCTAGACAAACATAGACCGCCCCATCGCTAAAAGATCATAGGTCCACTACGCAAGAGAAGAAAGCCACAGATTTCGAACATCGACGAAGACAAAGGAGCATCGCTAAGCACCGACAACGAGTGTCGAAGATGCCCGAAAGGAACCACAAGAAGAAGCTTCGACTCTCCGGTGCACGCCGCTCTGCTGTAACCGGTAGAGGGGAAACCTTCCTTCTCCCCAAGGCTCGAGGCTGTCGCACCACCAAACAACACACACAAGGGGCTGGTAGAGAGCATGATAGAGAGTCAAGACACCACTATCTTTATCACTTTCTTTTCATCGACATATAAACTAAACTCAGATATTAGGTCTTCACCCTGAAGTCAAGACACGACACTCGAGGAGCGCCACCGAACTTGAATTCCTCCGATGCTACCGCCCCCACTAGCCGATCATCTTGCCAGAGTCCGTCTAGCCAATCACGACCACCTGCTTGCCGCCGATCCTATCCATATACAATTCCATCGACAATAGCCTCAAGACTGCCGCAGGGGCCAACTCCAGGTCGACGAGCTTCTCAAACAACGGGACAACCCTCATGGGGTGCTCCAGGTGGCACTCCCGCTGCAAGAGCTCAAGGCGAGAACGGTATACTTCGCCATCTCCATAGAGATGGCGTGGGTGCCGAAGTAGTCGGCAGGGAACGGGCACCAGAGCAGGGCCAGCCTGGGTGGAGGGCGGGGCATCGGAGCAGGGCCGAGGAGGTGGTGATGCACGCGGAATCCTAGCTGGGGTTAGAGTCGTGAGCGATGAGTGGTCGAGCGTTTTTTTTCGTTTAGAGCAAACATTTACATGTGGATGGAATTTCCTTGTAATTACCTTTCAAATGAGAGACCAAGGAAAATCCGCTTCGACTCCCACGCGGAGAACTAACAGTTCTGAATAAGAGATGCAAGAAAAACAAGAGCTAAACAGGAATTTTGCAGCAGCTAGAAGAAAAACTAAGAATACGAGCATAACGATATTCAAACGAAAAAGCGGAGCGTGTCTCTCTCCCACACAAATAATGCTAGGTTCCAACTATATTATTGCAGCAAGAAAAACAAAAGAAAACAAAAGAAAACAAAAGAAAAACAAACATACGCTCCACTTAAATTTCATATGATGTGACCGAATAAAAATATAGTTTCACTAGAAGTGACATGATAAATTATTGATGGAGAAGGGGATGCCCAAGGAATACCTTAGACGCTTGAGTCTTCTTAGAATTTCCTGGGATGAACCACGGAGGCATTCCAAGCATTGACCTTGCACTCTTCTTGATCACATTATATCACACTCTTCTCTTGACCCTTGAAAACTTTCTTCACACCGCACTTAAAGTAATTCACATTAGAGGGTCAGTGCAACAATAAAAAAAACCTATGGGTTCTGCATGGGCACAAGTGCTATTGATACTTCGTGAAGCAAAGAAATCCACTTGACATAGTAAAATAGCAAATGCAAGAAAAATGGCAGAATCTGCCAAAACCAGAACAGTCTGTGAAGACGATTTTTTTCGGGGCACTAAAGTTGCTCAGATTGAAAAACATAAAGAACGAAAAAGTTTTGAAATTAGCCGAGGAATAAGAACAAAAAGTTTATGGTCATTTTGATCTTTCTGGAACTTATACAATTTTTTACGGTGGACAGCAGAAATCTGTTTCCTGCGCAGAAATCCAAAGCTAACTCCAACTTTCGCTAGAAACTTTACTTGGCACAACTAATGCATGAAAATAAGGATGCAAAGGAGTTTCTACAGAAGTATACAACCCCTTGACTCAAAGAAAACATAAAAAAAACAAAGCAAAAATAAAACTATGGGTTATCTCCCAAGAAGTGCTTTTCTTTAACGCCTTTTAGCTAGGCCCAGAAAAGTGGAATCAAGTGTTTTCCAGTGAAGAAGCGTCCAAATTGTAATTTGTTCGAATAATAGAATAAAAAGGCAACTTTATTCTCTTTCTAGAAAGTGTTCCATACCTTTCTTGAGTGGGAATTGAAATTTAATATTCCCTTCTTTCATATCAATAACAGCACCAACAGTTCTAAGAAAAGGTCTTCCCAAAACAATTGGATAAGAAGCATTGAATTCAATATTCATAACAACAAAATCAACAGGGACAAGGTTATTATTAACCATGATAATAAGATCATCAACTATCCCCAAAGGTTTCTTTTTAACATTATCAATAAGAGGAATATCCAAATAACAGTGCTCCAAAAGTGGCAAATCAAGAATATCATAAAGTTTTTTAGGCATAACAGAGATACTAGCACCAAGATCACATAGAGAATTACAATTAAAATCATTCACTTTAATTTTAATGATGGGTTCCCAACCATCATCTAACTTCCTAGGGACAGAGGTTTCACATCTTAATTCATCTTCTCTAATTTGCTTGAGAGCATTTGTAATATATTTTGTGAAAGCCATATTCATAGAACTAGCATTAGAACAACTAGTAACATTTTGTAAGAATTTAATCACTTCAGTTATATTGCAATCATCAAAGTACATATCATTTTTATCAAAGGTAATGAGACCATTGTCTCCCATGTTTCTAAAAAAATTAGCACTTTTATTAGAAACATTTTTAGCAGTTTCAGGCAGTTTTGCACTTTTAACAGCAGAAGTGGGAACATTGCCAACACCAATTACTTTGCCATTGATAGTAGAATGTTTACTAGCTTGAGAAACTTCATTTTTACTAGTGGTGTTAATGGTGCAAACATTAGCTATATTATTCTTTCTATCTATTTCATCTTCTCTTTCCCATCTAGCATGTGTAGCGCCCTCACATTTAATAATGTAAGAACTACTGTGTTAAGTGCTAGTCCCTGGATCAATGCTAGCACCACAGAACAAAATGTAATTGTATCTTTGCAGAAGTATCAAAAAATTATTACAAAGGATCCAGAATAGCCAAGTATGGCTTTATTACAAACTGCATAGTCTTGAAAGACTAGCAAAACTCAGAGTTCTAAACAGCAGAAATAAAGGTAGCAATGAGCCTCCATCTTCAATCATGCGCCACAGGCATTACATGTTGGGTGTAGACTCGAGTCCAAGCACTTAATCAAACTTCATCCTCAGAATTTCCTGCACGTTGGAATATGCAGCCCCCGAAGGAGATTCAGTACAAACAATGTACTGGCAAATGACACTATGGTGGATATAAAATGGCAAGTCTAAACTACATGCATATCTGGCTTGGTGGAGTTTAGGCTATTTTGCAGAAAGCAAGTTTTTCCCTAACACTTTTGAAAAAGAGTTTTCTTTCAAGATTGGCACCATGGGACACACCCATGAGCACCACAACTAATATTTCCTTAGCCAAATTTTACTTCTTCAAAACGGTGTTGAGATTCTTCTGTCCATCCTTGTCCAGCTGCTCGAAGTTGTCCTTACCGGGAACACGGCTATGATCATAGTTTCTAACTCTGCAGAGGTTGTGCACTTTCACCCTTTGTCTTCAATTAGCCCAAACATCCTATACACCCGGAGTGCATCGTGGAAAGGAGAGAATTGAGACGAGATCTTCAGAAGCAAGAATTCAACCCAACCAGCAAGACCCGTTCCACCTACAATTCTGCTACATCTTCATGTCAAGCATGGGTTGAACTCTCACAACTTAGTTGATCAAGACAGAGCCCATATGTCAAAGGGATGCACGGGAATCTACTAAACTTAAAGGGACTTAGGAATCTCTTTGTTCCTGGGTGGCCATCCACAAGTGTACTCCTTTGGTGATAAACACCATTGATATGGCCCTAGGGAGCCACTCAACATAATCCAATCACATCCAAAATCCACCCAGGTGTTTCATTGGGAGTTATACTTAGAATTTTTTCACAACATTGAGTAAAACAAATTTGTAGCAAGGCTAAGCATCTACTAAGTATATGTTTCCAAAATAACAAGTCTAAAGGATGGCTACACACTACTTGGGATTTTGCATAGCATAATAATAACTTAGTAAAATTTCCTATCATGCATGCTACTCAAAAACACTAATAATGCATAGTATAATATGGGAGATTTGATGGTGTGTCACTTGCCTTGGCAATGGGATGAACAATCACAACAAGAATAACAGCAACAAGAGTAGACTTGCTCCTCTTCACAATCTAATACAAGCAAAACATGCCACACATAAACATACAACACAAAACATAACATAGAAACAATACAAAAATATGTATGCATTTATGCCATGATCAAATTAATGCACCAAATTCACAACTAGCAATAATTACTAACAATGATGTTCTCTGGTGTTAATAACATGGTTATGATGCATGAAAAAGTTTGTAATGCAACAAGAGGCAAAGAAGCAGCTTAACCAAATTAAATAGGGTTAATTAACTATCTACAAGATCTTATCGAAATAAGGTTCATAAAAAGGTAGATCTAAACCTAACACATTAATAAGATCTAAAAAGCAAGTAAAACAATCAACGACAACTTCATGGATGACTAAGAACGAAGTATAGATTTGAAATTTCGAGTTACTCCGGTGGTAAAAGTAGATCGGAATAGAAAACAGATCTGTAACTCAAATCGAAAAACTCAAAGAACGAAAGTTGTAGATAATGATGAGATGCAGCTACAGTAGAAATTTGAGCGAAAACGTACAAACGGTTGAAGAGTAATTGAGTAATTACCGCTTCAGATCTGAAAGCGTAGATCGCGAAATTCTCCGGCTGTGGTGGATGAAAAGAGGTGAGGTTTCTTGGGATGGATTGGTATCGACGAGATCTAAAACTCTCGTGAAGGCTTGAACGTCAACCGAGGAACTCACGGACCGTGTGAGTAAAATACCACAAAACAGATCTGAAATTGGAGTTTCGAGTTTGGGACGACCTCACGGCCGGGGCTGGGGTATTTATAGGTGGGTAGGTCGGTGGAAAGTTGCTCCTTGGAGTAGGGAACAAGTAGAAAGAAGCGGAATTGAATTTGGACTCTCCGCGTACGTGGGCTGTGCATTCCTGGGCCAGCCCATGCGAGCTCGTAGGTTTTTTTTTTTTTTTTTTACCAAAACTAAAATGCTAATAACTTTTGAAATATAACTCGGAATCGAGTCAAACAAATTTCTAAAATCTTGAATTTAAACTCTATCATATTTGACATTATTAAGTAATTTTAGGCAAAAAAAATATTCAATTATCCCTTAGCTTATAAACGCCTTATAGCAGGATTTTGAGCTTTTTAAAACACGATTTTGTTTTGAGATTTAAAATGCAACACTCAAATGCAAGTTTTGAAATGATGTCATGCTATGTAGATGCTCTAAATGCAAAACATTCCAAATGTAAAATTTGGGATGTTACAAACTAACCCCCTTAAGATGAATCTCGTCCCGAGATTCGGAATGGCTAGCAAATTGGTGTGGATGGGTTTTCCTACGGTCAATATCTAGGCTAACCCCCTTAAGAGAATATACTTGAGATTTTACTTCCACCAGGCAATTTGGAGAATGGAACATGTGATGGAATAAAATGAGTTAGGGGTTACCATTCACAAAATCCATGTTGATATGATTCACATGCCCCTTCTTGAATGGGTTAGGCTTGGAAGCTTCTGCAGTCTTCTGCTCTGGGCAATCAGTTGCATAATGTCCCTTGTTTCTGCACTTGAAACACATCACTTGACTAAGATCCCTCTTCACTTCATGGTTGTGGTTGTGGTGTCCATTGCCATTTGAGTGACCATTGTTGTTACCATTGGTTTCCTTGAGTCCTTCAACATGATCATGACCATTATGAGTGTGTCCATTCCCACCATTGTGATGGTTCTCATGTTTATGGAAATTGTGTCCTCCATTGGATGTGTGCCTCTTATGAGGGTCCAGATTGGTATTTCCCACCATTACTGTACTTCCTCTTCCTATTTTCCTCCTTTGTCATGTTGTTATCCAAGGTAATGGCTTGGTCCAACAGAGTTTGATAATTTGGGGCATATGCTACAGACAAAGGTATCTTCAGTTCTCCTTTAAGTCCGTTGAGAAATTTCTCCTTCCTCTTGGCATCAGTGTCAATGTCCTCTGGTGCATACCTTGATAAAGAATGGAAATCATCCATATACTCCTTTAAAGTTCTACCTCCCTGCTTCAGGCTACGAAACTCCTCCTTCTTGAGGTTCATTATCCCAGATGAGATATGTGCATTGCGGAATCCCTCCTTGAAATCATCCCAAGTCATGCCTTCCAGTGGATGAGTCACTTGGTAAGTTTCCACCACATTGCAGCAGGTCCTTCTAACAGATGTGCGGTGAATCTCACCTTCTCCACATCAGTGCACTCACAAGTTACTAAGTCCTTGTTGATCGAACGAAGCCAGTCGTCTGCCTCAATAGGATCAGTAGCATATGAGAACTTGTTAGGCCTAAGTCTCAGAAATCTGGTAAGTCTATCCATTGGGGGTGGTGGTGGGGGATTGTTTTTGTTGTTGTTGTTCATTGCTGCTACAACTGAGTCATCATCTGCAGCAGTTGGGCTTGGGAAGTGAGCATCTGCTGTAGGGCATCATTGTTGTTGTTGTCCTCATTGTTGTTGTTGTTGGGGTCGCGACGAGGAGGCATCTGTGGGTTATCAGCATAGATGAGGAAAAGATAGATAGAGCTATGAGGAGAAAATTTTCCTACCCATGCACAATACAACAAGACAAACAATCAGTGGAAAATAACAACTTAAAATATTTTAGCCTTTAACCAAATTTCGAAATTTGGACTTAGTTTTTGAAAAACTTAAGCGAAACAACTTAGTTCAAACCAAAACAATCTATAATTGCCATATCACAAGTTGATAGGTCAATACTCAAACAAAAACTCTAGCTAACGCATTCTGCCATGGTGGTCAACTACTGGGTTGGATCATAACTCTTCACAATGATCTCTATGTTCTTGTACATCTTCAGCTCCTTCTCAAGGGCATTGATCTCTTCTTCAGCTTCTTGGAGATCCTTCTGAGTGTGATAAAGTCTCCATGTAAGTCTTTCTCCAAGTTCTGTGATTGCCTCCCATGCAGCGCATCTAGCTGACTCGAAGAATGATGTGTATTGTTGTGGGTTGGTGAAGATGTAGTCCCTTGTGTCTTGTGGTCATACTCCTTGCTTCTGTATAGGTGAAGTTGAACCCACCAATACTCTTGGCCATCTTCAATGAAGGGAAAACCTTTGTAGAGTGCTTCTCCTCCAAATCCTAATTTTGTCATTAGGTTCTTCAATGCCTTTGGGAATTCAGTCTCACAATCTAGAGTCATCGTCATCAATGGACCCTTCTTGATTGATTCAAAGAGGTTTGTCATCTATCAGGGAGATAAGATATTAAAAGATTGAACAATAGGTAGAAATACTAGAAGAAGAGTTGTTCTAGCTACGTTAGAGTAGAATAGATGGTCAATCCTAGGGTCCTTGAAGTCCTTGGTGGTGGTGAAGTTGCAGCTCTTCATCTTTGAGTTGGTACTCGGTGATTGCGAATTTGAAGTTCCATCATATTTGAGTTTTGAAGTGTAGGGGAAAAAAGGTCATAGAAGCATAAGGTAAGGAGGTACTAGATACGAGATAAGTAAAGGTACTTAGAAAATATTAAGTCTTCTTTCATGGTGATCATTTGCTCATTAACAACTTATTGAAATTTGGATATTCACTATAGTGAGAGAGACTGGCACCCGCAAAGCCAATCAGGGAACCGGTCTCATGTACGTGGACATGTAATGTTGGTCCGGGCCGCTTCATCTCACTATGCCGCTAGGATCCAAAAATACTCAAAGGAGTTAATAAATTTTGACCAAAAGGTTTTCCAAACCTAAGGGCTCGAACCTACAGGCAACACTTTGCTCTGATACCATTTTGTAGCGCCCTCACATTTAAATGTAAGAACTACTGTGTTAAGTGCTAGTCCCTGGATCAATGCTAGCACCACAGAACAAAATGTAATTGTATCTTTGCAGAAGTATCAAAAAATTATTACAAAGGATCCAGAATAGCCAAGTATGGCTTTATTACAAACTGCATAGTCTTGAAAGACTAGCAAAACTCAGAGTTCTAAACAGCAGAAATAAAGGTAGCAATGAGCCTCCATCTTCAATCATGCGCCACAGGCATTACATGTTGGGTGTAGACTCGAGTCCAAGCACTTAATCAAACTTCATCCTCAGAATTTCCTGCACGTTGGAATATGCAGCCCCCGAAGGAGATTCAGTACAAACAATGTACTGGCAAATGACACTATGGTGGATATAAAATGGCAAGTCTAAACTACATGCATATCTGGCTTGGTGGAGTTTAGGCTATTTTGCAGAAAGCAAGTTTTTCCCTAACACTTTTGAAAAAGAGTTTTCTTTCAAAGATTGGCACCATGGGACACACCCATGAGCACCACAACTAATATTTCCTTAGCCAAATTTTACTTCTTCAAAACGGTGTTGAGATTCTTCTGTCCATCCTTGTCCAGCTGCTCGAAGTTGTCCTTACCGGGAACACGGCTATGATCATAGTTTCTAACTCTGCAGAGGTTGTGCACTTTCACCCTTTGTCTTCAATTAGCCCAAACATCCTATACCCGGAGTGCATCGTGGAAAGGAGAGAATTGAGACGAGATCTTTCAGAAGCAAGAATTCAACCCAACCAGCAAGACCCGTTCCACCTACAATTCTGCTACATCTTCATGTCAAGCATGGGTTGAACTCTCACAACTTAGTTGATCAAGACAGAGCCCATATGTCAAAGGGATGCACGGGAATCTACTAAACTTAAAGGGACTTTAGGAATCTCTTTGTTCCTGGGTGGCCATCCACAAGTGTACTCCTTTGGTGATAAACACCATTGATATGGCCCTAGGGAGCCACTCAACATAATCCAATCACATCCAAAATCCACCCAGGTGTTCATTGGGAGTTATACTTAGAATTTTTTCACAACATTGAGTAAAACAAATTTGTAGCAAGGCTAAGCATCTACTAAGTATATGTTTCCAAAATAACAAGTCTAAAGGATGGCTACACACTACTTGGGATTTTGCATAGCATAATAATAACTTAGTAAAATTTCCTATCATGCATGCTACTCAAAAACACTAATAATGCATAGTATAATATGGGAGATTTGATGGTGTGTCACTTGCCTTGGCAATGGGATGAACAATCACAACAAGAATAACAGCAACAAGAGTAGACTTGCTCCTCTTCACAATCTAATACAAGCAAAACATGCCACACATAAACATACAACACAAACATAACATAGAAAACAATACAAAAATATGTATGCATATTATGCCATGATCAAATTAATGCACCAATTCACAACTAGCAATAATTACTAACAATGATGTTCTCTGGTGTTAATAACATGGTTATGATGCATGAAAAAGTTTGTAATGCAACAAGAGGCAAAGAAGCTTAACCAAATTAAATAGGGTTAATTAACTATCTACAAGATCTTATCGAAATAAGGTTCATAAAAAGGTAGATCTAAACCTAACACATTAATAAGATCTAAAAAGCAAGTAAAACAATCAACGACAACTTCATGGATGACTAAGAACGAAGTAGATTTGAAATTTCGAGTTACTCCGGTGGTAAAAGTAGATCGGAATTATAGAAACAGATCTGTAACTCAAATCGAAAAACAAAGAACGAAAGTTGTAGATAATGATGAGATGCAGCTACAGTAGAAATTTGAGCGAAAACGGACAAACGGTTGAAGAGTAATTGAGTAATTACCGCTTCAGATCTGAAAGCGTAGATGGCGAAATTCTCCGGCTGTGGTGGATGAAAAGAGGTGAGGTTTCTTGGGATGGATTGGTATCGACGAGATCTAAAACTCTCGTGAAGGCTTGAACGTCAACCGAGGAACTCACGGACCGTGGTGAGTAAAATACCACAAAACAGATCTGAAATTGGAGTTTCGAGTTTGGGACGACCTCACGGCCGGGGCTGGGGTATTTATAGGTGGGTAGGTCGGTGGAAAGTTGCTCCTCGGAGTAGGGAACAAGTAGAAAGAAGCGGAATTGAATTTGGACTCTCCGATGAAGAGATATGCGAGTTTGAATGAGCATAGGTCAAGAAAAACGGGATTTGTACCGGATTCGTACGATCGTACGAGGCTGCGTACGTGGGCTGTGCATTCCTGGGCCAGCCCATGCGAGCTCGTAGGTTTTTTTTTTTTTTTTACCAAAACTAAAATGCTAATAACTTTTGAAATATAACTCGGAATCGAGTCAAACAAATTTCTAAAATCTTGAAATTTAAAACTCTATCATATTTGACTATTATTAAGTAATTTTAGGCAAAAAAAAATATTCAATTATCCCTTAGCTTATAAACGCCTTATAGCAGGATTTTGAGCTTTTTAAAACACGATTTTGTTTTGAGATTTAAAATGCAACACTCAAATGCAAGTTTTGAAATGATGTCATGCTATGTAGATGCTCTAAATGCAAAACATTCCAAATGTAAAATTTGGGATGTTACAGCATGCAATTCAACTAACATTCTAACATTGTCATCAATTCAAATTTGAATGACATTTAGAGTTTTTCTTTCTTTAACATCATGAGGCATAAATTTTAGTTTCATAAAATCAAAATTTAGAGCAAGGCTATCAACTTTAGAATCAAGAACATCAATTTTGCTAAACTTTTCCTCAACAAATTTATTAAAAGCAGTTTGTGTACTAATAAAATTCTTGAGCATAGTTTCAATATCGTAGGGTACACTTTTATTGTTGTTGTAGGAATTACCATAAGAATTTACATAACCATTATTGCTATTAGAAGGATATGGCCTATAATTATTGCTACCAAAATTATTCTTATAAGCATTGTTGTTGAAATTATTATTTTTAATGAAGTTTACATTAACATGATCTTCTTGAGCAACCAAAGAGGCTAAAGGAACATTGTTTGGATCAATAGGAGCATGGACATTCACAAGCATAGACATAATAGCATCAAGTCTATCACTCAAAGAGGAGGTTTCTTCAACAGAATTTACCAGCTTACCTGTTGTAGCTTTCTCAGTGTGCCATTCAGAATAATTTACCATCATATCATCAAGAAGCTTTGTTGCTGCCCCCAAAGTAATGGACAAAAGGTTTCTTGATAAAAAATCCAGGCCTGCATAAAAGGTTTGGATGATCATCCAAGTAGCCAGTCCATGAGTGGGACAATTCTTTACTAAAGATTTCATTCTTTCCCAAGCTTTAGCAATATGCTCATTATCATGTTGCTTAATATTCATAATGCTACTTCTTAAAGATATAATCTTAGTAGTAGGATAATATTTTCCAATGAAAACATCTTTACACTTAGTCCAAGAATCAATATTATTTCTAGGCAAAGATAGCAAACATTCTTTAGCTCTTCCTCTCGAAGAGAAAGGAAACAATTTCAGTTTAATAATATCTCCATCTATATCTTTATATTTTTGCATCTCATATAGTTCAACAAAATTATTAAGATGGGCAACATCATCATCAGTACTAACACCAGAAAATTGCTCTGTCATAACAAGGTTTAATAATGCAGACTTTATCTCATAAAAATTAGCAGTAGGAGCTGGTGGAGCAATATGTGTGCTAATGAAATCATTGTTGTTGGTGCTAGTAAAGTCACACAATTTAGTGTTCTCAGGGGTACTCGTTTTAGCAAGACTAATAACTGGATAAAAACAACAATTAGAATAATAACTATGTTTTTGTGTGTGTTTTTACAAAGATAAGCAAACAATACAAAATAAAATCAACTAAGGAAAACAATAAGAAAGTAAAGAGATTGGAAGTGAGAGACTCCCCTTGCAGAAATTCTCTTCCTCCCCGGCAACGGCGCCAGAGAACTTGATGGAGGCTTACATTGGTAAACCATAAGAGGAAGGTTGTGAAGAGTGGGCGGCAAGTTTTGCCTCAAAAAAGAAATGAAGGTTGAATTGACCAGTAGGAGGACAAGCAATTTTCGAAGGATCTTGGAACTTCTCCATGTTGATCTCTTTGGTGCCGTGCGCGAGGCAAGTCTTGGTGGCAAGAAGTATTGCTTGGTGATTGTCGATGATTATTCAAGATACACTTGGGTTTATTTCTTCAAGTACAAGAGTGAAACTCAAGAAACCATCATCGACTTCTCCAACGAAGTGCAACGTCAACACAATGTGCAAATCATGGCTATTAGGAGTGATAATGGTTCGGAGTTAAAGAACTACACTTTGAATGAATTCCTTAGTGAAGAAGGCATTCGTCATCAATACTCCGCCACTTACACTCCTCAACAAAATGGTGTTTCCGAAAGAAAGAATCGCACTCTCTTGGATATGGCAAGGACCATGTTGGCGGAGTATACTTCTCCCCAATATTTATGGGCCGAGGCCATATCCACCGCATGCCACTCCTCCAACCGCCTCTACATCCGCAAAGGCTTGGACAAGACTCCATATGAGATCCTCACCGGCAATAAGCCCAACGTCTCCTACTTCCGTGTATTCGGTTGTAATTGCTTTTATTTCATCAAGGGTGTTAGGTTGTCTAAATTTCAATACAAAACTATTGAGGGTATATTTTTTTGTTACGGTGCCGAATCCCACACTTATAGAGTCTTTGACAAAGCCTCACAGCTTGTCATAGAATCTTGTAGTGTGGCTTTCGAGGAAAATGATGGCTCCCAAGTGGCGCAATTTCATGTTTCTAATGTAGATGTTGAAATACCTCAAGAAGCCATAGGAAGGATGGGTGTGGGATTTTTCCGCCCCATTGAGGGACACCTGATGGCGACTCGAGAAGGACTATGCTCTACTAAGGTGGAGACATCCTCTACAATAGAAGAACAAGCCAAGGAGACAAGTGCTACACCTAACCAAGAACATGTTGAAGACCCTCCTCTTATTGACCAAGTTACGACGCAAGATGCAAACACTCCTATCATTCATGCTAGTCAAGGCCAAGATCAACCATCCTCTCCTCAAGTTGAAGCTAGTGTTGAAGATATTGTTGATGATGATGATGTTTACGATGATGATCAAGGCCAAATTTTTCAAGATGGGGACCCAAATGATCAAGATGATCAAGTGATCCCTCCGCGCAACAATGCGGAGATCGACGCCCGTCGTGCTAAAAGGATAAGAAGAGCTTTGAAGCATATTGATGCCCAAGACAACAAGGTCTTGGAAGATATTCAAGCTAGAAGATCCACAAGAAGGCAATTGGCACATTTTAGTGAGCATCAAGCTCATATATCTATGGTGGAACCTAAGAAAGTGTTTGAAGCTCTTGAGGACTCCGATTGGGTTGAAGTAATGCATGATGAGCTCAATAATTTAGAGCGCAACAAAGTTTGGAGATTGGTTGAGAAGCCCAAAGATTGCCACAATGTTATTGGCACTAAGTGGATATTCAAGAACAATCAAGATGAGCATGGCATTGTCATAAGGAACAAGGCAAGATTGGTTGCTCAAGGTTACACTCAAGTTGAAGGCATTGACTTTGATGAAACCTATGCACCTGTGGCTCGCCTTGAGTCCATCCGTATCTTCCTTGCTTATGCATCTTATAATTTCAAATTGCAATAAATGGATGTTAAAAGTGCTTTCTCGAACAAGTGGCTAGGTATAGGAACAGTGGCTCTCGCTCTTGCAGTGTTGCCAGGACGCGCCTACTCTGCAATGTTCGCTTGAGGTATGCGAATGCTTTCTGTGCTTCGGGTGTCCACTCGAACTTATCCGTTTTCTTCAGTAACTTGTAGAAAGGTAATGCTTGCTCGCCTAGCCTCGCAATGAATCTGCTTAGGACGGCTAGTCGTCCCGCGAGCTGCTGCACACCACGGAGATTGGTTGGCTCCTTCATTGTCAGGATTGCTTGGATTTTCTCCGGGTTAGCTTCAATCCCTCGAACGGAGACCAGGTACCCGAGAAGTTGTCCTGCAGGGACGCCAAAGACACACTTGGTCGGGTTGAGCTTGATTCGGTATGCGTGCAACGCGTCGAATGTTTCTCTGATATCGTCGAGAAGCGTATCTTCCACTCGAGTCTTGATGACGATGTCGTCAACGTACACTTGTACGTTCTTGCCAATGAGCTTGGCGAGGCATTTTTGCATGCAGCGCTGATATGTTGCGCCTGCGTTCTTCAGCCCGAAGGGCATTGTCGTGTAGCAATAAACATCGTGGGGTGTTATAAACGCCGTCTTCTCCTCGTCTTCCTTTTTCATCCTGATCTGATTATAGCCTGAATAGGCGTCCAAGAAGGAGAGGCGTTGACAACCTGCTGTAGAGTCCACGATCTGATCGAGTCGTGGCAGGGGAAAGTTATCCTTGGGGCAGTGTTTATTCAACGACGTGTAGTCGATGCACACGCGAAGGATGTTGGTAATCTTCTTTGGGGCCATCACCGGGTTTGCTAACCAGGTGGAAATTTTTATCTCGCGAATAAATTTTGCTCCGAGTAGTCTGTTTACTTCTTCTCCGAGTGCTTTTTGTTTGGGCTCTGAGAACCTTCGGGTGGTCTGCTTGATAGGATTGGCGTCTTTGAAGACTTCGAGTGAGTGCTCGGAGAACTCCCTGAGTATCCCTGGCATATCTGAAGGCTGCCAGGCGAAAATTTCCCAGTACTCACGGAGGAGCTCGACGAGCGCGCCTTCCTATGCTGGCGAGAGGGTGGTGGACACCATCGTTGTCTTCGCAGAATCCGTCGGGTGTACTTGATGCTTGTGGGTGCCGCTATTTGTGTCGAACTCGAGCTCTGGAGCGTTCTTCTTGGTGAGAGGTATCACGGAGTGATCCGTGGTTTTTACTATCTCCTCTAGTTCTTCCTGCATCCCGAAGGATTGGGCGATCTCGTTGAATTTGATGTCGCATTTATTGGATTTTTGGAAATCGCCGTCGATGGTGATTGTGCCATATTCGCCAGGAAACTTGAGCTTCAAGTATGCGTAGTGCGGTACTGCCATGAATCTGGCGAACGACGTTCGACCAAGAATGGCGTGGTACTGTGAGGGCCAATCGACGACTTCGAAATCAAGAAATTCTCGCCTATAATTACTTCGGTTGCCTACCACCACCTCCAGGTTGATTGTTCCGAGTGAACGGACTGATTTCCCTGGAACTATCCCGTGGAAGGATGTCTCTGATTCCGCGAGTCCATCCAAATTCTTGTTCATACGACAGAGCGTGTCTGCGTAGATGATGTTGATGCCGCTGCCCCCGTCCATGAACACGCGAGCGAGCTCGTAATTGCCAATTTGCGCCTGTATGACTAGTGCGGCGTGTCCTGGTCGTTAGACTCGCGGAGGGTGGTCTTCCTTGGAGAAAGTTATTGGTTGTTCCGCCATCTTCAGATACTTGGTTCTCGTTGGTGGGGTTTGCACATCCATGCATAACTGTCGTGTGTTTTTCTTTTGAGCCCCGCGCGATGGACAGACCTTCTGTATCATGCCTAAAAGTCCCGCTGGGTTCGGGTATCCATTGGCTCCTTGATTTGGGGCGGGTGGCGCTGGGAGCGTAGCTAGCACCGCGTTTTGGTTTCCTGCTGGGGGTAGGGCTTGCAGCTGTTGAAATCCTTGAGCTCCTCCTCCAGGAACCTGCGGGTAACCCTAATTAATTGCTGGTCTATTTTTCTTCAAGAGGGCCTCATGGATATCAATGAACTTTCGGCAGTCCTTGAGAAGGTGGGTTGCCTTAGTTTTGCCGGTGCGCTTATCTGTAAATAGATGTAGCGTGCAGTAACCGTCTAGGTCCTCCTCGGGGGTTTTGTCTTCCTGTTTTGGCTTCCACTCACGTTTTCCACGATATCCGTTGTCGCAATTATTTGTGAACTCCGCTGCCACAAATTCTTCTCGATCATCGTGGTCGTAATTCTTTCTTCTTTTCTTTGGACTATGGCGATCGTCATCGCGTGCCGGGGATGAATCTTTCTCGTTGCGCACTGCGTCTTCACCGTTTGCCCATCTGTCGGCTATGGCCATCAACTCTCCCATGGTCTTGGGTGCGAGTCGTCCTAGTTCTTCCCTGAAAGAGGTTCGTCGTGCTCCCTTTTCAAATGCTTCAACCGCGACTTCTTCTGATATATTTCCCGCTGTGTTCCTGAGTGTGGTGCATCGCTGAATATATTTGCGAGTAGACTCGCCACTTTTCTGCTTGCAAGCTCGTAGCTCCTCGATGGTCGCCGGTCTTCTGTATGTTGCCTGGACATTTTTGCAGAACTCGAGGTTTAGGTCGTCCCAAGACCTGTAACATGCCCTCGGCCTTCCTTCGAGCCAGCTGCGGGCAGCACCGACTAGGTGTAAGTTGAGGTACCGCATAGCTGTGTTTTTGGTCCCACGTTGGCATTTTACTGCCGTGAGGTAATCTGACAACCAGGCCGAATGTTCTTGTGAACCATCATACTTCTGTACTTCCGTGGATAGCTTAAATCTTTTGGGTAGCGGCGCCTCGCGATGCCGAGCAAAGCAAGGTCGCAACTTCGTCGTCGGAGGATGTAGATGGGGAGCGCGCACGGTTTCTAGCCGCTCGACCTTTATCAACCTTGCGCTAGGCGATGTCCGATCGCGCGTTGTATCTGGGTTCATCGCGATTGACTTCTCCTCTCGGTTCCTTACTGCGATGTCGCGAGTGGCTTCTGTCTCGATCTCTTCTCGGGCTGCGGTCCCGACCTCTTCGCGGGCTGCGGCTACGGCCTCGACCCCTCGGGCTGCTATCGCTGCCACTCGGGCTATCTCCTCGTCGTCGAGCTTCTTTCCCTCGTGCCCGACGGGGTGATTTTTCCTTGCCAGGTGATGTGCCCCTATATCCACGGGGTGCTTCTTTGTCCTTCTGTGCGGCTTCTTTCCTGCGATCGTAGGAGTCGAGTTTTGCGGCTGCCATGCCTAATCCTTTCTGCACTTGCTTATATTGTTCCGTGCGGAGGTCGTTTTCCCCTGGTTGATTTATTTGCATGTAGGTGGCAGCGGCTAGCACCGCGGCTGCGGGAATTTGCGGATGGATGTTTCCGTCCTCGTCCACGCGCATGAGTGATTTGCTGATTCCGCTCAAGGACTCGCCGTCCATGGTCGCGGTTCTTGAGGCGCGTCCCTTCTTCTGGGGGCGGTTCCCAACAGAAGGCGTTAGGGACAGCTTAGCTCGGCGTTGACTTGACTCATCCGCCAATCTTCTCCGTTTGGCTAGATCTTCCCAAGCATCTTTGATAGCATTGGCCGCTCTCACTAGATGATAGTGGTAGGCGATCATGTCTTCGTGTGGGACTCCAGCCGCAGGTGGTTTGCTTGTGCGGATAGCCTCCTTTGCTCGGAACCAGGCGTCTCGCGAGACGTTGATCTCAGCGCGTTCCCTCGTGCTTTGTTCAGTTTCTGCGGGTGGCTGTTCCGATCCTGCCATGCAGACCTGAGCCAGATGTGGCTTGTGAGTCCTAGGCGTAACTTGAAAGGCCTTTCGGACCCGAGAGGGTTCCTCTGTAGAGAGGGTATGGAAATTGCTGGTGTTGAGGCGGATGGACTCGCCACTTTTCGCCAAGTAGGGTCGTGAATCGACAGCTCCTGGGCTGGAAATTGACTTAGATCCCGATTCCTCAAGGAAGTGAAGGATCCCATCTTTATTGGTGTAGAACTTGAAGCTCCCGAACGTCAAGGTGACGCTTTTCTCCAGATCGCTAAATTCCGGGCGTGATTCCGGCAAGTGAGGGGTGACTACGACAGATCCGATCCGAATCGGGTTGGCTGGAGTCAAAGTCGAAGGTTTCCAACGTGAGTTGGTCGTCGATGAAGCCGAAGATGACGGGGATCCAGCGCCCGCCGTTCCCACAGACGACGCCAATTGTCGAATCTGCGTCTCAACAAGTCCCTCGGGTGAACCCATAGGGTTTCGATTAGGAGAACGTGTAGGCGCTGGTGACAATCGTCGGCTAGACATGGGACACGATTTACCCAGGTTCGGGGCCCTCGTAGAGGTAAAACCCTTACTCCTGCCTCTGTCGATCTGTATTAACGAGTAGATCGGTTACAATGGGGGGTTGCTCAAGTCAAGAGTATGACCTCGATCTCAAGGCTTGGTGGTGCGGTATTGCTTGGTCCCTCTCCTGTGGTTCTCCTGGCCTTATATAGGTGGCCAGGTCTCAAACCGTACCCAGAGAGGACTCGAACTCTAACCTAGAGTCGGTTACAAGTTTCCTAACTCGACCCGCAAGGCTTTGCGGGTGGGCTCCAAGTGGGCCTTCTAGAGTAATCCTTGACGCCTCCTTTGGAGCTTGGGCCGTGGTCCTGAAACCGGGTAGGCTCATCCGACAGGCCTAGGATCCATCCCTTCGTCAGCCACCAGAGCGGCGCGTCGACGAGCACGACTCCGGCTTGGGGACACGTAGATGCGGTGGCACGGAGCGAAATGTGGAGCCGCCGGCGGAATAGTGGGAGGAGGAGGGCGTCTCCACAGTGCGCCTCGACTCCTGGAGTGTGGGCGTCAATGTGCGCCAGCACAAACGCCAGAGTGCGCCCCGGCTGCGATGAGAACGTCGTGTGCCCACGGCAGTTGTACTCGCTGGTGGGGGCTGTCCCAGCGATTCATCCGCTGCGTGTGGAGGCTGCGGAATGCGGCCTCGTACCGTGCCGTCGAGGCGGGGGTTCTCCGGGTCCCACTCCGGGTCCTCGCGCTGCTCCGGCGTGAGGACTTCGTAGTAGTGGGCGAGAACCTACGCACCCCAGGAGACGTCGCTGACTCACGACACATCGGGGATGGCCACGCCGGCGTGGCCCAGGGTGAAGACGTGCCCGACGCGCATGTCGGGGAGAAGGGCACGGGTACCAGCAGCGAACAATGATCGTGCCTGGTACTTGAGGAGGGAGCGGGGAGGGAAGCATTGGCGGCGAGGGGCTCCATAGCGGCGGCGCCGAAGTGGGAGAAGAAGGCGAGAGAGAATAGGTAGGGCGGCGCTCGTGTTGCAGACAGACATCGACGGTGGCAATGTGGCGGGAGACGGCGTGGGAGGGCGGCATTTTATACCGCGGCGGCAGGCCAAAGGGCGGCGCGCATTTACGCCGACGCACGCGCTGAAAACCGACGCATCCACCGCGTGTGAGACGGGACGTCTCCCTGCGCCTCTCCGTTGCCTCGGAAGAAGACGAAAACTGCGCACCGCTTTGACTTCCCGCGTGTCACTGACAGGTTTCTTCCCGTCCGGAGCCTCCACGGAAACCCCTGTGCAGCGGGGTTGGGCTGGACTTTCCGGACGGAAACTGGAGTGTGTCCAGACCGGAAGACCCATTAGGGGACGCAAGTGGACGTATTGTGGCCGGTATGGACGGGAATAGGTCTGGGAGGCTTTGGGGGCGCGAGTGGAGATGCTCTAACACATCACACCTCCGAGACGATGCTTACTGGCCCTACCCAAGAAAAAACAAAGTGGGACGTGTACTTTGGACGTGCTGAGCAACCGGCCGGTGTTATATACTCCGGTGTATATTAACCCAAGAAAAAGTACGTAGGTGGGAGGAGGACGAAACACGGGAAAAGACAGGACCCTGCACTAGGATCCAAAATATTAACCTCAAGTATCGGATTTCTCATCGAGATGGGCCAAGAAAAACAACGTATAATACAGATGATTTGGTTTCCCAGGAACGATTACAGATCATAGGACGGCACACCCTTGGGCAGGGCTTGCAGGGTCGTCAGCAGTCGCTTGCTGCTGACGAAGCACCTTGGCATGCATCGACGGGAACTCATCTGGCCTGGGTCTGGCTGGTGTGTTAAGGCATCATTCTCGAGACGGTACACGAAGGGCAGCCATGCCATGCAGCGTCGCCGATGGTACGGCGCGCACAACGAGAGATCCCGGGCAGGAAAGGGCAAAACCCCCGGCGGGCTGGTGCGGAGGCCGTACGCGCGCGTCAGCCGCGAACGCGGCACCGTGTACCGCGCCATGCATGCGCGCTCTCACAGTAATCGGCACCGACTTGTACTACTGTTGTTCCCGCGTAAAGTACGGCCGGCGGTGATTACTGATTAGTTAACTGCATTTAGTGCTTAGTACTACTGTCGCCAGAGACTAATTAAACAAGCATGGTTTGCCCCTTGTACAAATAGATATCAACAGATTCTTCTACCTCGATCGAGCAGAAACAGCGCTGGCGGTTTCCCACTCCCTACTATGGAGCACTCGACTAGATGCGGTGTTCCAGGAAGATTACACAAGAAAAAGCAAAAAAACTACCTAGTGCGGAAAAGATTGAACATCATATTTGAATTTTTCAAAAAAAATTTTTGCTTATTGTACGCGATGATTTCTATGGGTGCGTAAAATCTTGTTGAGAAAATACATTGCATTTTATGCTGCATATTAAGGATAAATTTTGGCTTGTTAGTTTGCTTTATTTAGCATTGAATAGCTCTCTGATTTTTATTGAGTATTTGTTAGAGTTGTTTCAAAGAAGTTGATCGGTGTTGGTTGAGAGTAAACAGTTTCATGCTAATAGTGGTGAAAAGGAAACTTGTTTAGACCGAGGCTTGGCATTGAAATGTTCATGTTAGATATTATTTTAATTGTGTGTTTAGTGATTTATGATATGCCATGACTAGATTTAAATAATTGTTATTGTCATTAAAACATTTGTTGTATTGATCATAATGCGGCATAATATTGGGGTATCGTCCTCTGAAAATTTATTTGGGTTGATTGGACGCATGCTCACACCATGTTATGACTATGAACAAAGTCACATTTAAACTTAATGGTCTTTCATTTATTAGATTAGTAATATCGCTTCATTCTTTGATCAACAATATTTTGTCTATGCATGATTATGACCGTTAATTATTTCTTAGTTTGTCGCTCTCAGACTCTTCCTAACCTTCACCTATACCGAGTATGAGCTCTACTCGTACATCCAACTCCCTTAAACCAAGTTATTCCAATGTGTACACCATATCTATCTATATATGGTATTTTATATCCATTCCAAGTAAATATTACTCGTGTGCTATATTTGAAACATTCAAAATTATTAATTCTTATTTTGTGTTCCTATTTACCTCATTAGGATGTAGTAAATGATTTATTATATCTCCATGTTGGATGATTTTTTCTATTGATTTGCGTGCATAATGTGATTGTCCTTAATACTGCAAAAAGTGCTGGCAAACGGGTGCCCAACCCACAAAAGATAAATTACAACAATCATAATCAATCTCCTCAAACTTTGCTCCTGAGAAATCAGTTAAAATAGTGAATGGATCGAGAGGTTAACTACAGAGGGGAGGTGAATAGGTTAACTCCAAATTTTACTTGCTTTTCTTTTACTGGGTATTGCTCAAATATAGGTTCTCTAGATTATCCAACTAGATAAACAATCATATATGATGAGAAATAAGCTACTAGCAATATATTATGATTGTAATCAAGTAATACTTGCTTGTAATCAAGTAAGCTAGTAGCAACAAGTAAAGGTAAGTTGAGAGATAACCAACACAATGACGCGAAGATTTATCCCGAAGTTCACTTCCTAAAGGAAGTTAATCTCCGTTGGAGCGGTGCGTTGTTCACCAAAATGAAATAACAAGTAGGCTTCAAATGGCACACCTTATCTCTTTCTTGCCCGTCCATGGTGGTGGAGAGGCACGAGTCACTATGTTGCCGTTGAGGTTGACAACTAGAACCTTTAGAAGGATGAGACACTCTACACAACTTTGAGTGTCCTCACCAAATCCACGAAGCCACCAAAGCTCGATTCTTCAAGGTCGGGGTACACAACACAACTTAATTGGTGCACCTGGCAATGTCTCCACATCTCAAAATCACTATGGAGGACCAACAACCTCTAATGGTTCCAATGAACCCTAGAGTACAAGCCCCTCTCACAAATCAAGGGGGAAATCAAATCTACTTGGTAGGAATATGTGTCTAGGTATCTGATACGTCTCAAACATATCTATAATTTCTTATGTTCCATGTTGTTTTCATGCCATTGGCTACATGTTTTCTATACACTTTATATCATTTTTATGGATTTCCTGGGACTAACCTATTAACAAGATGTCACAGCGCCAGTTCCTGTTTTCTGCTGTTTTTGGTTTCAGAAAAGTTGTTCTCGAAATATTCTCGGAATTGGACTAAAAAAATCATAGGGTCTTATTTTCTGTCATGTACACGGAGTCCGGAGGAGACCCGGAGGGGGGCCTGAGGCAGCCACACCATAGGGTGGCGCGACCCCCTTGGTCGCGCCACCGAGATCGCCCTTTCGCCTATTTATACTTCTTCTCGGGAAAAACCTAAATAACCGAGTCTCCATCCATGAAAAGTTCCATAGCCACCGTCATCGTCAACCCTAGCTCGGGTGGGTTCTGAAGCTCTCCTCGGAACCCTGCCGGGTGGGGAAATCATCACCAGAGGGCTCTATATTACCATGCATGCCTCCGAAGTGATGCGTGAGTAGTTTATCCTTGGACTACGGGTCCATAGCAGTAGCTAGATGGTTGTCTTCTCCTCTTTATGCCACCATGTTTAGAACTTGTGAGCTTCCTAACATGATCAACATCATCTATCTGTATTGCCACATGTTGTGTTTGTTGGGATCCGATGAATATTGAATGCTATATCAAGTTGATTATCAATCTATCATATTTATGTTATTTATGATCTTGCATGCTCTCCATTACTAGTAGATGCTCTGCCCAAGTTGATGTTTGTAACTCCAAGAGGGAGTATTTATGCTCGATAGTGGGTTCATGCCTCCCTTTCATCTGTGCTCGAGTGACAGAAACGTGACGGATGGGGATGTGTTGTTGCCATTAAGGAGAAAACAACAATGCTTTGTCTAACGATAATTTCATTATTTACATTACGCACTTTACTTAATGCAATAATCTGTTGCTTGCAACTTAATACCCGAAGTTTGCTTGGATTATGTTTTGAGGGTGGATTACTAGTCATAGATGCAGTTGGAATACGGTCTATGTATTTTATGTTGTAATTCCCGCATGAATATCATAGTAATTATCATGTCTTGCATATGCACTACGGTGCAGCCTTTATTTCTGTCAATTGCCCAGCTGTAGTTTGTTTACCCAGCTGTAGTTTGTCTATTTTGGAGAGACACCACTAGTGAACTGTGGACCCCGGTCCATTCTTTTACACTGATAATACAACCTACTGCAGGCACTTCTCTTTTACTGCAATCATTGTTCTCTTTTCATTCCCTGCAAACAAGCAACGTTTTTCCACATTCTACATCTAATTCTTTGTGTTAGCAAAACCGGTGAGATTTACAACCTCACTGTTTTGTTGGGTCAAAGTATATTGGTTGTGTTGTGTACAGATTTCATGTTGCTGCTGAGCCTGGTAGTGCGCCCTGCCGACATCAGCTGTCAACAACCTTCAGAAGTGATTAGTTTATCCTACTGGTCGATTCAACATTGCTTTCTTTCTGAGGGAAACTTTCTGTTGTGCTCTTCATACCTTCCTCTTGGGGTCTCCCAACGAACGTGTGTCCACACGCCATCAGTATCCTCGCTCAAATCCCCAAAGGATAGAGTGTTTGAGTGGCTAGGGAGACAGATCAAGGGAGATGGGGTATTTATACCCCCTCACTGTTGTAGCCGTTGTGAGCTTATTCTGGATCCTGGGGGCCGGATTATCCGGTGTGATTTGGTGTCGAATATTCCGGTTACTGCAGGGCCTTCTTAAATCTGCGGCCGAATATCCGGCCCAGTCTAGTGCTTCATGCACTTAAGTCCTTAGTCATTTCAAATAATTTGGGGTAACATAATGTCCGGACAAATATCCGGCCTAAATATTCAGCCCAGTGAGTGCTTCACGCACTAAAGTCCTTAGTGAAATTGCCTAAAGGCCAGATAATCCTCGGCAATAGGACACCGGATTATCCGCCCTAGAAACTGCATTTCTGACAGGTTAGCATAGATTCTTTTTTTTCTTATTTCTCGTTGTATTCCCGCATCACTAAATATATGCTAAGATTCTCACTAGTGTTGTTAACTAGCACACAAAATCTAGAGGATTGAGAAATTGTTCTTTCACATAGCTTGTGTAAACAAACGAGCAAAGGAATGTTATCGTTTCTCTATGGTAGCCTCTTTTGAAAGCCATTTGACATAGAAAGATAATAAAACATTTATTACCATTCGTTGATATAAACATATACCTCTCTCAAAATCATATTTTTAATACTTCCCCTTTACAAAATAAAAGCTCTAACACATAGGTGATCACTACTTCCCCTCCGCGAAGGGCTTTTCTTTTACTTTTATGTTGAGCCTCCACCTTATTACTTAATGCATCTATTAGGAGATCATAATTTTCATTCTGAGTATAATATGCATAGTCCCAAAATTTATTATTGATTATAATATGATCATGATATTGTTTGTTCTAAAATTATTTATATCTAGTCGCGACTTAACTTTGGAGGTGTCCTGCCATTTATGTTTTCACAAAGAACAAGCGAGATACCACTCTACTATTCTTTTAGTATGATCAAAGCAAACGTATCACTTTTAGTGCATCATTACTTGTTGTCAATTATTTTCATTCTCTTCATGTTACACCAAAGTTGTTAAGTTTTAATTATTCAGGTAACATCTATTATGTCTTTGTTAATATGTTCCAATCTCAGCTCACAATACTTTACATATTGATTAATCAAGTTTGTGTTGGCATCATGTAACCTCAAAATTTATCTATGTTATCACTTACCTACTCGAGAACGAGTAGGAGTTAAGCTTGGGGATGTTGACGCGTCCCAAACGTATCTGTAATTTTTGATGCTCCATGCTTGTTTTCTACCAATTGTCTTATGTTTTCTACATGTTTTCCTTCGTTTTCTGGGCATTTTCATGGACTAGCCTATTAAACCGTATCATTGTCATGAAAATGACCGAGATATTACTCTAAACCTGCCACTAATCTCTAATGTGCAAGTCAATTGCAAATCTCTTTGTCATTTTTTTTTTCAGATTTTGGATGTGGAAATGATTGGAAATGAACACTAGAAGGAAGGAAATGATACAGTTTGGGAAGACAATTAAGGAGATCCTCGAATGGAGCTTAACGACAACCGGCACAATCGCAAGTGACTGTACCAGCCACTATACCACGCGCCATCTTGATCGTCCGGTTAAACCGACTAAAATTCATCAAAAGGTTCAGAGCCAATTCGCAAAGGAAGACGCCCGAAAACCTAATTCCAGTCGATGTTGTTATATAAAGTAGAGAAAACAACCCCCAGAGAGGGATCCAAACCATCATTCACCGCCACGAAGTGATGCCGCCATTGCCGCTCCACTATAATCTACTTACCAAAGTCATAGCCATACCATCTTGTAATTTAGATCTTATCGCAATTGGGAACGATGTAAGAACTATCATCCATTCAATACAAGTACTATTTCTACAATGTTTTCTATTATTGATCTGATTGCGATGTGTGAGTAGTCTCCTCGGGCTAAGGGAGGATGCCTAACCTCGCAGCTATGTGCTTCATCTACCCATGATATTGAGTTTAATAAGTTATTATGTTATTTTGTGTGTTTTTATATCTATGCCTCGCTCCTACGATTTGTCAAGTACCCAAGATCCCGAAGAGTGATCAAGGTAGAGCTGTCAAGAGAGATAAATGAAAGGATGACTAGTGAAACTCTCTCAGAGGAGGAGGAGTACAACAACTGGAAGTGGGTCTCTTAGAAACCACAATGATGTCACTACACTTAAATCTTTCATCTGTTTATTCTTAAATAGTATTGCAACCCTTCTAGACAGATCTAAAGGGCCAGCGGTTGGACGAATTACTCTATGGTAACCTGTGCTCAGGACCATAGTGGCTTATATATGCATTTCCTACACGCAACTAAATATCATATGTATTAATTAATATAACTCTTTGCATTTTACCTTATTTATCCCATGTCTACTAATGCACAGCTACTGCAGGTGAAACCTTAAGCCCTAGCATATTTTAATCATTGATCATAAACACATTTCACTAAACAAATTTGGTCCGGTAAAACAAGAATTTATTAGACTTTCTGTGGGTTCAATATTTGTTCTTATCAAGCACCTACTTTCCGGTTTGATAAATCTAGAGTCATTGGGGAAAATACACACACTACATTAGGGAATTCGGATCGAAAGTATCAGGTATCCCAATCCATTATAGGAAACTACTCAATAAAGAGTAGAAACCCTCTAGAGGATCGCTTCGAGTGAAAATTGGGGTGTTGGATCGGAAAGTTGTTATCTTACGGAGATCATCTCGTTTTGATAAACTCTGTATTAATGAGCTTGCAACTGTTTCTTCTACCCTTCATTGAAATAACCAAAGGGGTTAGGAAAATATTGGACTTTAATCGCCCACGTTTTTTCTGACAAAGTCATAATAAGAAAAGAAAGATGTCTCACCAAATGGATTATTGTGTCCCCCCCCCCAAATTTCATGGTTGGCTGGCCATTGAGGTTCTTAAACATAAAGAATAAATGTGTTCTAAGTAAGTAGTTGTTTAAACTCCTGCATGAAGAGGGAGTTTGGCATGAACTCCTTTGTAACAATTACTTACGTGATAAAACGTTGTCCCGAGTATTAGTTAAACCAACAAACCCACCGTTTTAAAAAGGTATTATATGCGTTAAACATGAATTCTTCTTGTTTGGTTCCTTTGATGTTGGCAATGGACAATAAATTCTGTTTTGGGAGGATGGATAGTTAGGTGATGAAACGTTATCACGGACTTATCCTTCTTTATGTAATATTGCTTATCACAAGCATGTTATGGTGGGTGATGTACCTTTAAATAACTTGTTGAATATTCAGTTTAGAAGAGCGGCCATAGGGGCTAGCATAACTCTTTGGCTTCACTTGATTGAGAGACTAATGCGAGTTTCACGGGAGCCGGATTCTGGTAAATGGAGCTTAACAACCAATGGATGTTTTCAGTTAACTATTTCTATGTTGATCTACTTCATGGTATCACGAGATTTTTTTGCGAAAATATTTGTGGAATCTCAAAATATCTTCAAAAATCAAATTATTCTTGAACCGTAAAGTTCTTTTAACAAAGGATAATCTAACTAAGAGACTGTGGACTAGATTTAAAAAAAATCGAGCAGCGGACGAGTGTATTGAACATTTGTTTATATCTTGTCCACTCTCTACGTAATATTTAGAGGCTAATCCACTTCACGTTTAATATCTCTCCCCAACTTCCGTAACCAATATGTTTGGCAATTGCTTGAATGAGATTGACAGGAAAACTACGATGCATATACATGTAGACGTGTTAGTTTTTCTTTGGGCTATTTGGAATTTTCTTAATGATGTGATTTTTAGTAAGGAAGATGTCTTTATGCAGGTTATCAACAAAGTGGTCTAATCGATTCACGTGTGGTCCTTAATTGTCAGGGTCTACTACGATTGCTCAATTGATCTCACAGAGTTCAGTACAATTGTATCAGCAAGCACGAGATCGGGGAAGGAGGAGAGAGTTGAGGGAGGAAGGATACAGGGGGAAGGACACAGGAAGGGGAAAGAAGGAGCCAGGTTTGGGTTTCTACTCGATGTCGTGTCCGATGCCGATTGCTTCCCTTTTATCACCCGGTCCACGAGTCAGGTGGGTAGCGCGTGTTTTCCCGCCTCACGCGAGTGGACCGTCTCACCTTTTCGTTGGTGGGCTTCCGTGTGGGCTCCTGGCCTGGTGAGCCCATGACATTCCTCCCTCCTTCAGCAGCGGCTTGCCCCCAAGCCGGAGCACGCGGAAAACGGGTCTTCAGCTCGGTGACGTTCTCCCAGGTGGCCAACGAGCTAGGCAGCCCTGTCCATTGGATCAGTGCCTCTTCACGCTGGCCTTTCCGGTGCTGAACTTGCCTTGTTTGCAGCACTTTCTCAGGTACTTGGTGATGAGGTACAACATCCTCGACGGGCGGCAGCTCCTTGTGGACGGTGGTCGGTGGCATTCCCCGTCGCAGCTGCGAGACGTGGAAGACCGGATGCAGCTTGGCCTTGTCTGGAAGCTGGAGGCGATAGGCGAGGGTCCCCACTTTCTGCAGCACTTGAAACGGACCGAAGTACCGGAAAGAGAGCTTGGCGTTGGCTCGAATCGCCAACGAAGTCTGCACATATGGTTGAAGACGCAGGTACACCCAGTCCCCGACCTTGAAGGACCTCTCCGAGCGCTTTTGATCTCCAAAGAACTTCATATGATTGTTAGACTGGTGGAGATGCTGCCGTAGGAGTGCGGTCATTGTCTGACGCTCCTGAATCCACTTCTGCAAGTCGGATACTTCAGGGATGGAAACATCAGTTAGCCCTAGCATGCGTGGAGGATGACCATAGAACGCCAGGAACGGTGATGTGTTGATGGCCGTATGATGAGAGGTATTGTACCAAAACACTGCCAGCGGCAGCCACTTGCTCCAGCGAGAAGGACATGCACTAATAAAACAACGAAGATACGTTTCCAGACACTGATTAACTTGTTCCGTTTGCCCATCGGTCTGGGGGTGATACGCTGTACTCATTCTCATGTAAGTTTTTGTCAGACGAAAGAGAGCTTGCCACAGATGACTTGTGAAAATACGATCTCGATCGGAGATCAAAGCTTGTGGCATACTGTGCAATTTGAATATGTTGGCAAAATAAGGCTCGGCAACCTGTGCTGCCGTGTACGGGTGCGCCAAGGGAACTAAGTGGGCATATTTGGTGAGTTTGTCCACCACCACTAAGACCGAATTGAAGCCTGCAGACCGAGGGAGTCCTTCTACAAAGTCCAAGGATACTACTTGCCATGCTTGCCCCGGTACTTCCAGTGTTTTCAGTAGACCTGGGTAACGGACATGTTCAGGTTTCGCCTGCTTGCATACTGAGCACTCCTCAATGAACTGCTGTACTGAGCATCGCATTCGTGGCCAAGCAAACAACTGCCGCACTCGCTGCAAGGTTGCATGCACCCCAGAGTGCCCCCCAATAGCACCTGCGTGTAGAGACTGCAGAATCTTGTGTTGCATTGCCACATTGCCCCCAACCCAAATCCTCTTTTTGTAACGCAGCACGGTGTCATCCCACTCAAAGTGTTTCACTTCGTTATCTGTCGAAGACATCTTTCCCAGTAACTTTTGTGTACTAGTATCATGAACGTACCCCTCTGCTATTTCCTGCAACCATTCGGGAGTGCCCATCGTAATGGACAAAACCTCTCCCAAGGTTATAGCTGGGTGACGAGACAGTGCGTCGGCAGCCTGGTTACTGCTCCCCTTCTTGTACTCAATACTGTACTGCAGCCCAAGTAGTTTGGTAAGGGCCTTCTGTTGCCAGGGAGTGGTCAACCGCTGCTCGTCCAGATGGGACAAGGCCCTCTGATCTGTGCGTATTACAAATGGCGATTGCCGCAGGTAAGAACGCCATCGATCCACTGCCAATAGGATGGCTAGGCTTTCCTTTTCATAGGTCGACAAGCCTCGAAGCCGGGGTCCCAAGGCTCTGCTGAGATATGCCAGAGGGCGGTGGTCTTGCATCAGCACGACCCCAATCCCGCAGTCGCCGGCGTCAGTCTCAACAACAAACGAACGGGCAAAGTCTGGCAATGCTAGCACGGGAGCAGAAATCAGCGCTTGTTTTAGAGCTTCGAACGCTTCCTGATGTTTCTGGGTCCAAACGAACATTTCATTATTTTTGAGTAAATCTGTGAGACATCGACTGATTATACCAAAATTGCGCACAAACTTCCTGTAGTACCCTGCCAAACCTAGGAACTTCCTGACATCCTTCACACACTGGGGTACCGGCCATTTCCTCATTGTGTCTATGTTCTTTGGGTCTGTGGACACTCCTTCAGCCGAGATCACATGTCCTAAGTACCGTAGGCTGGGCTGTGCAAAAGAACATTTGGATCTTTTAACCTTCAGTAGATGTGCTGCCAACAGTTGAAACACTGCCTTAAGGTGTGCCTGATGCTCTTCCATCGTGCGACTGTATACTAGAATATCGTCGATGAAGACTAGAACACAGCATCTCAGCAGCGGGGCAAAAATCTTGTTCATGGCATTCTGAAAGGTAGCAGGTGCTCCTGTCAGACCGTAAGGCTCACCCTGAACTCGTAATGTCCTTGGTGTGTTTGTAAAGCGGTTGTGTGCTCCTCTCCTGGCGCCATACGAATTTGATGGTACCCCGCACGCAAATCCAAGCTAGTAAACCATGCCGCTCCTGCCAACTCATCTAGCAGCTCATCGATGATGGGTAATGGATACTTGTTCTTCCATGTCATTGCGTTTAGGAATCGGAAATCAATGCAAAATCGCCAGGTACCATCTTTCTTTTGAACAAGCAACACTGGAGATGCAAAGGGGCTGGTGCTGAATTGGATAATTCCCTGCTGCAACATTTCTTTGATCTGCCTTTCTATCTCATCTTTCTGCTGAGGACTGTATCTGTAAGGACGCAAGTTCACTGGTTTTGATCCTGGCAGCAGTGTAATCTTGTGATCAAATTCCCTTCTGGGTGGCAGCCCTTGCGGCTCGTCGAACAGTGTCTTAAATTCAGACAAGAGTTCCTGCACAGGTGGGGGACATGGTTGCTGCTCGACCGTTTCTTTAACCTCGCTGAGATGTACCAGGTGACAAATTGAGTCGGTTTTGTTCAGAGACTCGAGTTGATGAGCCGAGATTTCCGGGCACATGGTGGTGTCTGGGGTAACTCCTTGCAATTGGACCCATCTTCCTTGGTACTCGAAGGTCAGAAGTTTCTCTCCCCAATGTACCTTCATTGAACCAATCCTCTGCAACCAATCCATTCCCAGAATAATATCATAGCAGCCAAGAGGAAAAAGCCTAAGAGTGCTCACAAATTCCACCCCTGCAATTGCCATTGACAGTCAGGCACCTCCAAATCACACCTCAGTATTCCTCCATCTGCCACCTTCACTTGCAGTGCTCTACAACGTCGTACTGATGGCCAATTGGTAGCAATGGCCTCACTGATAAAACTGTGGGTACTTCCGGAATCTACCAGCATTAACACCTCCCTCTGGTTTACCATTCCCTTCAACCTGATGGTCTGTGGTGGCTCCACCCCTTGCAGTTCGGCCTCGGATATCACACACAAGTCAGCCACTCTGTCATCCGGTGAGGAATGTAGGTCCGTCTCACCGGCCAGTAGTGCCATCAACTCCTCGACAACGTGCAGAGGCACCGTTGGTCCACAGGCATGATCTCTGCTATACTTCTCACCGCAAGTATAGCACAGGCCGCGCACCCTCCGATAAGCTCGCATCGCCTGCACCTTCTCATCAGTCAAAGGAGACGGGGTGTTGGTCGTTCCCCTTCGATCTTCTGCTCGACTAGCCCCCGGCGGTCTCCCCACTGGAGGTGGAGGAGGAAGCGGCATAGCCGTGCGAGGTACCGCCCTTTGGAAGGTGGCCTGTCCACCCCCCATGCGTGCTCCTTCCTTGGTGAGCTCGACAGCTTCCTCCTGTAACAGAGCCAGAGAAACAGCAGTATCTAGAGTTTTCGGTTGCTGAACCAAAACGACCACTCGAATATCAGACCTAAGACCATCTACGAATTGGGTTACAAAGTACAACGGATCCCATGATCGATGGTGGGCTAGAAAACAGTTCATGGCGGTGTTGAACTGCGCCGCGTATTCAGCCACTGTCCCTATCTGACGAAGACGAGAAAACTGACGAAGAAGTTGCTCGAACTCCCTTCGTCCGAATTTCTCTGTCACAGTGACCACGAACTCCTCTCAATTCTTCGCCGTGGTATGGGCATTAGTCCACTGCAGCCAGAGGGCTGCCTCGCCGGTGAAATACACCACGGCAGTATCCACCCAAATCTGCGATCGACTCTGCAAACCCGAAAATAGGATTCACATTTGATTTTCCACTCTAGGGGTCCCTCTCCACTGAAACTTGGGCAATCGACTCTCGGTATTTTTCCCCTGTCACGGTCCCTCTCACGATCCCTCGACTGGAACTGTGGCGACTCGAGGAGTGGATAAGCAAACGTACCCTTGGCCGGGGTCGAGATGGGAGGAGGCCCCATCAGCGATCCCCGTTGGTTGTTGTCGACGCGGTGGCCACTTGGCCCGTGACGCCCTTCGTCACTCGGTGAGAGCCTGCTGACGTCGACGCGCAACTCCGCCCGCTGCTCTGACGGCGAGCTCGCCGCGGTCGTGGTCGCGGTGCGTGCCGACGTCGCTTGCGTGCCAGCGATCCGGTTGAGGGAGATACGCAGCTCCCCCAGATCCGCTTGCAGCGCCCCTACCGCTTGATCCACCTCCGGCTTCCAGATCGCGAGGTCGACCAGTGCGGGCTTCACCTCCTCCAACGATCCCACCTTCGTCTCCACCGCCCCCATCTGGTTGCCGAGATCGTCCAATTTCTCGCTCTGCTCCTTGATCGCGCTGACCAACGCCGCCAATTGGTCCTTGAGATCCAACTCTCCCATGATGTGCTTGACGGAGCGGGTGTAGGGTGCCAGGATCGTGGGCTCTAATACCAGATTGTCAGGGTCTACTACGATTGCTCAATTGATCTCGCAGAGTTCAGTACAATTGTATCAGCAAGCACGAGATCGGGGAAGGAGGAGAGAGTTGAGGGAGGAAGGATACAGGGGAAAGGACACAGGAAGGGGAAAGAAGGAGCCAGGTTTGGGTTTCTACTCGATGCCGTGTCCGATGCCGATTGCTTCCCTTTTATCACCCGGTCCACGAGTCAGGTGGGTAGCGCGTGTTTTCCCGCCGCACGCGAGTGGACCGTCTCACCTTTTCGTTACTGGGCTTCCGTGTGGGCTCCTGGCCTGGTGAGCCCATGACATTAACTTGACCAGTTATACATCAAGAGTTGATGCTCTAACGACATTGCTTGCGGCTTTAACATCCCACGTCTCCGAAACAGCTGGTGTTTCGCAACTCCAGCCCAGACACGTCAACTCCTTGTTGCATGATGCTTGCCCGGTCCTACTCCTACCCAAAGCAAGGTGTTGGGCTAGCTGCAACTGGGTGTTATGTGGGAGCAGAGATAAGACAAGGGGAAAAGACAGGACGGCGCACTAGGGGTCCAAGAAACCTCTCCCGAGCGTTCCATCCCTCGTCGAGCCAAGACAGGCAGCTAGCGCCTGGCACAGGGTCGTGTGAGGCATCAACTGCGAGTTGAGTGACTCCTCGTGGGTTAGGCAGCTCGCCGTGGGTGATCACGCGCGCAACGAGAAATCACGGAACTGAGCAGACCCCCCGGCTGTTGCGGAGGCCGTACGCGAGGGTCAGCCCCGGACGCGGAACGGTGTACCGCGCCCTGGCGTGCATGCATGCACCGGCTTATTGAGCAACTGTACCTATGTACGGCGGGCGGTGATTACTTAACCGCGTTTAACTAGGTCGTACGTAGGACTAGTACTAGTGTCCCAGACTAATTAAACAAGCTCGTAGCGCAGCAGTCCACGGATTCTTCTACCTCCATCGGCTAGCAAGCGGTTTTCCGCACACTGCCCAGGAGCAGTAGACTAGTTATCCTACTTATAGAATTTCTAATTAAAAACTCTTTAATAGAAATATTTTTTTAATTGGGTTTTCAGTTGTCCTCTTTCAATTAGTTTTTTCTTCTACTCACTCCGTCTCAAATTAATTGTCTCAAACTTGGAGAAAATAGATATATCTAACACTAAATTATCACTGGTAGAAAATATGCCTTCAGTCCCGGTTCGCAAAGGCCATTAGTCCCGGCCTCTTCCTATAGTTGCGGAGGACCTTTAGTCCTGATTCTCGTGGCTAACCGGGACTGAACGCCTTTTCCGCAGGTTTACGGTTTTAGCCCCCTAAACCTGGTTTCTTTTTAATTTGTTTTGTTTTATTTCTTTTATATTTTATTTTGTGTTTTATTTTAATTTTTATGAAGTTTCGGTACACATATATATTGTACGCTACTATATACATGCATATATGAAATTTCAAACAAGAAGAATTCAATAGGAATATATAATATATATTTAATCTCGGGTGACCATATACAATTTCGAACAAGTTTCCATACACAATTACGATGGATATACACAACTTCGAACAAGTTTCAATCTAGGAGATGCATAAGGAAAAATCCTGCTAAGTCGTCTTGAATTGGTCTTCGTCGGACGTATAGTGTTCTCCTTTAGGATCGATGACATGCCTAAGAAAAAAATCCTGCTATTTCCTCTTGAATTGGTCGGAAGCGAGCTTTTGGATTAAGCGTCCTCCGCAAGTTATTGAGACTCTTCCGCGTGCTCTCCGACTTCTTCTTCTCAGAGGTTTCTTTCCGTATGTTCTCACAAACATAGTATCCACATAGATTAGTCCCCGGTGGCTACTTATCCACACGAAGTAAATTTTTAAATTATAGCTGATGTTTGAATTGACCGACAATTTCTTTTGAGAACCGTCTCCAAACTCTACAGTGCAAAGAAAATTAAATGAACAAGGGAGTTATTAGCTACTGCATATTAGGAAATGAACAAAAGAGACCGATCGATATAGAGCGCAAATGATTGAAAATAATTACCTTTGCAACATTTTTCTCATGTCGATCCAATGCTTTGGATCTGAATCCATAGAGTCCATGATAAAAACTGTGGAGGTGTGAAGTTCAATTTTTAGCAGCATCCAGTGGAACCTGGACACGTTACATGCACAGTCATGCATAACTTATCGATTAGACATACCATGCATGGAGTAAACAAAAGAGAATGGGCACAAGAGAGAAACACTCACCAAAAATGGTAAGGAAATAAAATATGACTTTTGAGTTGATGCTTTCTAAGAAAATTGTACAAGTCTTTCTCCACGTCTAGGGGGTGATATTGTAACACATGTCCATTAATGATTTGTGGGTCAATGAACCCAACATCATGGATGTGTCTTATTTTGCATTCCCAAATCATCGATCTGCATAATAGCGTACCCAACAATATAGTTAGGACAATATATATATATATATATATATATATATATATATATATATATATATAGGACTCCTATTATATACTCCCGGGTGCACGTACTCTCATATTGAATATACCTCATATACGACCATATTATACCTCTTTATTGTTTTTTAGATACCTAGTTAATTATTCTAAGATACCTAGTACAAGTTTTGAGAAAAAAATATCATCAACATACTCAGTTTTTTCAATATACCTTTTTGCGTACATGAAAGCAGTATATGTGTAAATAATATAAAATATGAAGATTGTGATGAAAATTTTGACATAACTCAATTTGGGGTATCTAGTATTAAATAATGAAGTATATTAAAAATATTAAAGAGGTATATTTGATTCATCTATGTGTTATATTAAACATTGAGAGTACGTACACCCAGGGGTACGGAACCATTTTCCTATATATATATATATATATATATATATATATATATATATATATATATATATAGGGTCGCGCTATTTGACACCCAGGGTGCAGAATAGTTATTCTACACCCACCCTGTATCTTTTGAACCGTACATAATTTTTACGTCACGTAAATTTTGCTATATACTTTATGTCGAGTAGAACATAAGAAAGTATATACATAACATAAAACTTTTATTTACGTGATGCTACAAAAAAATGAAAAAGAACATATTTTTATGTTGTTTTTATGACTTTTATGTTGCTAGGACACATTTTTTTTTTTTTTTTATGCCGAGTATTCTCTTATGTATCTAACATGAACGTAAATAGTTGCATACGTAACATAAATTTTTGCCTTGGGAACATAAAAAATTATGGGTGCAAAATAAGTTTTCTACACCCAGGGTGCTGAATAGGGTGTCTATATATATATATATATATATATATATATATATATATATATATATATATATATATATATATAATGAAGAATGAGATGAGGTGGAAATAAATCACTTACAGAACGTAGCAACTCAGGATAGATTTGTCGAGCTCGCGCAGATTAAACAGCTAGAACAATTCACTCATCTCAACTGCTACAGAGTACTTTTTGGTGTGATGCCCCTCTGTAACATCCACATGAACATATTCTTTGTCGGACCATGATATGAAATTTTTGTACCAACGTAGCAGATTTTGCATTAGTGGTGGTAGACTATTTTCCTGCACAGACTCGACGAGAGGCCCTTTCTTCACATATTGTAAAGCAACCTCAGCCATTGGCGCATCGTCTAGGCCTAACAAGGCACGAAGAGACATACCCATCTCAGACGCATTTTTCGTGGCAGTAGCTACAGTCAATCCCATTGCAGCCGCAACAGCTCTGACCTCGGGGTCCTGTTCCGGACCGGCTTTCACTATGAGCGGGGGGATCGATTGTTTACTCTGCATCCCGAGCTGGTCAACTTGTTTCCCGCTTTTTTTCCTTTCTTCTTTCTCCTCCATCAATATTTCTGTTTGCCTACGAAGTTCACTTTCATAGTCTTTAGGCAAATTCTTCTCGGCTTGGGACGGTGTCGACAAACAACCCGTAGCCCACTTCTGTACCGACGGAGGGTATACTTCCTTGGGCTTAGGCTCCCTTAGCGCCTTCCGATCGGCCGACCATTTCTCATACTCAGACTTCGCGGCCAATTTGGTTTCAGCATCACTAAGTTCCCAAGCCCTTGGGGGGATAGGCTTCAGTGATGGCTCCGGTACCCGTGTGGTCTTAGGTACATAAGCCTCCGGGTTAATAGTCCAAGAGCGGGTTTCCTTGCTGTCCGCCTGCTTCTGTTTCTTCGCCGGAGGAGGAATGGGGGGCGACGGCTGCTTATCCGTCGGAGGAGGAATAGGGGGCGACGACTGATTATCCGCCGGAGGAGGAATGGGGGGCGACGGCTGCTTATCCGCCGGAGGAGGATTGGGGGCGGCGGCTGCTTATCCGCCGGAGATTGTGGATCGGGGGACGGCGTCGAATGGCGTGAAGGAGGCGTAGGTGAACCAGCACCAACACCACCACCACCACCACCTGCACCATTGGAGGGGGGTGGACTTGCTGGCCTTGGTGTCTCGCCTGGAAACACTATGTACTTCTTTTTCCATAGAATGAACTGGCGCTTGACATCTCCAAGTCTTTTCTCCCCTTCGGATGTAGCTATGTAAATCTCCAGGTCCTCAAACACTTGGACTATGTCTACCACCGTGACACGAGCATAGCCATATAGGGTAAAGCACTGCCGGTAGCTACCTTCGTGGAAATGTTCCCCACGGGATAATGCAGATCATATTCTTTCATCTCCTTTACATCATCCACGGGGTAGTGAGGCTCCGGTGCACGACTCTCGATCATCGGTGCATTAGCACCTGCAGGCGGGGCCTCCGTGGAAGCCACGCTGCTTCTCCGCTGATGCTGGCTTCCGAGATCCGCTTCATGATCTTCATGCGGCCATGCAACCGTCGATCTTTCTTTCTCAAGTATTCCATGCACGGTCTGCTTCAACTCACTAACTTCCGATGCACGCTTCGCCAGAAGATCTGCATCCCGGTCCGTCTTTCTCTTACGGCTTCTGTAACAGTACGGGTCATTTTCCTGGGAAAACCCTACTTTCCACGGCATTCTGCCTTTGCCTCGTATATTTCCTCCATGTTCAGGATTCCCGAGGGCATGGGTCAGTGCGTCTCTCTCTCTCTGTTGAACGTGATCAAGCCCTGTTGAGCTTTGGCCATGCGTCAATAAGGTCTTGGGTGGGAGCAAACGTTTTCTGCCGATGAACACACGCCCCTGTCTCCGGGTCTAGCGATCCCCCATGCCCGTACCACCACATTTTGGCTCTTTCGTCCCATCCCTCTGTACCTAGAGGGATTCCTCGCGCCCTCAGGCCGTCCTCCATCTTCTGCCACTTAGGCGCCGAAACGCGGTATCCTCCTGGCCCCATAACATGATGGTATTGTTTCTTATCCGCATTAACCTTATTTTTTTCGATATTTCCTTGAAATGCTCCGATTTCTGCTGCGTCACAAATTCTGGCCAATCAGCTCTCAGTTTCTCATGTTGTCCAGTGAAAATCGGAGTCTTGCCCTTGCTGACATATTCACGGAACAATTTTTTCTTGAAGTTCCGGAATGCTTCGGCCATCTTCTGAAGAGCGAACTCTTTGACTAGCCTCCTCCTCTGACGTCCACCCGGAACCTCGTTATCGAATTCATCTTTTTTGTTGTATTCCGGAGGTAGAATAAAATTTACCGGCTTTCTCCACAGATCCTTTTTCGTTCTCTTGTCGACATAACTGAAACCAAGACGTGCTTTCTTTGGCTCCTTCCATTCCTGGACGGTGATCGGGACATTGTCTCTAACAATGACTCCGCATTGGTTGATAAACTTTATGGTGTGCTATAGGGGCTTGCCGGTTTCACCGACTGATTCGGTGGTATATGTTTCTTCTTCTTTCATCGCCCTGGATTTGCCACGCTTTGTCGTACTCGATCCGGCCGAGGGCTAAAATAAGCAAGAGAGTCGCACGCGTTAATGCATATGTATTCACATTTCAGTAAGTTTGTATCACGAGATGCTCACTGTATATATATATATATATATATATATATATATATATATATATATATACCTCGCCGGAGGTGGTTGGTCTTTGCAATTGGAGATCGTCGTTTGTCGACGGTTCACCTCCGTCGACAATGTCCGTTCCTTCACCCTCTTGATCATCGACAATGTCCGTTTCTCCACCTTCTTGATCATCAAGGTTCAGATAAGAAGAGACTACATCCTCTTCTTTCTCTTCTGGGCCCGGCACATAAGGGATCTCGTTGTTTATGATGCCGAATATATAACCTTCAGCCTCCTGATCCGTAAGCGGCAAGGCTCTATTGTCCGTCATATGTCACTCCTGCAGACATGCATGTAGTAAAAATTAATTAAGTATATAGGAGACATAGCAAATATTGTTGTAGAAGGAGGGAAAACATATTGCTAGGGTTTTGGGTGGAAGAACGATTACCACCGGAGGGGGAAAATCATACTTTAGAGGTGTGTCCAAGATTAGTTGCTCAAATGACTTGGAGAACCCCATAGCTAGTTTGCATTTGCTTTCCTGGTCATTTTGGTATATTACACTTAATATTCTGAATTTATTGAATTAAAACTTATTTTCATTATTTTATGAATTTAATTCAAATTCAAATATGGTCTCATTTTGAACTTTGTCAAACATGATTGAAAATGATATAAACAGACAGCTTACATTTTTGTGAACATTTTGCATATTTTTCCATAATTTTTGGAATTATAAATTAAAAATTATTTAATTTAGAAGATTTAATTATTTTAAGTAATTCCATATACAGTGGGCCCCACGTGTCACGATGATGTCATTTAAAAACAAACCCTCGCCAACACGTGGCCAGGTGACATCATCATCATGACGTCACCCAGGCTTCACACGGTGGCCGGCGGTGGAAGATTCGGCTCTCGGGTCTCCGGCGAAATTGTCGATTCCGGCCACGGGGGAGGGAACGGAGACGATGGGAGGGACGAGGAGCGCAGACAAGGAGCGGCGGGAGAATGTCGTGGCGGCAGGAGGACGGTCACGGAGGGCACGGCCGAGGAGCGGCGACGAGGAACGGACGAGGAGCAGCGGGATGACGGGCGCAGGGGCGGCGGGCACCTACCGGAGATGACGGCGGCGCGTCCTCTGTGTCTCTGCGGGCGGAATCGGCGACGGCGGCGCAGAGAAGACGAGCAATTGCGGCGCGGAGAAGACGAAAGAAACGTCCTTCGAAAAATTTCGGGGGCGCGGAGAATATATAGGGCCAGCCTTTAGTCCCGGTTGGGGACACCAACCGCGACTAAAGGTCCCCTCCGGGTACCCTCCGCGGGCCTTTAGTCGCGGTTCGTGTCCCCAACCGGGACTAAAGGGGTACCTTTAGTCGCGGTTGGTGTCACGAACCGCAACTAAAGGTTTTTTCGCGGCGTTTTCGTTACCGCGCGGAGAGAGCCTTTAGTCGCGGTTCGTGTCACGAACCGTGACTAAAGGTGCTTTTTCAAAATACTTTTCATTTTAAAATCTTAAAAATGCAAATAATATGTCAAACAATTCAGAAAAATAAAACTAATTCATTTTGAAATCTAAAAATACAAATAATATATCAAAAAATTCAGAAAAATAAAACTACTTTATTTTAAAATCTTACAAATACAAATAGTATGTCAGAAAATTCAGAAAAATAAAACTACTTCATTTTAAAATCATAAAAGTACAAATAATATATCAAAAAATTCAGAAAAATAAAACTAATTCATTTTAAAATCTTACAAATACAAATAATATATCAGAAAATTCAGAAAAATAAAACTACTTCATTTTAAAATCTTAAAAATAAAAATAATATATCAGAAAAATAAAACCCCTTTAGTCCCGGCATGTTTTACCAACCGAGACGAAACGGTTAGGGTTTTGTTCCCTACAATCAGAAAGATTCACACACATCTTGGATATACATATAGATAAAAAAGGCAGTACATAATGGTAAGAGTGGATCTAAACCTAAACGGAGAGCATAGATGCATGATCGATCTACATAATGGCAAGACACTGTGGATCTGATATCTGCTAGTCATACTCCTGCCTAAGCCTATAGTACTCCGACTCGTAGTCGTCGTAGTCGCCGCCGTCGTCGTCGCTATCGTCTGACGGTGCTCTACACTCCCTCGGAGGATCAGGACTCCAGGACTGGGCGTGAGGGTAGCGCAGGCGGGGGATATCGCCGGCCCTGATGTAGTCGATGACGCTCTGTAGAGTCCGGCCGTACCACCATAGCCGACGACCGGCCTCGTGAAAGTTCCCAGGAGGCAGACCGTCCTCCTCATACCTGGCGAGCGCCCTCTCACGCCGATTGATGAAGAAGGCATCCCAAGTATGTTGGTTATCGGGATGCCAACTGGGATTCCTCCGCTGCTCCGGCGTGAGCTCGTGGTAGTAGTGGTTTGTGATGGCCGCCCGACGCGCCACACCTTGAGGAAGAGGAGGGACCGACACTCCTCCGGCTCTCAGCATCCAACCGGTGGGAAAGTTGTAGCCGCACGGGCAGGGGTAGTTCGAGGCGGAAAGTGCCTCCGCCTGGATGAATGTTAGAGTGGGTACGGTAGAAGCCATGAGAGAGTGGTGAGTTTGTATGTGTTTATTACAATGGTGTGGCAATGCATACATATATATAGCGAGAAGAAAACATATATCCCTTTAGTCCTGGCCCGATTTACGAACCGGGACTAAATGGTACGGGTTTCATTGGGAAACGGATCATCCCTTTAGTCCCGGTTGGGGACACCAACCGGGACTAAATGGGTTAGGGTTTCGTTTGGACCAATCAGATAGAATCACACGGATCGTGTTTATCTTTCAAGCGCTTGTGAGTCGTTGGATCCGGGGTGTGTTTCTTTTGAGCTGTTGTGAGCCGTTCGATCAGGGCTACGGTGTGTTTCTTTCGAGCTGTTGTGAGCCGTTGGATGAGGGTGTTTCTTAACCGTTGGATCAAAACCCTAGCACAACACTTTGTGATCCGGAGGACCCTATATATAGCCCACCTTCATACACGGGTCAGTTCATCGAGCAAATATAAAACATCTGGATTCGCCATCATACGTCCTGCCATGCATTTGGTATGCATATTGCACCCAGTAGCCACGGTGGGGCTGTATGATGGCGATACCGATTGTTTTGTTCTACATCCCCCTTTAAGGTTTGATACATCATATATTCAGTTCATCGAGCAAATACAAAACATCCGGATTCGCCATCATACGTCCTGCCGTGCATTTGGTATGCATATTGCACCGAGTAGCCACGGTAGGGATGTATGATGGTGATACCGATTGTTTTGTTCTACACCCCCCTTTAACACATCCATCCATACTTGGGTCAGTGTTCACTTTGAGCTCGGGTAGTAATGTGCAACTATTTGCTTGGTTGTGTTAGGGTGGCGCGTGGCGCGGGAGTTGTGACGCATGGCGCGGGAGTTGTGACGTGTGGCCATGAGAGCGCGGTATAAACTGTCGCGCCTCGAGCGCGTCTTCTCCTCTCCACGCGCCCACTCCTCTCCATGCACCGTCGCGCTTCCACCATGCCTCCGAGGAGGAATAGCACCACCGGCTTCTGTGGCGTCCGAGCACGGTAGAACGGAATGTTCAGCCCAGATATCCGCTGGGGGGACGACCGCATCCCCCTCGGCTCCTTTGCGACGGCGTCGGAGGCCGCCCGCGCCTGGGACGCGGCGGCCTGGCGCCTCAACCGCCCGCGGTCGCTGATGAAGTTCAACGACTGCCACACCGTCTGGGAAGCGGAGGTCAGGGCGCCGAAGCCGCAGATCGTCACTGCCGCCGACCACCTCCACCTCCGTCACCGCGCGTTTCAGGGCCTAGTCGACGCCAGGGAAGACCGCATCGTCCGCGAGTATTACCGGAACAACCCGGGGGAGGAGAGCGCCGACGAGGAGCTCTGGCAGACCCGCGCGGCTGAGCAGGCGGAGCGCCGCCTCGAACGCCACCTCACGTTTGATGCCGCTCGGGAGGCGAGGACGAAGACGCTGCAAGAGCTTCATCGGGCCGACCACGCCGGCGAAGTCTGGGCCTCCGACGATCCGAGGTGGAGGCCTATCTCGGACATACCATCATGCACCTCCGACGACGACGAGGAGGTCACCGACGAGTTCGACGACGACGATGACCCGGAGGAGGTCACCGATGAGTTCCCCAACGATGACGACGAGGAGTAGTGTTCGTCTGTTTTCTCTTTTTAATAAAAGAATTTGTATTCCGGCGACACTGCGGCGCGCTAGCGCGTCCGTTTTCTGTTTTTAATAAAAGTTATGAAATCAGATATTTTATCTCACAAGGTTTTGAGACACATTTAAGTAACCTTCTGTTTTCCATGTTTTCCACTCGTTTTCTCAAATATTTTGCAAAGGAGTTAGTCTTAAACACATCAGAGATAATATAATTCTTCCCTTGTGTCCCCGCTTTCTTACGATTTGGCCGTATCCATGGAGCATCCTCATCATTTAACTTAATGCTTGGGTCAGTGTTGACTTTGAAGGGCGGAATTTCACCAAACATATTATAATCTTCTGACATGTCTGTCTTGTCCTCCACTCCCACGATGTTTCTTTTCCCTGAAAGAACAATGTGGCGCTTTGGATCATCGCATGATGTACTGATCGTTTTCTTATCTTTCCGTTTCCTCGGTTTTCTACTCATGTCCTTCAAATAGGAAACCTGAGCGACATCTTTGGCTAGGACGAATGGTTCGTCAAGGTAACCAAGATTGTCGAAATCTACCATTGTCATTCCGTATTGCTCGTCCACCCTTACCCCACCTCCTGTTAGCTTGAACCATTTGCACCGGAACAAAGGGACCTTAAAGGAGGGTCCATAGTCAAGTTCCCATATCTCCTCTATGTGACCATAATATGTGACCTTTTGCCCAATCTCGGTTACTGCATCAAAGCGGACACCACTGTTTTGGTTGGTGCTCTTTTTATCTTGGGAGATCGTGTAAAATGTATTCCCATTAATCTCGTACCCTTGGAAAGTCGTTATAGTCGAAGATGGTGTCTTGGCCAACATGTACAGCTGATCTCCAACATCATTGTCATTCATTAAATTTTTTCGCAACCAACTGCCGAAAGTCTCCATGTGGGCCTTTCTAATCCATGATTCAGGCTTCCCGGGTTGTCCGAGCGTAAAATATTTTGTGTTGCGAAGTACGGAGCCACCAAGATCGAATTTTGCAGAACTGTGTGGTGTGCTTCAGTCATAGAATGACCGTCCATACATATCGTTGATTTTCTTCCGATCATGCCTTTTCCACTTAGTCTCCCCTCGTTCCGCGATTGAGGAATACCAATCGGCTTAAGGTCAGGAACATAGTCAATACAGAACTCAATTACCTCCTCATTTCCATAGCCCTTTACGATGCTTCCTTCTGGCCTAGCACGGTTACGAACATATTTCTTTAATACTCCCATAAACCTCTCAAAGGGGAACATATTGTGTAGAAATACAGGACCGAGAATGGAAATCTCTTCGACTAGGTGGACCAGGAGGTGCGTCATAATATTGAAGAAGTATGGTGGAAACACCAACTCGAAACTGACAAGACATTGGACCACATCGTTCTGTAACCGTGGTAGATCTTCTGGACTGATTACCTTCTGAGAGATTGCATTGAGGAATGCACATAGCTTCACAATGGCTACTCGAACATTTTCCGGTAGGAGCCCCCTCAAAGCAATCGGAAGCAATTGCGTCATAATCACGTGGCAGTCTTGAGACTTCAGGTTTTGGAACTTTTTGTCCGCCATGTTTATTATTCCCTTTATATTCGATGAGAAGCCAGACGGGACCTTCATACTGCTCAGGCATTCAAAAAAAAGACCTTCTCTTCTTTCGTAAGAGCGTAGCTGGCACGACCTTGAAACCATTCCGGATGCCGGTCATCTGGGTCTTTCAAAAGTTGCTGGTCCTGCCGTGCTTCCTTTGTATCATTTGTCTTCCCATACACGCCCAAGAAGCTTAGCAGGTTCACGCAAATATTCTTCGTAACATGCATCACGTCGATTGCAGAGCGGACATCTAGGACTTTCCAATACTGTAGCTCCCAAAATATTGATTTCTTCTTCCACTTGGGTACGTGACCGTCAACTCCCAGGGGAACTGATTGTCCGCCAGGACCCTTTCCAAAGATGACTTTCAAATCCTTGAACATATCAAATATCTCAGCTCCAGTACGTTCCGCAGGCTTCGGCCGGTGATCTGCCTTGCCGTTGAAATGCTTGCCTTTCTTTCTTACGTTATGATTTCGGGGAAGAAATCGACGATGACCCAGGTACACGTTCTTCCTACAATTATCCAAAAATACACTTTCAGTCTCATGTAAGAAGTGCGTGCATGCTTTGTATCCCTTATTTGACTGTCCCGAAAGGTTACTGAGAGCAGGCTAATCGTTGATGGTTACAAAAAGCAACGCTCGTAGGTCAAATTCCTCTTCTTTGTGCTCATCCCACACAGTTACACCAGGTCTGCCCCACAACTGTAAAAGTTTATCAACTAATGGCCTTAGGTACACATCGATGTCGTTGCCGGGTTGCTTCGGACCTTGGATGAGCACTGGCATCATAATGAACTTCCGCTTCATGCACAACCAAGGAGGAAGGTTGTTGATGCATAGAGTCACGGGCCAGGTGCTATGGCTGGAGCTCTGCTCGCCAAAAGGATTCATGCCATCAGTACTTAGACCAAATCTTATGTTCCTTGCGTCAGCTGCAAAATCTTTGAACTCCCTGTCGATCTTTCTCCATTGCATTCCATCAGCGGGGTGTCTCAACTCCCCGTCGGACTTACGGTTCTCTTTGTGCCATCGCAACAACTTGGCATGCTCTTTGTTCCTGAACAGACGTTTCAACCGAGGTATTATAGGAGCATACCACATCACTTTGGCGGGAACCCTCTTCCTGGGTTTCTCGCCCTCAACATCGTCACCAGGGTCATCGCCTCTGATCTTATAACGCAATGCAGTGCATACAGGGCATTCATTCAAATCCTCGTATTCACCGCGGTAGAGGATGCAGTCGTTAATACATGCATGTATCTTCAGAACCTCTAAACCTAGAGGGCAGACAACCTTCTTTGCTTCGTACGTACTGGCGGGCAACTCGTTATTCTTCGGAAACATATTCTTCAACATTTTCAACAAATTTTCAAATGATGAGTCGGCTACACCTTCTCGTGCCTTCCATTTCAGCAAATCCAGTGTGCAGCCCAGCTTTTTCAGACTATTGTCGCATCCTGGGTACAGCGACTTCGTGTGATCCTCTAACATGCGATCCAAATTCTCCCTCTCCTTGTCAGTTTCGCAGCGTCTCCGTGCATCAGCAATGGTCCGACCAAGATCATCAGCGGGCTCATCATGTGCCTCTTCTTCACCTTCACCAAACCCTTCCCACCTTCAGCATCATCCTCCATGAAAGTATCACCGAAAGCCTCATGATAGACATCGATATCCTCTTCTTCATCTTCGTCCATTGTAATCCCTCTTTCTCCATGCTTGCTCCAACAATTATAGCTTGGCATGAAACCGTCCCGAAGCAGGTGCATGTGAACGACTCTTGAGGAGGAGTGACCCTTCTGATTCTTACATTCAGCACATGGACAGATAATAAAACCTCGCTGCTTGTTTGCATTTGCCACTACGAGGAAATCTTTCAAACCCGTAGTGAACTCGCCGGAGAGTCGGTTACCGTACATCCATTGCCGATTCATCTACATTATTATTATATAAAGTATATAATTAACCATCATGCATTTGTTAAACTAACTAGCTAGAAATAATACAAATCATGAAAGGTTCAAGTTGCTAACCGCGATCGCGGAGGAAAAATAAATGAAAAAGCTCAAGTGTGGCTCGGACACTTCATATCATGTGTGTTTCATGCTCTCGGGCATTTCATCGAACACCTTGCGTGCATAGGAGGAACCAAAAGCAAACCCACCACCCCTTGTGAATATTGTGAGTAGAAGTGACACCAAATGTGGCTAAGTGCAGCCAGCTGAGTCATATATATAGGGATGGGCTTTTAGTCCCGGTTGGCCTGGACAACTGCGACTAAAGGCCTTCGGGCCAGCCTGAGGACCTATTAGTCCCGGTTGGCCAGGCCAACCGCGACTAAAGCCCCTCCCGTCCGCCTGCTGTGGACCGAGCGCGCTGGGCCCAGACTGTTGGTCGCGGGTCTCCTCCCGAACCGCGACTAAAGACCCCTATGGTCGCGGGTCGATTATTTTGGGGACTAATGGGGGCGTATGGAAGGTCTATTTTCTACCAGTGTATGTCTAGATACATCCACGTTTGTCCAACTTTGAGATAATTAATATCAGACGGAGGGAGTAGTTACTTTCTCTCTCATATGTTGAGAACTTCACCTTCATATACATATGCGGCGTCTAGTTCTGGACGGCGAATCGCCGTAGAATTTGCCCTGACGTATGTGTGCATACTCTCAGAGGGGTAACACGTGAGACCCTTACTCTGCTGGATCAATGTGTTGGATACGGGGAGCCAACAACATTCTCACCCACAGACGTGTGCGTGAGTATTTTCTAACCTTTCGTCGACATCATCACCAACATCTATTTCGCTTTTACAGTGCCTGCTACACGATTTTGGAATTATTATTACTTGTATCTGCATACCAAGATTTTGGTAGTTGCGTAAGTTGTATAACGAAAATTTAAAATTACCGTGCACGCAACCGAGTACAAACACCATAACTATCTCGTTCGGATCTCGATAATAAATCACTACTTTCGAAAACCCCGCAAAGTTCACATGATGAACATTCACGATTCTCGACAACATCTAGAAAACCAAAATCACAACAATGATTATATTACCCTAATAGCTAACAAATAGGACATAACATAACAATTCCTAGGGTAGAGGGTTAGCCCCAACCAAATATATAGGGTTTGGCACGAAATTGGTAGGTCTAGATCATCGTAGCAAACACGTATGCTCCATACATCAATAATAAATTATCTATTTCTAGGCTTCCAAAATAGGGGAGCAAATTTACTAAATTCAAACATTTTGGTTGGACAAAACAAAGAAAAAGGAGAAGATTACCTCCAAGACTCAAGAGGACATGCATTCCACGGAGAAATCACAAAAAAATTGGAGAGATTTGAGGGTGGATCGGGAGAGAGGGCACAAGGTTGAACTAGAAAGTGGAAAGTGGAATGTGGGTGTTCCCGGCAACTTACCTCTTCTCCCGCATAACACATCCATCCAGGACGTTATGCGGCCAACATCCTCACTCACAGGCTTGTTCGTGAATATCTTCTACTGGCTTCATCGACATCTTCGCTATTCCGTTTCTACGGTGTATGGTACAGGATCTCGAAAATTAGATCTTGAAATTTTTATTAACTTGTAGCTACATAGCAATATCTTGGTAGTTGCTTAGCTTGCATGGCAAAAAAAATTAAATTCCGTATACGCAACCTAGTACAAACACCATAAGTATCTCGTCCGGGTCTCGATAACTCCGCAAAGTTCACATGATGAACATTCATGATTCTCGACGACATCTAGAAAACCAAAATCACAACAACGATTATATTTCCGTAATAGCTAACAAATAGTCCCTAACATAACAATTCCTAATGTTACAGTTAGGTTAGTCCCCTACCAAACATATAGGGCTTGACACAAAATGGGTAGGTTTAGATCGACGTAGCAGGCACGTATGCTATATACATCAACAAGAAACTAACCATTTTGAGGGTTGCAAAGACCTATTTCTAGGACTTCCAAAATAGGAGAGGAAATTGACTAAATTCGAACATTTTGGTTTGACAAAACGTAAGAAAAGGGAGGGGGGAGAGATTACCTTTAAGACTCGAGAGAACATGAATTTCACGGAGAAATCTCAAAAATTTGGAGGGATTTGAGGGTGGAGTGAGAGAGGTGGTCGTAAGATTGAGCTAGAGAGTGGGCGGTGGAGTGTGGCTGTCGTGGACAAATTACCTTTTCGCCCGCATAACGCCTCCGTCCCGGCCATTATGCAGCCAAGGTTTGGGATGTTATGGTGCCAAAGAGGTGGACCCCGCTGACATGGCCCTGATCAATAATGTCTTTGACCAGACGTTAGGCAAGAGAGTCTAACACCTTAAAGGCGTTATAAAAAAGTTATTTTGTGATTTTTTTTCTTATTCGGAGGTCAATTTATGAATTTTCTTTGTTAAAAACTTATTTATGTAAAATTTTCACAAGACACGCAGCCTGTGTCGCAGAGGATTGGACGCACAACTAGCGCATATGCCCCTGCCTGGCACAGGGTCGTGTGGTTAGAGCAACTCCAACGCGCCGACCCATTTGGTCTGTTCGCGTCTGAATCCATCCGCGCGGGGAAAAAGCACGGCCCAACGCGCGCGACCCATTTAAAGAATCCGGACAGATGACCGGTTTTCCGTCCGTTTCGACCTATTCCTGGCCCATATTAGGGACGAAAATGCGTCGGCGCGGACACGCGCGTACGATTTTACTGTCAAGCCAGTTCCCTCCTTTGTTCTATCCTGGCCTGCATGTCGGCGACACAACATTTCCACTCCGGCGCTTTCGCTCCCGCCTCCCAGCTTGAAACACCCCCATGGTCACCGTCGCTGCTGCCACCCTCGCCGAAGCTGATGCGGTCGCCGGCTGGGCCCGTCGCCGGCGGTCTTGCCTCCCCTTGACCTCAACGCAGATCCACCGTCCACCGACTCCAAGGGCGATCGGTGTGGTAGGGAGGAAGCCGCCGCTGGTGATCTCGGAGGCCGATCTCCTGAGCGCGCGCAACCTGGTCGATGAAATGGGGGCGGAGGATTACAGGTATTTCGAGGAAGTCCAAGGACATGGTGAGGACCTGGATGACGCTGGGGCTGATTTCTTGGGCACTGTACTCGCTGAAGCGGCCAAGGAAGTTGGGTAAGGCGAAGATACGGAGGATCCCAAGATGTGATGGGCATCGAGGCCGAGCCATTGTTCATGGAGGAGCTTGACCGACAAGCAGCTTCACAGAGGAGGCGCAAGCGTGGTGTAACACCTGGGGTGTTACCCTATTAGAGAGTGTTTGTTTTCTTTTTGCTTGCATCATATGCATCACATGAGCATTGCATTCTGGTTTTTTTTTTTTTTTTTTTTCAAAACAATTTGAATTCAATAATGTTGGTATTGTTGCTTGAACTTGTTAAATAAAACTTTGTTATTTCCAAAATTCCCAAAATCAAACATTATTTGGAATTCCACTAACCACTTAAACAAACTAATATACCAATTTTGAAATCATTAACTAACCTTTACTTTGTTTATTGTTTTGCAACTTAATAAATTAATTTATCAAAATACAAACCTCAAACCCTATTTGGACATTTTGAACTAAACAACTTTAATTCAATTAAAATTTTCCATCTTGTGAAATAATGTTAACCTTGCTTTCATTTCTTGTTTTGGAAATAAAATTATTTAATGAAATAAACCACCCCAAAACCTATCCTTTCTCTCTCTCCCTCTTATTTCTTTTAAAAAAAAAATATAATAAAAAGGAATCCCAAGGAGAAGGACCAGCCCATTCCTTTCCTCTTTCTCTCAAAGCCTTTTCCCTCAAGCCCATTTCCTTCCAGCCCACCAAGCCTTGGCGCAGTACTTTCTTCCTCATGTCGCTGTCATCCTGTACGAAGAAGAAAGCCGTGTGATCGATCCCCACCCCATGGATGAGCTGCCGTACCAAGCTCCTTCCCCTATATCTACCTACCCTCTGCCCCCTCCAAACCCTAGCCACTCCTTCCTCTTTCCCTTCCATCGCCGCCATCTCCCTCTGTCTGAATTCTGCAGAACCAAAACCACAGAGCACCACCACCTTAGCCGCCGTCAGTCCACCGCCCCTTCCCATCTCCGGTCAACTCGAGGCGCGTCCTCCGCTGGGAATGGAACCGCGGCGGTGCGGTGCGCCTCCCCAGGCCCTCGCCGCTTGCTGGGAGACTCGGTGGAGTCCGCGGCGCCGCCGTCGAGTTCCCTCCGTTTCAGCCTCGACTAACTGAACGACGACAACGAGCCCGAGGTGAGCTCATCGCCCTCTTCCTCTCTGCTTTCGCGCGGATACCACACGGTCGCACCATCACGAGCACGCTCCAATCGCGAGTCCCCCCCCCCCCCGAAACCCCATCGCCATCGCAGGCGCAGGTCACCGGCGAACTGCCGTCGTCGCTATTGTGTTCGTCAGGTTCAGAAAAGTCACGATCGGATCAAGTTCAGTTAACTGCTGCGACACCACCTCTTCTTTCGTCAGACTTCCGTGGTAACACAAACAGCCGAACAGCGTAGCGGTTCAGTCCGCTTCCGCGCGAGCGACGCGACCCGGGGTCGAATCCCGCGGGCGCAAGCCCCCACCCCTTTTTGCGATTTCTTCCACAGCGCGCAGCAGGCCCACCTATCATCCACTGGTGGCCACGCGTGCAGTTGCGTGGTCCACGCTGTCCAGGCCCACGGGCAGTGACAGTGGGTAGAGTGAACTGGTAACAAATGTTTTCTGAAAATTCCTGTAAATTACAAATTCTTTTTAATCAGCAGAATTAAAACAAAAACTTCAAAAGTTAATAACTTTTATTCTGTATTTCCTTTTAATGCAAGTTTTATATGTTTTCTGATCCAAATTTCATAACCTTTTCAAATATTCAATTTGTGTTCTGTTTTGAATTTTCAAAATGCAATTTAAATTCAAATCCAAATAATTCAAATGCCATTTGTAATAATTCATAAATAATTCATACTATTTCCAAATAATGCAAATAAAATATGTTTTCCATACCATTTTGCATAACCTATTCAAATATAAAAGTTGTTTTCTGGTTTGAATAATTTAAATTGCCTAAACATTTTAAATCTTGTTTAATTCAATTAAAACTTGTTTAATATTGTTTAATTCATAATTAAATAATCCAAAGTCCAATTTCAATATATGAAACATGTAATTCAACTAAAATCTGATGTTCTTTTCAAATATAAACTTTGTTAATTGTTTTGAACACTTTAACTTGATGAAAACAACAATTGTTTGTGTGACATGTTTAAGTAACCAAATTTTCCAAACTTAATAAATAATTTCCAAACTTGTTTTCTTCCTTTCCTTTGCACCTATTATTGTTATTTGTTGTTATCTTGTTATCATCATCATCCATGCATCATGCTAATCCACTTTCACCTATTGGTTAGTTGGAAAACAATTGTTTCAACCATAATTCCTGGGCTGTTCATATGCAACTCAACTTGCATATGGGTCCAATTAAATTGTTTATCTTGTCAACTAGTTTACCTTTATGCATCCTTAAACTTGTCATGCATCCATGTCTTGATCATGCTGGATCTTTTGCCGTAGTAGTAATTGTTGCATTCCGGTGTTTGCTCGAGGTTCGTTGCTTCTTCTCGGATAGGACGTTGAGATGATGTGAGCAACGACAAGTTCTGCTACCTTGCGGGATCTCAGGCAAGTATACTCACTTGCATGCCACATGGCTGCCTTTCATCACTTGTTACCGATTCTTTCCGTTGATTCTTTTCTGCTAGCCTTAGTGGTAGTTGTTTCTGTTACGAACCCATCACTGAATCCCTTAACCTTGATATTGCCCACCTCCATACCTACAGCCTTTGTTTGTGCCTGTTCTTATCTAGCATGCTTAGGGTTGCTTTTGCTCGAGCCTGTTGTCGGTTACTTCTTTTACTATCGTGCTATTATTGTTGTTACCGTACCGGGGGCTCGAAATGTTAATCAATCAATCCTGTTAATGCTGTGTTAATAATAGATTTGATGATAAGGCACCGGCAGGAGGCCCTTCGTGGTTTTGAGGCCTGCTAGTGTCGACCCTAATAGGAAAGGGTCTTGTCTACTGATCCATGATGAGCGCACTACCCGCATTTGGGAGTATGGGCTCCCAGTTTGACCCGATTCGCATCTCGTCCAAATCGCCTCATTTTTAGTTCGGGTTTTCCATTTGCTGCATGCATGATCTTGCGAGCCCTTGGTACCCGGGTGGAACTTTCGTAGTCGGCATAGGGGGACACGGTCTTAGAGTGCTATGAGGGTCCATTTTCTTCTGGGCCCGAGTAGCCGTGCGCCCAAGGTGCTTTGGGCTTGATGCGAAGAAGGGTTGGATTGTGTTGAGTGCCCCGCTTGGTGGGAGGCATCCCATCTGGCGGGACATTCATGAGTGTACGGCCAAATTGGTGCAACCCTGCAGGGATAATCTTCTCGAAGCCGTGTTTTCCGCGGTTATGGATTACTTTGGTGAAAGTACTGGCTAACAAGTACTCAGGACAACTTCAACATAATGATCAACCATGTTTCACCCAATGATTAACGAATTGACTAGTAATAGGTTATTCACACAATAACTTGACTCATATTTAATACCACGGTGTGAGTTATCCTCGGATTGCTTCTTTGGCTAAAGGGGCGAGATCCAGGATGGGTTTGTTTGATGTTATCTTTCAGTTGGTTACTATCACTCGATCTTATCTCCTTTCTGATAGTTGGAAGTAATAGAATCTCTGTAGTTGGTTAGTGCAGCCTGTTGTCGCTTGTTTGCAATAACCCCTTCCTTTCCGTTGATCCTAAAGTATTTGTATCTGTGATGACTGGCTACGCCGGTAACTTGTGAGTATGGGTTTTATCCCCCTTGCCAGTACTTAACCGTACTGACCCACGAATCTCTTTCGTGGCTGCAAATTCCAACTTGCAGTCAACAGGTTTGAAGTCTGACGACGTTAGCTTGGGAATCCCTCCGGCTTGGCCTGGGCAGGGATTGGACGCTCTCGGTTATCTTCAGGACTCTTAGTCCAATTTGGATCTTGTCCGTAGCCGGACGTTTGTTTCTTCCGCTGTTATTTGGATCTTTGTAATGTATCAGTTGTATCCCTGGCTCGTCTGAGTCATCTTGTATCTATCTGCTGCTGTTGTAATTGTGGATTATTCGTGAACTATTGTAATGTTATCATAAATGGCAACCTGGAATCGGTTATTATGCGGATTTGGCGGGAATGCTGAAATCTGCATAGTGTCCGATCTCGGGGCGTCACAAATGGTATCAGAGCCTTGGTTCCGATTCCCGAGATTGTTTCGATACGAATGGTTATCGAAGCAACGGGTCCGCAAAGCCTGTAGGTTAACCTCGCTAACGGTCGTTGTTTCTAGAGTGTCAAAAACTATTTCTGCTAAACTATTTTGGAAAAACATCTCAATAGGATTCTTGTTTTCTCCTTATCCCTATTCTATTTCCCCTCCCATCTTATTTGTTTTGGAGTCTACTCTCGTACTCAACCTTTCCAAGTGTTAGGATCCTACGTGGGTGGACGATTTCTGAGCCTTTAACCTAATAGTTTCGATCATCGGAAGATTCCTGGTGTAAGAACATCGTCGTCACTCCGAGCAAGAATCCCTTGTTAGTGGTGTCGAGGAGATCAACTGAAAGCACGAAGAATCGATAGTCGAACTTCTTACCCCTCCCGGGTTAGCAGGTGGATTGCGAGGGCGCAATCCCTTGTTAGTGGTGTCGTCTGTAACACCTGGGGTGTTACCCTATTAGAGAGTGTTTGTTTTCTTTTTGCTTGCATCATATGCATCACATGAGCATTGCATTCTGTTTTTTTTTTTTTTTTTTTTTCAAAACAATTTGAATTCAATAATGTTGGTATTGTTGCTTGAACTTGTTAAATAAAACTTTATTATTTCCAAAATTCCCAAAATCAAAACATTATTTGGAATTCCACTAACCACTTAAACATCAAACTAATATACCAATTTTGAAATCATTAACTAACCTTTACTTTGTTTATTGTTTTGCAACTTAATAAAATTAATTATCAAAATACAAACCTCAAACCCTATTTGGACATTTTGAACTAAACAACTTTAATTCAATTAAAATTTTCCACCTTGTGAAAATAATGTTAACCTTGCTTTCATTTCTTGTTTTGGAAATAAAATTATTTAATGAAATAAACCACCCCAAAACCTATATCCTTTCTCTCTCTCCCTCTTATTTCTTTTACAAAAAAAAATATAATAAAAAGGAATCCCAAGGAGAAGGACCAGCCCATTCCTTTCCTCTTTCTCTCAAAGCCTTTTCCCTCAAGCCCATTTCCTTCCAGCCCACCAAGCCTTGGCGCAGTACTTTCTTCCTCATGTCGCTGTCATCCTGTACGAACGAAGAAACAGCCGTGTGATCGATCCCCACCCCATGGATGAGCTGCCGTACCAAGCTCCTTCCCCTATATCTACCTACCCTCTGTCCCCTCCAAACCCTAGCCACCACTCCTTCCTCTTTCCCTTCCATCGCCGCCATCTCCCTCTGTCTGAATTCTGCAGAACCAAAACCACAGAGCACCACCACCTTAGCCGCCGTCAGTCCACCGCCCCTTCCCATCTCCGGTCAACTCGAGGCGCGTCCTCCGCTGGGAATGGAACCGCGGCGGTGCGGTGCGCCTCCCCAGGCCCTCGCCGCTTGCTGGGAGACTCGGTGGAGTCCGCGGCGCCGCCGTCGAGTTCCCTCCGTTTCAGCCTCGACTAACTGAACGACGACAACGAGCCCGAGGTGAGCTCATCGCCCTCTTCCTCTCTGCTTTCGCGCGGATACCACACGGTCGCACCATCATGAGCACGCTCCAATCGCGAGTCCCCCCCCCCCCGAAACCCCATCGCCATCGCAGGCGCAGGTCACCGGCGAACTGCCGTCGTCGCTATTGTGTTCGTCAGGTTCAGAAAAGTCACGATCGGATCAAGTTCAGTTAACTGCTGCGACACCACCTCTTCTTTCGTCAGACTTCCGTGGTAACACAAACAGCCGAACAGCGTAGCGGTTCAGTCCGCTTCCGCGCGAGCGACGCGACCCGGGGTCGAATCCCCGCGGGCGCAAGCCCCCCACCCCTTTTTGCGATTTCTTCCACAGCGCGCAGCAGGCCCACCTGTCATCCACTCTGGTGGCCACGCGTGCAGCTGCGTGGTCCATGCTGTCCAGGCCCACGGGCAGTGACAGTGGGTAGAGTGAACTGAGTAACAAATGTTTTCTGAAAATTCCTGTAAATTACAAATTCTTTTTAATCAGCAGAATTAAAACAAAAACTTCAAAAGTTAATAACTTTTATTCTGTATTTCCTTTTAATGCAAGTTTTATATGTTTTCTGATCCAAATTTCATAACCTTTTCAAATATTCAATTTGTGTTCTGTTTTGAATTTTCAAAATGCAATTTAAATTCAAATCCAAATAATTCAAATGCCATTTGTAATAATTCATAAATAATTCATACTATTTCCAAATAATGCAAATAAAATATGTTTTCCATACCATTTTGCATAACCTATTCAAATATAAAAGTTGTTTTCTGGTTTGAATAATTTAAATTGCCTAAACATTTTAAATCTTGTTTAATTCAATTAAAACTTGTTTAATATTGTTTAATTCATAATTAAATAATCCAAAGTCCAATTTCAATATATGAAACATGTAATTCAACTAAAATCTGATGTTCTTTTCAAATATAAACTTTGTTAATTGTTTTGAACACTTTAACTTGATGAAAACAACAATTGTTTGTGTGACATGTTTAAGTAACCAAATTTCCAAACTTAATAAAAATTTCCAAACTTGTTTTCTTCCTTTCCTTTGCACCTATTATTGTTATTTGTTGTTATCTTGTTATCATCATCATCCATGCATCATGCTAATCCACTTTCACCTATTGGTTAGTTGGAAAACAATTGTTTCAACCATAATTCCTGGGCTGTTCATATGCAACTCAACTTGCATATGGGTCCAATTAAATTGTTTATCTTGTCAACTAGTTTACCTTTATGCATCCTTAAACTTGTCATGCATCCATGTCTTGATCATGCTGGATCTTTTGCCGTAGTAGTAATTGTTGCATTCCGGTGTTTGTTCGAGGTTCGTTGCTTCTTCTCGGATAGGACGTTGAGATGATGTGAGCAACGACAAGTTCTGCTACCTTGCGGGATCTCAGGCAAGTATACTCACTTGCATGCCACATGGCTGCCTTTCATCACTTGTTACCGATTCTTTCCGTTGATTCTTTTCTGCTAGCCTTAGTGGTAGTTGTTTCTGTTACGAACCCATCACATGAATCCCTTAACCTTGATATTGCCTCACCTCCATACCTACAGCCTTTGTTTGTGCCTGTTCTTATCTAGCATGCTTAGGGTTGCTTTTGCTCGAGCCTGTTGTCGGTTACTTCTTTTACTATCGTGCTATTATTGTTGTTACCGTACCGGGGGCTCGAATGTTAATCAATCAATCCTGTTAATGCTGCTGTTAATAATAGATTTGATGATAAGGCACCGGCAGGAGGCCCTTCGTGGTTTTGAGGCCTGCTAGTGTCGACCCTAATAGGAAAAGGGTCTTGTCTACTGATCCATGATGAGCGCACTACCCGCATTTGGGGAGTATGGGCTCCCCCTCAGTTTGACCCGATTCGCATCTCGTCCAAATCGCCTCATTTAGTTCGGGTTTTCCATTTGCTGCATGCATGATCTTGCGAGCCCTTGGTACCCGGGTGGAACTTTCGTAGTCGGCATATAGGGGGACACGGTCTTAGAGTGCTATGAGGGTCCATTTTCTTCTGGGCCCGAGTAGCCGTGCGCCCAAGGTGCTTTGGGCTTGATGCGAAGAAGGGTTGGATTGTGTTGAGTGCCCCGCTTGGTGGGAGGCATCCCATCTGGCGGGACATTCATGAGTGTACGGCCAAATTGGTGCAACCCTGCAGGGATAATCTTCTCGAGAAGCCGTGTTTTCCGCGGTTATGGATTACTTGGTGAAAGTACTGGCTAACAAGTACTCAGGACAACTTCAACATAATGATCAACCATGTTTCACCCAATGATTAACGAATTGACTAGTAATAGGTTATTCACACAATAACTTGACTCATCTTTAATACCACGGTGTGAGTTATCCTTGGATTGCTTCTTTGGCTAAAGGGGCGAGATCCAGGATGGGTTTGTTTGATGTTATCTTTCAGTTGGTTACTATCACTCGATCTTATCTCCTTTCTGATAGTTGGAAGTAATAGAATCTCTGTAGTTGGTTAGTGCAGCCTGTTGTCGCTTGTTTGCAATAACCCCTTCCTTTCCGTTGATCCTAAAGTATTTGTATCTTGTGATGACTGGCTACGCCGGTAACTTGTGAGTATGGGTTTTATCCCCCTTGCCAGTACTTAACCGTACTGACCCACGAATCTCTTTCGTGGCTGCAAATTCCAACTTGCAGTCAACAGGTTTGAAGTCTGACGACGTTAGCTTGGGAATCCCTCCGGCTTGGCCTGGGCAGGGATTGGACGCTCTCGGTTATCTTCAGGACTCTTAGTCCAATTTGGATCTTGTCCGTAGCCGGACGTTTGTTTCTTCCGCTGTTATTTGGATCTTTGTAATGTATCAGTTGTATCCCTGGCTCGTCTGAGTCATCTTGTATCTATCTGCTGCTGTTGTAATTGTGGATTATTCGTGAACTATTGTAATGTTATCATAAATGGCAACCTGGAATCGGTTATTATGCGGATTTGGCGGGAATGCTGAAATCTGCATAGTGTCCGATCTCGGGGCGTCACACGTGGTGTCGCTGATGCTGCCGCCGCCAAGAGGTTCTCCCAGAGGACAAAGGGGTTCACCAAGGCCGAGGACCTCCTCCTGTGCAAAGCATGGAAAGAGTTGTGCACATGTCCAATAATCGGTGCCGAGCAGAAAGGGACCATCTTTTGGAAGAGTTGCCACGCATACTTCCGCGAAGAACGACTCATTTGCGAAAAACCATTTGAAAATGACCGGAATGAAATCTCTCTATCCAAAAGATGGAGCTTCATTCAATCAGAGGTGAACAAATTTTGTGGCTCCTATGATCATATTTTTGCTCGGCCCGTGAGTGGCATTGGGGTGATGGACCTGGTATGATATATCCTCCATTGCACATGTCTAGTTCCCGATATGCACATTTCTTGCTTTTATGGATCCTATGATTATGTTTGCGACGGGTGTAGGTACTTCAAGCACTTGAGACCTTTAAGGCCCAACATGGGGAGAAGGCATTCACCTTGACCCATTGTTGGCAAGATCTCAAGGATAATCAAAAGTGAAAGAACCTTGTAATCCTACTCCGAAAAGGTGGGACCGAGGTGGTCGATCTTGATCTCGCGTTGGCGAAGAGGCCAAGGGGGAACAAGAGCACCATGATAAAGATAAAGCGAGATACTTCAACGATCGCCTTGGAACACACCTTGAAAGTGTTCATCACCTAAAAGGAGAAGAGCACCAAGAAGAAGGGCGAGAGGGAGAAAGAGAAGCGCCGAGAAAGGGAGGAGAGGGACTAAAACTTCCACGAGCTCGAAAAGAGGAAGATGGAGCTCGATGCGATGAAGGTCGAGGTGGAGCTGACCAACGCCAAGACAAGGGCAGCCGAGGCCGAGCTCAAGGCACAAGAGGTCGAGGCCGCGATCATGACCACCAACTTGACGAACTTGACCCCCAAGGATGAGGGCCTGGGTCGAGAAGAAGCAACAGTACTACATGGAGAGGGATGCTTGATCATCTCCTCGGTCCTATTTTGTGTTGTGCATGAACATTGGCCAGGACACACCCGGGCTTGCACGGCACAATTATTTTGGGTACTATGTAGAATGTCAATGGGCATTCTATTCTTTTGGATACTATGAAATTAATTCATCTATCTAGTTTGTATTTTGGTGCAAACTGAGGGAATGATCTACCTGAAGCGGGCGGCGACGCGTTGGATTCACTCGCGTGGAGACGGACATAAGCCGGATGACCATCCGATTCTTCACCCAAAACGGATGAAAACGGACCGCGCGTCGGTGCTTTGGTGTTGCTCTTGGGATCAATCGAGAGTTGACCGTACATGACAGCCATGACGCAACGCGCCGGCCGTGGGTGATCGCGCGCACGCAACGAGAAATCTTGGGGGCTACTGTCAGATATATACCGAATAGGGGTATATCAGATGGTAGTCAAAGTGCCGGATTACCAGGGTGGCCCAAGCGGTAGTGAGCTGTGGTCCATTGGGCGGCCCAGTAACCCGACGCACAGAAGCTGGATTCTAGAAGGACCCGGATCACGGCCCACGTGATATGGCTTGGAGGAGAAGACGGATTCCTTACTTTCCAAGTTATAGTTACCGTAGTCTTCTAGGTTTCCTATTCTGTAAGCCCTAATCTGGCTGTTATATAAAGCCGGACGGGAGATAAGTTTGATAACGAATAACAGAGAAGAAGATATAGGCTAACTCGCCGGGAAGTTGATCCTCTGCGAATAGTTAGATCCAGGCTTTAGTCCTGATTAGTGAGAAGTGCAGGAGTAGGCACGTCGTACTGTCGCGACGTACCGAACCTGGGTAAATCCTGTATTCACTGTTCACCACGCGATCCCGTTACCCCACGTCTCTACCGTAGTCTCATGGCACCCCCGTCTATGAAAACTACTACGATGTCTCGACAGTTGGCGCCCGCCGTGGGGCAAACGGCGTCAGGCGTGAAGTTCCGATCTGGGATACTCGGCGGAATCGGAAGATCAATCACTGTCGGAAGCCTGGAGTTCGACGACGACGTCGGACGCTTCCTCGACAACGGATCCTACATACCGGCGCAAAACCACCTGGTAAGTGCCTGCGTGTTACCGATCGGATCTGCTAACATCTTTATCGGACTAACTGCAGAAGCAATGGGGTTTTGCGGTGGAAGCAAATATTTCCCACCCGCCCTATACCCAGTCAAAGATGACTATGATACCGGATTCTGCTCAGATCGCCGATAAAAAAGTGATACACACTTTATCGGCATGGTGCAATCCGAAGTCGCTGAAAACACGGATGACGGAAATCCCGTGCAAGAGGCAGATAACAACGCACCCGTCAGAGAGGCGGAAGATCCGACACCCGTCAACATGACGATAAACTCGGAAGCTGACTCTGTACTAGCCGCCATTGAGGCGAGATTAGAATCAGAAACCGGATCAGATGATTTTGATTCCAAAGACGAAGACGCGGACGCCTTCGAAAGGAAAGTTAAATCTTTTCAAGAGGAATTCCATGAAGTACTAATGGCGAAACCGGCTGATACCACGGACACCGGCAGCCAGGAAAGCCCTAAAACTCCTCCGCCAGAGGAAGAGAGAGAAGACGGAGAAACTTCTCCGATATTTCCTAATGTAAAGGAATTGACAGAAGATGAGCCTGTCAAAAAGCCTCCCTCTTCCAAGAAGAAGCACCGTGCTGCTAAGAAGCTCCAATACAAAATCCGGAAGAAAAAAATCAGCTGATCTAGCTGATGAAAACCTGGAAGTAGGGGATGCTAGCGGAACAAAGCCTGCGGAGAAGAAAATCAAAGAAATCCTTGCTCCGCCAATGACGGAACAAGAAGAACAGCAGCTATTGCAAACGCCAGTGGGATTAAACGAACCCCCTGAGATGCTGGAAGCAAGGAGATGAGCTTTCCAACGGCAACATCAACATCTGCTCAGATCTTGTGAACACCTCCAAAAAACCCAGGATGACATTAAGCTCATGAAGGAAGAAATCGAGGAGTACGAGAGAAATAATAGATCTGGCATTAAACCTACAAGGTTACCCGGAATCGTAAGACCGGAAGTACTGCCGCCAAAGGAAAGGTTTCACAACCCATCTTGGCAAAAGCAGGTAAACGGCAAAGATGCCAGAGGCGAACCAATATACAAAACCGCAGCAGAAAACGCGGAAGCAGCGTTCGCCATCCTGACCAATGAAATGTACTCCAATGGTGAAAAACTTCAAGGGGTGTATGATTTCCTAGGAAAAGCATTGCAACAATAGCAGCGGGGCCAAGAGCGATCAGGAAGGCTGCATGATAACTCCGCCCTATACAAAACAGCTACTTGCGCCGCTGGAGCACCTGGACCAGAGGAACCTGGAGATTCAGACAATTCAAAGGATAAAAAAGAGGATCCGAGAAAAGACAAGAAAAACCCCGATAATAGGGATGAAGCGTCCCGAACCAGATCCCATCCCCCGAAAGGTGGACTCAAACCCCACGATCGGGAAGAAAAATACCGGAATGACGGCAAAACAATGCCACCTCCGAGAAACCCAGCTGAGAAAGCCGGAAGATACGATATACCTCACAGACGTGAGAGATCCCGGACACCTCCTAAGGATAAAGAAAGGCACAGGATCAGGACTCCGCCTAATCCTAAAGGGCGTGATCATGGAAGAGATAGACACAATCCCGGAAAACCGCGTCCGCGCAACAATGGAAAAGAAAGGAGTAGATCCCCTTCTGTCCATTCAGCTGGAAGATATTCCGCACACATTGATAGAGCGGAAAAGGATGATCTATACTTTGGTCCTAAGTGTTTCACTGACAGGATCCGAAGGATAACCCTGCATTCTGGCTTTGCCAAAGTCGGTCCAACGTACCAGAAATACATCGGCAGCACAAACCCGGACACCTGGCTCTCAGACTACTATACAGCCATCCAGATCAACAATGGGACAGACCTGGAAGCTGTCAAGTTTCTTCCCCTAATGCTACTGGACGGAGCCAGAGATTGGATCAATGGATTACCATCAAGAACTGTCGACAGCTGGGATGATATGGCTAGAGTATTTACTCAGCATTTCCGGGGAACGTACAAACGCCCGAACAGCATCAACCAGCTGAACCGTTGCACCCAATTCGAGGATGAAACATACGTGGATTTCATCTCCAGATGGACGGCAATGAAGAATAGTTGTTCTGGAGTAACTGACGTACAAGCAATGCATGCTTTCGTCAATGGCCTAAAACCCGGACTTTGTACCGTTCATGGTTGGTTCCAAACAGCACAAAGATCTCGGATCAATGCTTACAACCGCCAACGAACACGCTGCAGCCGAAGACGACATCAGAGCAAGAGGAGGCAATATCGAATCACTGATACTTGCCAAGAAAACTCCTCGTTCTGACAAAAAAGGAACTCCAGAAACAACGACAAAACCCAAAGAGGTCAACATAGCCTTTGGAAGTGAAAAAGGGAATAAGTGGAAAGGACGCAGTCCAGATCCAATCAACTACACTCCAGAGGAGTGGGAGAGGATTAAGTCGGAACCCTATGTCCACCATTCACAATTTGGGAAACCCACCCACAAAAACGCGCAATGCCGGCTGAATAAGCACATGAAAGGCAGTGCAGGATCCGGAAATAAGGGGAAGGGTTCCAAAAGGAAACCCGCCAAACAAAAGCCAGAAGCTGACAAAGAAGACAATGAATCGGACACTGATGAAAAAATTCAGGAACAACAGCGAAAGGGCGAACCCAAATTTCCGAGAGTTGATGGAGAAGCAATGCTAACATTCCTAGCAACTCCGTCAACAAAGGTGGCCAAAAGAACACTTCGAGAAATAAACGCGGTTGTTCCGGCAAACCCGAAATTCTTGAAGTACTCGAACACACCAATTACCTGGGATCAGTCTGATCATCCCAGGAATATCCCTGAACCCGGCACACAAGCTCTTGTCGTAAGCCCTATTGTCCAGAACACTAGGCTAAGAAGAGTGATGATGGATGGAGGATCCAACATTAACATAATGTACCTGGATACACTGAAGCATCTGAAGATTTCCGAGTCCCAGCTCAATTACAGCAACATACGCTTCCATGGCATTGTTCCTGGCAGACAAGCACGATCCCTAGGAGAAATTTCCCTAGATGTCACCTTCGGAGATAAAGATCACTTCCGGTAGGAAAAAGTATCCTTCGAAGTAGTGCCGTTCGAAAGCGTGTATCACGCAATACTCGGACGTCCAGCTTTCGCCAAATTCATGGCAAGATCCTTTTATATCTATAACAAGCTGAAGATGCCAGGACCCAAAGGAGGAGTAATCACCATAGCCGGTGACTTCAAGCTGGCAAACGAGTTGGAGAAAGAAAACGCCCTTTGCGCTCAGAGGGTCATAGCAAAGGAAGAACTGAAGGAATTAGCCAAGGAGGTATCGCCGACAGAAATGCCGGCAGGAAAAGAAACTCGGAAGCCAACAAACAGCTTCAAGGCGTCTGAGAATACAAAACAGGTAATCCTAGATCCCAAAGATCCGACAAAGTTCGTCGTCATAGGGACTGGGACGACTGACAAATAGGAAGGCGAGCTCATCAAGTTCCTCCGTGAGAACTGGGATATTTTTGCCTGGTGTCCAGCTGACATGCCAGGCGTACCCATGGAACTTGCTGAGCACCAACTCAAGGTAATTCCAGGATCAAAACCCGTCAAACAAGGTCTCCGTCGATTTGACGGAAGAAGACGGAAGGCTATTGGCAAGGAAATTATCCGGCTTTTAGCAGCAGATTTCATCCAGGAAGTAATCCACACTGAATGGTCTGCAAATCCGGTATTAGTACGGAAGAAAGACACTACTGCTCTTAGAATGTGTATAGATTACACAGGCTTGAACAAATTGTGTCCGAAAGATAGGTTCGCGTTACCGCGAATCGATCAAATAATAGATGCCACTGCAGGCTCTGAGCTTTTGTGCTTTTTGGACGCATACTCCGGGTACCACCAAATACGCATGAAAAAGGAAGATCAAATTAAGACTTCTTTCATAACCCCATACGGGACGTACTATTATGTAACCATGCCATTTGGCCTGAAGAACGCAGGTGCAACCTACCAGCGTTGCATGCAACGTTGTTTGCATAGTCAGATTGGCAAAAACGTCCATGTTTACGTGGACGATATTGCTGTCGTAACCAAGGAAAAAAATACACTCCTTGAGGATCTGTGAGAAACTTTCGAAAACTTGCGCACCTACAAGATGAAGTTAAATCCATCTAAGTGCGTATTCGGGGTTCCCTCAGGAAAACTTCTGGTTTCATCGTTCTCACAGAGGAATAGAGGTTAACCCGGAAAAGATCAAAGCCATCTTGAACATCTCGAAACCTACGTATGTAAAAGATGTCCAAAGATTGACGGGTTCCGCCGCTGCCGTCAGCAGATTTATTAGTCGGCTGGGGGATAAAGCCTTACCACTCTACAAGTTGCTGAAAAATCCCGACAAGTTCGAGTGGACAGAAGAGGCTGATGCAGCGTTAACCCAGTTAAAGGAAACTTTGATGAAAGCTCCGATTTTGGCATCCCCAAAAGACGAAGAACCTATGTTATTGTACCTCACGGCTACAAACAGGGTTATTAGTGCGGTAATCGTTGTGGAGCGGAAGAAAGACGAACAAAGCATACCAGACCAGCATCCGGTATATTACATAAGTGAAGTTTTCTCCGAATCCAAACAAAGGTACCCACACTATCAAAAACTGGCATATGGTGTATTTTTCGCATCTAGAAAACTGCGCCATTACTTCCAATGGCATTCCATAACGGTGGTATGTAAATCACCACTAGGGGACATTATAAACAATGCGGAGGCAACTGGTCGAGTAGCCAAATGGGGTATCGAACTAGCAGCCTTCGACATTAAGTATCAGCCAAGGACGGTAATAAAATCCCAGGTTTTGGCAGATTTTGTCGCCGATTGGACGGAAGCAATGGAGAAAACACCAATGACAGAGTCTGAATACTAGATCATGCACTTTGACGGGTCCAAGATGAAGGAGGGCGCTGGCGCTGGTGTAGTCTTAAAATCCCCTAAGGGAGACACAATGGAGTACGTATTGCAAATACACTTCAACGCCAGTAATAACGTGGCAGAATATGAAGCTTTGCTTCATGGCTTGCATATTGCAAAAGAAATATGAGTGAAGCGCATCTTGTGCTATGGCGATTCGGATTTGGTACAGCATCAGCTTAATCAAACCTGGGACGCCAAAAGCCCTATAATGGCCGAATACCGGAGAACGGTGGACGAGTTCGCCATCTATTTCTTTGGATTCGAAGTACTCCACATCAAAAGGGAGGAAAATTGGAACGCGGATGCGTTAGCCCGCATGGGATCAGAAAGGGTAAAAACCTTACCACCAGGTGTATTCGTCCAGCATTTGCACGAGCCATCCATAAAAGGTGGAGATGTTGATTATCCTCTGGCTTTCGAATCAATTGAAGTTATGCTCGTCAAACCGGACTGGACAATTCCATATCTAAACTTCTTAGTCAATCAGAAGTACCCGGAGGGATCAGACGAAGTCTTGCAAAGACAAATACAGCGACAATGCAAAGGATACGTGGTAATTGACAATTGTCTATACAAACGCAGTACTTCCGGAATTTTTCAGCGGTGTATCTCACCAGAAGAAGGACGAGAAATACTGGAAGAAATCCATGCCGGAGATTGCGGACATCATGCTCAATCAAAAAGCATAGTTAAAAAAGCATTCCGCGCTGGGGTTTTCTGGCTAACAGCCAAGACAGATGCTGAGCACATAGTTAATACGTGCGCTGGGTGTCAATATTACGCCAAGCAGACTAATTTGCCGGCCCAAGCACTCAAAACTATCCCCATTACATGGCAGTTTGCGGTCTGGGGGTTAGATATGATGGGACCGTTCAAAACTGCAAGAGGTGGACTTACACATCTACTCGTAGCAGTGGATAAGTATACCAAATGGGTGGAGGCCAAACCCATCAAAAAGCTGGATGGTGCAACTGCCAGAAATTTCATCATTGACTTAGTAATAAGATACGGCGTTCCACACAACATAATAACCGACAACGGGACAAATTTCTCCATTGGGGAGTTGGCAAAATATTGCCGACAAACGGGAATTCGCCTAGATCTCGCATCTGTGGCACACCCGCAATCCAATGGACAGGTTGAGAGAATGAATAGCTCAATCTTGCAAGGAATACGCCCAAGACTCGAATCTCCTCTTCACAGAGCAGCTGGAGCATGAGTAGAAGAGTTACCTTCCGTACTTTGGAGTATTCGAACAACGCCAAATAGGTCAACTGGGCAAACCGCGTTCTTCCTAGTTTATGGTGCGGAAGCTATTCTTCCAACGGACATGATCCATGACAGCCCAAGAGTGCAAGAGTTCGATGACTCAGATGCCGAAGAAGCACGAAAGGATGCCGTTGATCTCTTAGAAGAGGAACGAGAGCTTGTGCTTCAACGATCCGCCATCTACCAGCAAAGTCTGCGACGTTACCATAGTCGGAAAATCAGGCATCGTTCTTTTAAAGAAGGTGACCTAGTGCTGAGACTGGTGCAGCAAAGGAAGCACAAATTAGCCCCAGTTTGGGAAGGACCATTTGTCATAAGTAAAGCCATGAAGAATGGATCGTATTATCTTGTCGATATTCGAGATACGGAAGTCGATCCCGAGAAGCCGAATCGCAAAAGAAAGAGAAAGATAGATGTTGAGCTAGGAGAGACAAAGAGGCCTTGGAGCATCCAGCAGTTACGTCCCTTCTATACTTAGTTCAATTTCTATGTAAACATCTTTTGAGATCATCAAATAAAGTTGTCGGAATTCTGATATCCATGTTTTTACAAGTTCATTATAGTACAAAGCATGATTCCACCTTATCTATTTCCCAATGATCTTACAAAATACTCAATGTTAACCCGAATTGTGCCTGCGTGCTCGGCGTTAAAAAACTGAATGATTTATCAGCCTGATAACGGCTAAAGGAAACTCGGATTGTGCCTGCGTGCCCAAGTTTCAAAAAATTCCTTACCGTTCTTTAAGCATTATCTGATTGCGTATATGTTGGGTCACTGGAACTAGTTAGTAAGAATGCCTTTAGTATGATCCATGTTTCCAAGTTAAAACTGATTGGTTATACCCAGTTACTCGGCATGACGCTTCATAATGCTATTGAGCCATTTCAAACACTAAGGACAGTTAAAACATATACGCCAGAGAACTTAGAAGATAAAGGAATAGTAAAACCCGAAAATCTTGCAAGGAATTTCATAATTCAAAGCTGCAAAAGGCGGAGTTCTTGTTTCGACAAACGGAATAGAAGCATTACAATATGAATTACATTGTAAAAATAGTGCTCCTATTATACAAATCCACCATCCAGGTCAAGTGCAGTCCTTCAAGCATCCGAGTCCTCTTCGCTGCTATCATCCTCGGGGGCTGCAGGAACCTCTTCTTCTGGATAGGTGATGGAAATGTTAACCATAGAGGCAATCTTGGTGGCGTGACCTATGATTTCATCAAAGATGGTGGTTCGCTGATTTTCTGTATATCCTTGAGGGATACCGGATGCCACACGCCAAGATTTCGCACCAGGGTAATGCAGACGCATAAGGCCGAGAGCCATGCGCGCACCACCTCGTGCAGCAGAGCGTAGGATGGATTCCTTCAACTCCGCAAGATCCATGATGGCACCCGGAAGTTTGTAAACCTCCGAGAATTCTATAGTACTTGTGGGAAGGAACTTGTTAATCAACTGCATTCCCGCATTTCTGATTGCGTTCCATACCTCCCCAAATGCTCGGATTTTCTCAATCCGAGAAATTCCTGGAAAATTTCCTGTTTTTTCGAAAAAAGCAACCAAAAAAAAAAGGTTAGGCGACAAAACACGGAAAATAAGACATGGAGAAATCGGTAAAAGGAACTAACTTACCAAGAACCTTGTCGATTTCGGTGCCTTCTTTCATGCGCGGGAATAACATACTTTCCAAATCATTGATAATACACTTATCTTCCGCCGCCTGCAAAGAAGCCTTGGATTGAGCAATCCCAAGGGCCAGATTACTGGCTTCCAGGTTTTCTTGAACTTTCATAAGCTCCTTACGAAGGTTCGAGTTTTCCTCACGGAGCCGAGAGGCATTGATGACGTCCTCAGCTAATTCTTTGGCTTTAGCTAAAGCAACTGGAGGGCAAGAAAAATATTCCGAGTTTGCAAGAATTCGGGAAAAATTTCCGGATAAACAATGCAGAGAATAAATACCTGTTGTTTCTGATAACTGTAGCTGAGATGATGCCAACTCGTTGTTTTTTAACTCAATAATAGATTCAAGGGTTCTAACTTCTTCATTCTTGATGTTAAGCTTGTTAAAAACTTCTAAGTTTATGGCATCAGCAGAATGCTGCAACACGGAAATGAAAGCCAAATGCTTAAGTATGAACAAGCATAGTAAGAAGCATTAAGAAGAAGCCAGGCTTTCAACTTAATGCTTGGGGGCTAGAAGTATTACCTGGCTCATTTCTCGCAAGTTTGAAAAAGTCTCGTTGAATTCTTTTGCATAGTCCGAGAAAATAATCCCAACGTGATGAAGGCCATTTTGTATGACCTGACGAGATGAAAATACGAAATCATTGCGAACAATTAATCCGCCTTGTGGCCAAGGGCGAATCACAGGGGCAGGAGCGAAGAATTTCTTAGCCTCTGGACGAATATATCCTAGGTCGTCGAATGGTTCTTCCTTTATCCGGATATTGCTGTCCAAATTGGAGATGGGTTCGTTTCCAACAGATGACCGGAGATTTCCACCCGTCTGTGTTTCCGTTCTCCCCCTCACGCTCGTGGTTGCAGAAGAAGATTCTTCTTTGATAACAGCTTTATGTTTCTTCAACTTCTTTGTCTTCAGAGGAGTTAGGGCAAGGCTGAAAGGAGAATATCCGAGAAATAAAAATCTTGAAGAACCAAAGGAAAATGATAACTAGGGAAGCTCCAGTAAAATACCTGGAGGTGGCGATGGGAATTCCGTCAACAGTTACCGTTTTCCCGAAAGTCACGTGCCTTTTGCGTTTCCGATCATTATAAAAGCTAGCATGTAATTCGCTAAGCTCGATGTCGGAAGCAAGATCAGCTCCTTGAAGTTCGTCGAACTAGGAAAGAATTAACATTATGTTGAAAGTCGGAGAAAGAAGTTAATCTGAAGAAAACCCGGAAGCAAGGAAAGTATAAATACCTTAGAGGCCAGATTTTCCACGTGATAAATCGCCAGACTTTCTTCAATTTGATCGCTGGTGGCGACCAGTTGGTTAAGCCGCTTTATAAAATCATTCTTGGTATAAGCCTTATCTGTCCCCCTCATGCTATCTTCTGGCCCTTTGTATTCGCAAAGGAGCCGGGAACAAAAGGAAAGAGGTTGAATACGGCGTCCAAACCAACATAAAACGGTATCCTTCCCAGTTAAAGAAGGCTGAGAGGAAGTAAGCTTGGCGATACGTCGTTTTATCTTCATCAGGTTTTCCGGCAATGTTTGTACTGCTGCAACTGTCCAACTCTCTCGAGGGATGGCGGCGGAATTAACAAATGCAGGAACCCCGGTTTCCTTACCAGGGAATGGGATGTCCTGATGGTAAAAGAAAGAACCTAGCCAAGATTGGGCAGGTTCCGGCATTTTTATCTTTGGGTACCAATCTTCTCTGAACTTCCGAAGGGTGAAAGATATAGTTCCGCAGATAGGAGAAATACCTTCTGTGATGTTATGTTTTACCTCAAAGCAATATTGCCAAAAATCTAGACTAGGAGTTATCCCGAGATACCCTTCAAAAAGGGCTTGGAAACTAGCTAGATAGAGGATGGAGTTTGGAGTAAGATTATGTGGCTGGACGCCATAATAGTTAAGGACGTCTAAGAAAAAGGCGGAAGGAGGTAAACCCATACCTCTCGCGATGTGAGAGGTAAGGAGGACGCGTTCCCCGTCTTTTGGTTTGGGCTCGAATTCACCTTCCGAGTTCCGCCATTTGCCTTTAACTATTAATCGTTCCCTTGCCATTAAGGAGGGGAAGAGGAATATTGCTCGAACTCCAGTTGCCGACAAATTCCGTTTCTTCGTTAGCTCCGGCAGCGGCGAGCTCGTCGCTGAGAAGCGTGATTTTCTCTTCTGCCGTCTCGGGAGCGAACGGCGGAGAAGGCGCGGAGCTTGTGCCCGCAAGATTCGCGGCGCCGGAAGGATCACCTCCGCTCGCCGCAGAAGCCGCGGTCTTTTCCGGCTCACCGCCGGCGTGCGTCGGGGAGCCTAGCTCTGGATCTAGGTCGTTGATGATTTCTTCGATGGTGTGCGCGGCGGAATGAGCGGGAGAAGGCGGTGAGGATGCCATTGGGTGGCGGCGCGGTTCGTCTCCGGTGATGCCCTGGGTGCGGTGTGCGCTCGGGAACGGTTCTTCGCTCGCGTGCTTGTGCGCAGCAATGGCGTGGAGAGTGAGAGAGCGGAAGGGATTCAGCGAGGACGAAGGCGACTACTTATAGCCGGAAATCCGTCAAGATGCGTGCCAACGGCTATTTTGACCGTTGGATGATCAACGCGTGTCACTCGCCGGAAAATCCGGGAAATGAAACGACAGGGTAATGATGGTTATCTCCTCGTTTCCCGTGAGAATCTGTCAGAGATACGTTACTGGGTTTCCCGCGTGAAACCCAAACGACCCTTACGTCAGCATGATTAAAGCGCTGACGTAGGAAGTTCCTTCTCCGCAAAGGATCGTGAGAGAAAAGCCGGATTTTCAGGATTCCGAGTTTCACGTTACCATCTCTTTCAAAGAAGAATAAGAAGAATCAAGACTGCTGATCGAAATTTCCCGGACAAAGCACATTTGGCGAAAGACGGCGAATCAGAGTTTTTATCCTTCTTGGGGGCTACTGTCGGATATATACCGAATAGGGGTATATCAGATGGTAGTCAAAGTGCCGGATTACCAGGGTGGCCCAAGCGATAGTGGGCTGTGGTCCATTGGGCGGCCCAGTAACCCGACGCACAGAAGCCGGATTCTAGAAGGACCCGGATCACGGCCCACGTGATCTGGCTTGGAGGAGAAGACGGATTCCTTACTTTCCAAGTTATAGTTACCGTAGTCTTCTAGGTTTCCTATTCTGTAAGCCCTAATCTGGCTGTTATATAAAGCCGGACGGGAGATAAGTTTGATAACGAATAACAGAGAAGAAGATATAGGCTAACTCGCCGGGAAGTTGATCCTCTGCGAATAGTTAGATCCAAACCTCACATTGTAATTCTATATCCAGGCTTTAGTCCTGATTAGTGAGAAGTGCAGGAGTAGACACGTCGTACCGTCGCGATGTACCGAACCTGGGTAAATCCTGTATTCACTGTTCACCACGCGATCCCGTTACCCCACGTCTCTACCGTAGTCTCATGGCACCCCCGTCTATATGAAAACTACTACAATGTCTCGACAGACACGGCGGTGTACCGCACCGGCTTATTTTGCAAATTCAACTGTACAAGATCCCGCGAACCAACCTGTGGTTGGATGGTTAGAAGGGTGGTTGTATCCCCAGCCCACCAGAATTCAAAATCACAGGTTTGACACTTGTATCATTTAGACGAAATATTCTTTCAGTGCGATGCGAGTGTGTGCGTGTTTTTGTGAGCGCTTGCGTTTGTACTGTGTTTCTCGGAAAAAAAAAACTGTACAAGATCCCCAGTTATGTTTATTTCGCAAATTCAACTGTACAAGATCCCCAGTACGTACGGCGGGCGGTGATCACTTAACCGCGTTTAACTAGGTCGTACGTAGTACTACTAGTACTAGTGTCCCAGACTAATTAAACAAGTTCTCAGTGCAGCTAGCAGTCCACGGATTCTTCTACCTCGGTCGACCTAGCAAGCGGGAGTGATAGACTAGTCGTCTCATGTATAGGCAAATTTTTTTTAAATAATACGTTTTTTATAATTAATTCGGAGAATAATACGCGGAAAAAATAAATTCCAAATCTAGAATCCAATCGGGTACTAGACAGCCGATTGGAGCTAGTCGAACACCTGCCGCCCGATAGCCCCTAATCGGCCACGTGCCGCCCGATTACTGGGCGGAACACGTCACGGTGCCGCTGTCGGGCGGGCCGGCGGGCCCACGCCTGCAATCGGCTGCGCCCCAACCGTCAGTCAGCATATGTGCCCGCGTCGCGGCCTCCTTCTTCCTCCTCCCTTCCTCTTGCTCTGTTCTTCCTTGCCCTCCCTCTTGAAGCTCTAACTCAAATTAATCCAGCCATTTGAACCGATTTGCTGCCCATTTTTCTCCATAAATCGGTTAGAGGGAAGGTAGGGAGAGTAATGCTGGCTTGATCTCCTGATTTGATAGCTTGTGGGGGTGGTTTTGATGGTGGATTGTGTGATGGTGGTGGCATGAGTTCATGGAATGGTGGTGGTGGTGGTGACGGTGGTGGAGTGCTAGCTGTTGCTGTGTCGGTGACTTCACGCGGTCTGTAGAAGCACGCTTCAAGGGTAAGAATCCGCCGACATTTCTTAGTTTTTGTTTGTTCGTATATAATTTTTTAGACGCGGGCAAATATTGTAATTGTTTGCGGTAGTGATGTGCGAATAATAGTTCGCTGATGTGTGCATATTTAGTTAATTAATAGATGCGTGAAAAAAATTAGTACGCACGCGGATATGTACTAATAATATTGTGTAGTACTATTGTTTGGATATTCGGAAATATGCAGTAAGAATATATATTGAATATTCTTAATGATGTTGAATACTTTTATAGGTCAGCAGTAATGTCCGAAATAGTGAAATTCACTTTTTGTTATGGGCCTGGTAATGTTCTGCAAACAGAGAGTGGAGTTGATCTTAGCGAGTTTGCATACATGGATGTACCACTACAAGACCCTAAAACATGGTCTGTTAGGCAGTTGAAAGATTGGTTGGCGCTAAGTTTTAGCCTCAATACTGATACACACACAGTCCGTGTCGAGGCATTATGGACCCGGTCAAAAATAAATTTGCAGTGGTATTTGAGACCCATAGAGCGGGACAGTCAGTGGTTCGGCTGGATAGAAGGATGCCAAAAAAGGGATGTTAATCCTGTTGCCCTATTGACCGTCGTACTTAAGGAGGTTATCGGTCCTGAAGGCGAGGTACCTTATGAAGCTGGGGAGAGTAGTGAAGGTTATGATCTGTCAAATATGGGGGGAGATGGCTATGAAACAGGGCAGAATAGTCATGCAGGAGGAGCAGATGGTACCGATGGTAATGAGAGTGGCGATGCAGATGGTGACGAGGTTGATGGTCACATGCAGAACATGATGGCAGATGAGGACGTAGATGGTGATAGTGATCTCGGCTGGATGAGCATACTCTTTGGGCCATGTCCCCGAGGGTTTCCAGAAGACAACCGCCACGCTAATTGGATCCTTAACACAATATCAAAGGGCAAGACTGGTGCCGCATCAAAGGGGAAGGGTGACAACGCATCAAAGAGGAACAATGGTGGCGCATCCAAAGGGAAGACTGCTGACACATCGAAGGGGAAGAGTGGTGGCGCATCCAAGACTGTTGATGATGACAACAGTGACGATGACTTTACGCCCAGAAGTGTGGCTAGGTTTAAGGCTATGTGTAAGCGTGCTGGTTCATCAAAAGCCGTAGCAGATGAAAACAGTGATGACGACTTCATGCCTCCAACACGAACACGTGGGAGAGCAAAGTGAAGTCGTCGAGTTGAATTAGTTTTCTTTATGCACTACTTAATGCAGTATTGGTTGTAATGTAAAATTATTTTCCTCCTTGCAATGAACCCGGATTTCTTCCTCCAAAACAATTTTTATTCGTACATGCCCGGTAGCGGACAACGAGTAGTTCGACTAATTACCGGAAAATTGGGAGGGACAAAGTGCCGTGAGGTAGGGCAAAAAAAAAAAAAAAAAAAAGACTAATTGGGCGCGGTGTGGCCGATAGCAATCTGCACCAGCCGATTGCTCGCTGCTGACGTCACGCAGCAACCAATCGGTTGCCGCGCTGCCGATTGGAACTAATCGGCCATGACGTGACCGATTAGAACCTATCGGGTGGCTCCTACCCGATTGGATTCTAGATTTGGAATTTGTTTTTTCCGCGTATTATTCTCCGAATTAATTATAAAAAACGTATTATTTAAAAAAAATTTGCCATGTATAGAGCAGTACTTTCCTTTTTTTTTTTTTTTGCCCTCTTTGACGTATGCGCGATGGAGTCAAGACTTGGACAGCGCTCCTTGATTCGCGCTAGCATTATTTGTTCCGGCACGGAAACACGGGACGCTAAACACTAACCTGCTCCGCCGGCTTCATACCTCCCTGCAGTCCCAAACACACGAACAAGAAGACCCCCGGCCGCTAGCTCTTTTCTTGTCTGTGCCACTCTGTCTCTCTCGCCTAGCTACCACTACCAGCCGGCCGGCGTCGAGCGCGCGAGCGAGTTAAACGTCGATGCAACACGCGAAGCCTCTGTGTCGTCGCCGGAGAGAGAGATCACGGGCGCCGGCGCCACTCCAACGCTGTAGCCACAACCACCACCATCTGCTGGTGACCGTGGTCATCGTCGTGTGCCTGGCAGGGAGCAGCAATGTTCTTCGTCTAGCTGCAGCGGTGCCCGTGCGTCGTTTGGGTCCTTTGGGAGGAGCCACGGCCTCCTCGGTGGCCTACGACGTCGTCGTCGGCTCAAGGCCGGCACCAGAAGAAGCTGGGACGCCGACAAGCTCGCCGGCATCGCCGCCGTCCGCCGTGGGGTTCTACGACAGCGACAAGCGGCGCATTCCGAGCTGCCCCGACGCCCTCCACAACAGGTAGGATCGATATATACTCGGAGCTAGGCGCGCAGCTAGCTGGCCGGCGGCTAGCTAGCTAGCGACCACAGGAAAGGAACAAGGCGCATCACAATATATAAGATTCTTTGATTACTCTTGTTTGCCTCCATTTGTACAGCAGGCTCATGCATGAATAAATCGTCGCTGCTAATTCCAGTTATAGTACCATGCATACATGATTTTACATTGCTTGATGTTGGATGTTCATATTGAAAAGTTTCGGCCGTGCCAGAGATTCTTGAGTCCCGGCAGCATTCAGCCGTGAGCTGTCCATCGAGCTCATCACAGCTTGCTGTCATATCAATCCGTATTATTTCAGGGGAGCAACCTGTTAGCTTCCAATCCGTATTTATATATATCCTCTCGTGAACCTCTACATCGTGTACACTGCATCTACTCATGCATGCAGTTCCGTTCGAAATCAAGAGACTTTTACTGCTTTTGCAACCAGTATATGTATGTAACCAATTCTACCACGCGCGCACGGCACTACTCCTACCTGTATTTAGCATCATGGCGACCACGAGCAGTAACAGTGTATGTATCTGCTCTACAAACTCAACAATATAATATGGCATCTCAGGGGCCGCAAAGGCTCCACCATGGGATGATGGTTTTGTTTTCAGTGCACGTTAGGTCCACTCTGCTCACATGTAGAGGAACATGTCGGATCGACAAGCTTAATTAGATCTGAGCCAACCCAACTGATCAATGCACTACTATTGGAGCCAGCGAGAATCGACAAACAAATTAACTCTAGTAGCAAGCTGTTGCGCCGGTAGATAGATCGATGGTCCAGCTTCGATCGCTGATCCCCGTGCCAAATGACTATAGCATGACGCGTTTTATGTGTACTCCCTCCATTTTCTTTTACTCCGCATATTAGATTTGTTCAAAATCAAACTTGCAAAAGTTTGACGAACTTTATAGCAAAAATATATTCTAATACCAAATTAGTATCATTTGATTCACCATTTAATATATTTTCATATTATATCGATCTGGTATCATAACTATTTTTGTTGTAAAAACTTGGGCAAACTTTGTCACGTTTGACTTAAAGATAATTCTAATACGCGGAGTGAAAAGAAACGGAGGGAGTACATCAGTACAAATGAGATGCCAATTTGAGCAATTTTGGGATTGACAAATTGTAGGCCTAATGGCCTGCCACCCTTCTATGACATATAACGGGCCATGCATGGGCTATGTACTAGCCCGATGAAGGACTCAAAACAAGCAGAACATCTTTCTGGGCCTCCAGATTCTCAAGCATCCTTTGCCACACTCAGATGGATGTCCCCGACTTACCGGGGCCGTGCATTTCGGATCCGACGGTCCTCATGGTATTTCGCAAAGAAGATCTTGTATTTCGACAAAAAATCTATTCACCCCAACCCTTCCTTCCCCCCTCTCTCCCAACCCAATTATAAAATATGCCATAACAACACCAAAAAGTTTAATCCTAATCATTTCCCCACCCCATCTCAAACCGGCTCTCCTCTCACCTCCCGCATGGTTCCTCTCCTCCAGCTCGAGGCTGCTCCTATGGCGGCTTGGAGGTAGGCCGCGTCCATGGCGGCTCGAGGCACGTCTATGCTGGCTCAAGCTCGCACCCATGGACGCATGGAGGGAGGCCTTTCCCATCACGGCTTGGAGGTAGGCCACATCCATGGCGTCATCCGGCAGGGAGGGAGCTCGCGTCCATGGCGTCATCCGACGGGGAGGGAGGTCGCGTCCGCGGCGGGGAGGGAGGTGACCCCGCCGATCCAGGCTCCATTCCCCTTGATCTTGTTGTAGATTTTAGGGTTCATGTATATTCCATTTTCACCCGATTTGTTTTTGGATCTAAGATTTGTTCTTGATGTTTTTGGTAGAAAGTTGTAGGATCTGGTTTTTGTTGTTTGTAGAAACAACAAATCATACCTGTTCTTTTTTTTTCTAGATACAACAAACTAGATCCCCTCCTACATAATCATGGTGCTAGATGAGTAAAGCATGACGTGTTTTGTGTGTGCTCCCTCCATTTATAGCAAAAATATTATCTAATAACAAATTAGTATCATTTGATTCACCATTTAATATATTTTCATATTATATCGATCTGGTATCATAACTATTTTTGTTGTAAAAACTTGGGCAAACTTTGTCACGTTTGACTTAAAGATAATTCTAATACGCGGAGTGAAAAGAAACGGAGGGAGTACATCAGTACAAATGAGATGCCAATTTGAGCAATTTTGGGATTGACAAATTGCAGGCCTAATGGCCTGCCACCCTTGCTATGACATATAACGGGCCATGCATGGGCTATGTACTAGCCCGATGAAGGAATCAAAACAAGCAGAACATCTTTCTGGGCCTCCAGATTCTCAAGCATCCTTTTGCCACACTCAGATGGATGTCCCCGACTTACCGGGGCCGTGCATTTCGGATCCGACGGTCCTCATGGTATTTCGCAAAGAAGATCTTGTATTTCGACAAAAAATCTATTCACCCCAACCCTCCCTTCCCCCCTATCTCCCAACCCAATTATAAAATATGCCATAACAACACCAAAAAGTTTAATCCTAATCATTTCCCCACCCCACCTCAGACCGGCTCTCCTCTCACCTCCCACATGGTTCCTCTCCTCCAGCTCAAGGCTGCTCCTATGGCGGCCGTGTGGGAGGCCGCTCCCATGGTGGCTTGGAGGTAGGCCGCGTCCATGGCGGCTCGAGGCGCGTCCATGCTGGCTCAAGCTCGCACCCATGGACGCGTGCAGGGAGGCCTTTCCCATCACGGCTTGGAGGTAGGCCAAATCCATGGCGTCATCCGGCAGGGAGGGAGCTCGCGTCCATGGCGTCATCCGACGGGGAGGGAGGTCGCGTCCGCGGCGGGGAGGGAGGTGACCCCGCCGATCCAGGCTCCATTCCCCTTGATCTTGTTGTATATTTTAGGGTTCATGTATATTCCATTTTTCACCCGATTTGTTTTTGGATCTAAGATTTGTTCTTGATGTTTTTGGTAGAAAGTTGTAGGATCTGGTTTTTGTTGTTTGTAGAAACAACAAATCATACCTGTTCTTTTTTTTTGTAGATACAACAAATTAGATCCCCTCCTACATAATCATGGTGCTAGATGAGTAAAGCATGGCGCGTTTTGTGTGTGCTCCCTCCATTTATAGCAAAAATATTTTCTAATACCAAATTAGTATCATTTGATTCACCATTTGATATATTTTCATATTATATCGATCTGGTATCATAACTATTTTTGTTGTAAAAACTTGGGCAAACTTTGTCACGTTTGACTTAAAGATAATTCTAATACGCGGAGTGAAAAGAAACGGAGAAAGTACATCAGTACAAATGAGATGCCAATTTGAGCAATTTTGGGATTTACGAATTGCTGGCCTAATGGCCTGCCACCCTTGCTATGACATATACCGGGTCATGCATGGGCTATGTACTAGCGCCATGAAGGACTCAAAACAGCAGAACATCTTTCTGGGCCTCCAGATTCTCAAGCATCCTTTGCCACACTCAGATGGATGTCCCCGACCTACCGGGGCCATGCATTTCGGATCCGACGGTCCTCGTGGTATTTCACAAAGAAGACCTTATATTTTGACAAGAACTCTATTCACCCCAACCCTCGCTCCCGCTCCCCCCCCCCTCTCCCCCAACCCAATTATAAAATATGCCACAATAACACCAAAAAGTTTAATCCTAATCATTTCCCCACCCCACCTCAAACCGGCTCTCCTCTCACTTCCCGCATGGTTCCTCTCCACCAGCTCGAGGCTGCTCCCATGGCGGCTTGGTGGGAGGCCGCTCCCATGGCGGCTTGGAGGTAGGCCGCGTCCATGGCGGCTCGAGGCGCGCCCATGCTGGCTCAAGCTCGCACCCATGGACGCGTGGAGGGAGGCCTCTCCCATCGCGGCTTGGAGGTAGGCTGTGTCCATGGCGTCATCCCGTAGGGAGGGAGCTCTTGTCCATGGTGGCTCGAGCTCCCGTCCATGGCGTCATCCGGCGGGGAGGGAGGTCGCGTCCGCGGCAGGGAGGGAGGTGACCCCGCCGATCCAGTCTCCATTCCCCTTGTTCTTGTTGTAGATTTTAGGGTTCATGTATATTCCATTTTTTTACCCGATTTGTTTTTGGATCTAAGATTTGTTCTTGATGTTCTTGGTAGAAAGTTGTAGGATCTGGTTTTTGTTGTTTGTAGAAACAACAAATCATACCTGTTTTTTTTTTTTTTGTAGATACAACAAATTAGATCCCCTCCTACATAATTTGTTCAAGTGTTTTTCTTTAAGAACCAGATCCGTGAATGCAGTACCCAAATTTTTGTAAAATGCAGTAATCTACAAACAAAAAAGTTCATCCATAAAAACTACATAATCATGATAATGCATGTATCTAGAAAATTTTGTTAATGCACATACCACACAAATTGGCGATGAATTAACGGAGAAATCAAGAAAAAATGTTAATGCATATCCGTAAATGGCTTGTAAAATTATTAATGCATAATAAAAAAAATCATCGTTAATTTAAGTTAAGAAAAGCTTTTAAATTTATTAATGCATAATTACAAAATCATTGTTCATGCAGATTACAGACCAAATGACCAATTTTATTGGGGGGGAGGGGGGGTTCAAGAGTATACGTTTTAAATTTAGGGGGTTTGACTGCAAAACTGGTTGCACAAATCTTGATGATACGGATGGTGGGGATAGATAGGGGAGATCTATCAAAGTTTGGCTTTGCATTTTCGCATCATCTACCCCATAGACATGATCTAATAAGCGGCGGAGATCGGAGAAGACGACTATACAGATTCCCTCGGAGCTAAAGTAGCCTATCGGCCGGCTGGAGGACAAAGTCCTTGCCTCAGTAATCAAGTGTCTAGTGATTCTCAGGTAGGTATGCTAGATGTCGATCCATTTGTTGACCCACTTCAGCTCCTATGCAATTGTAACATAGCAACATTTATCCCGATCCATCTCAAGCCTCAAGCTGGTTCTTGTCCCGTGACTCCTCAAGAATACACATGAGTGTGGTTGTACAGCAGTGTCTTGCCCATCCCCAATTCTCAAAATGTGTATATAATTCTTGGCTGGTATATTTATACGCGTGGCTGAAGGACCAAATCAAGACCCCATTCAATGATCATGATACAATCATGATAGCGAACATCACAGCCTGCCTACCATTCCAATGCTTCGTTGGCCTTTAATGTTGTTCTAGTTAATACTATGTGATAGTATGCCTATTTGAAAGGGGAAAAAGTTGAAAATTGGGAATTCGCACAAAGAAACAACATGTATATATGAAGAACTTATTTACACATTGACCTAACATTGTTTTGAGACACAACACATCCACATACCAGGGACTGATCAATCCATTGTTGTTATAATGTACTCATTTTCTCGACAAAGGGAAATATATTAGTAGAAGATGATATAAATTACACCCGGCCTTCACGATAACTCAGTATCATGAGTAAGTCGACACATGTAGGATGCACATAGTCAAATTGATGAAAAGGGATAACACGAAAATGCCATGCTGAAACGCACAAAGGCTTGTAGCGACAAGATCAACCACCATCGTAGGCAACCGATGGCCGTGAGAAATGTTCTCCAAAAAAACACCTTCAATAAAAAAGGCACATACAAATTGTTATTACTGGAAAAATCAACCCAACGCAAATTCATAAAATCAGACATGTTCAAACAACATGTTATGATGACGATAAACAAGTTCAGCAAAATTTGCTTTAGAAATCTATTATCGGCTTGGAAGTCAAGATCAAGGTCCATTAAGCACCAAGATAAACTAACTATACATGCCGTCGAGGGCAAACATTGTAAAGTGACCTAGGCGAAATCCATCTACACTCCAATATTGTTAATGACTGTCATATGCCTCGTCGTCGACCACCTTACTTGACCGCTCATCACCTTCTTCGCGGCCATCCGATTCTGGTAAGCCAGCATGGGAGGGACAGAGGGGTGGACGGTTGGAGGGAAGATCCATGTCTCCTACAGCCGGAGGAGGAGGGGCTTCCATAGGTGCTCGCCGGCGGTGCTCGGGGGCCTCCTTTGTCCTCGCCCCTATCCTTGCGCTTCACCTTTGTAGAATTCGCGGACCTTGGAAAGTCAGTGCGCCTGGAGCTAGAGGGCGATGGATGAGTGAAGGTAATAGATCGGTCCGCCGGAGCTATAGGAGAATCAGCTGCCATGGCGGCGCCCCGACGTCTCATCGCCCTCTTTCTCGAAGGGTTTCAATGTGGGGTGTTTCGATGTGGGCTCGACGTGGACAACATGGGAAGTCCCATATATCCCACAGAATTTTGAATCTTACCCATGGAGACCATGTGATGTGCTCCATACAAGGGACATGTTAGATGGTGGTGTGATTTTCTCGACCTTCAAGCAACAATGCCAGCACAGACCCGTCGTAGCCGATAGTGAACTGATATAAAATTCTCTTTGTCACAGCTTCCTTTAGTTCCATCCAGTATTTGCTAATATCATCACACTATTCGGCGGGTTTGGATGTACAAAATCAGAACCTTACAAGCTGATAGGCATAGTTCAATCACATAGTACTCACTCCGTTCTAAAGTACTTGACTCTCTGATAACCCCTAGGACCACGGGATCACTGTAATACCTCTTAAAGTGGAAGTAGGGTATCGATCCGCAGGAGAAAGAAGAAAACATTATCTATTCCCTACAATTAAAGTGTCACAAGTTTTAGTTGATTATGCACTAAACAAGTTTAAAGAACAAGATGATTGATTTAATGGATGAAAGTTTAATGTAACAAAACAAGAATGTAAAACTGTCCCAATCACTAGTAGAAAAAACCCCAACGGTTTTTAGCTCTAGTCCCCATGAGCCTACCAACCGGGACAAGAGGGGGCAGGGCAACGACCCGCCTCGCTCGAAAGCCTTTAGTCCCGCGTTGTAACACGAGCCGGGACTAAAAGTCCTCTGACAACCGTCCGCGTCGCCTCGTAGACTTTTAGTCCCGGCCGTAACACGGTCCAGGACTAAAAGTCTTTGTGGCAACCTTTCGCCTAGCTAGAGAGCATTTAGTCCCGGGTCGTGTTACGGCCCGGGACTAAATGCCCAAACCGTTTTCCTCCCACGCTTCGGAAGTTGTTCCATCGCCGGGGAGGCAGTAAAAACAGAGAAACGCCTCCATTTTCTACATTACCGAGCGCCTCTCTCTTCTCCCTCCTTGCTCTCCTCTCTTTATTCTTCCACATTCTCCACCATGGGACTAGAGATTATGGACATGGACACACATGGTCGGAAACTTCATGTCGCATACACAAACGAGAGTACGAGGGTTCCGGCCTATCTTGACCTCATGAAGAAATGGCTTCGCGAGGATGGCGGGGGTTTTCTAGGCCTTGATCTTGAGTACACGTACGATCAAAAGGACGTGGCTCTCATCCAACTTTCTCACAAGAGGCATGTTTTCCTCTTCCAATGGTCAAGGTAAGCAATCCGATCGATCTGCTCCTCTCTCTTTCTCTTTAATTTTCCATGTTTCTCCTTGATCTTATTTTGATTGGATCGGAAATTGTATAGGATAGCAACATGTACGTGTGTGTATCCATTTGTATTCATATATAGCAATGTGTATTGGATGGCCGAAATTGCATAGGAATTGAAAGCAATTAATATATTCATATAGCAATGTTTCATTGGAAAGAATAAATTTGTTTCATTGAAACAATACTTTTGTTGCATGAAAACAATAATATACTTGTTGCATTGAAACTTATACTTTGTTGCATTGTACTTATACTTGTTGCATAACATTTGATCCAATTTGTTGTTGCATATATAACATTATTTGTTTAACATTTGTTTTATTTTTTTGGTTGCAGTAGTGACAAGTATTGTCCAGAACTTATGGATTTCCTTGTCAACTGCGGCATACGTTTTGCTAGAGTTGACATAAGGAATGCCAAGGTGAAGATGTGGAACACCTGGCGTATTGAGATACCATATCGATGCCATATTGATATCCAGAACCTGTTCCATCTTGATTATCCGAGGACTGGAATGGCTGCTATGGCAGTCGCGTTGATCAATGAGAAGCACGGTACCATGAAGAAAGATTTCGACAGTTCGAGGCACTATCATTGGGAGAAGTGCCGACTTGACCAGATAAATATTGAGTACGCACATGTCGATGGGTACCTTTCCTACGAGCTGTACCGGATCATCAGTGTCTTCAACTACGGGCAGCGTCACCTTGCCCCCTGGTCTCCTACTGTTTGGTACGATTTGGAGGACGAGTAGTCCTTGTAGATGGGAGCCCTCGTGACGGCCTATATATGCATATTATGTATTGCTTAGTGTGTGATGGTTATATATATATATTCGATCCTTAGAAGACATATGTACGTGTCCTTGTGTAATTATATATATATATATATATTTTTAAATGTCCTTCTTTAATTATATATATGCATGATCGATCTGAGCGCGCTTAATTAAGCAATTGATGTATATATGTGATGAAATTTCGGAGTAAGAGAAAAAAATATCTAAAGATAATATAATATGTTGAAATAACTAACAATTTGGAGTAAATAATTATTATTTAAATTAATTAATTATTATTAAATTCATTAATTAACTATTATTTAAATTAATTAATCATTATTTTAATTCAAGACTATTATTACTTATTTATTTATGTTTAACTAAATAATTTTTGAATTCAGAAAATAAAGATGTGCGACATCATATCTCAAAGGTTAACATGATTGACATCATACTATTGTGGGTAAAACAGTATTTGATTCTTGGAAGCAGAGTGAAGGAACCCAGAAGTTAAGCGTGCTGAGAGTGGAGTATTCTACGATGGGTGACTCCCTAGGAAGTGTCAGTTCAGAGTGCAAGAAGAGCGATCAGAGTTAAAAATAATTGAGATTAAGGGAGAATGATTAAAGATAGAAATAATAGAGACTAAATGAAAAGGAAAATCGGAAATAAAAAAATAAAAAATAGAAAAAAGTCGAGTCCTGCCCCGAGAGCTCCCCGTTGGCTGCCCTCTAGTCCCGGTTCGTGGGCCGGCGGAAAAAAAATGCGGGGCCTCTAGTCCCGGATAAGTAGTTACGGCCCGGGACTAGAGGCCCGTTTTCTACTAGTGAATCGTCTGCAATGCAAGAGAACAAGACAAAGATTTTCTCTTAGAAAAACAATGGACATGGGTTCATGGGTTCACTCAATCCTCTCTCATCTACGGTGATTATCATGTTATAGATAAAAAGTACATACAATTGTCATGCTTTAATGGTAAACTTCTATGACGGATACATGTACTAAAACACATAGTTGAAAGAAATAATCATTTGTGTTGCTAGGTCACCCTTGTAAGGCTAGCGTGGTTTGCTGTCACTCCCACATTATACTTCTTCCCTTTTACCCACAGATAAAGGATGTTGGGCGGTACTGTGTCACACAATACCTATTCTTATGTCACATCGGTCATCCCATACCCACATACATCATACTTCTTAATGGACAATATTCTAAACACTAGTGCAATGATTCATATTTCGTGTGCATGACCACATCTCTCTCATCTATCTACACTTGGTGGTGTCAATCACCTCATGACATGGATAAACAAGGCATTATGCATAAATCGAACTATCACATGCATCATAGAATATCTCCAAAGTATGACAAGTCATAGAAGATCCAACACAACGGTAAATGCATAACAAATATCATCTCATACTACAATATCCACCATAGGAATTACATAGATAGATCCATACTCATGCAATGCACATCATATGGACTTCAACGATGATCATACATAGAGAGATTAGATGAAATTACCATCACAAACCCAAACTCCAGGGGTGGACTACTCCCCCTTCATCATGGTGACGATGGTGGAGAGGTTGGAGAAGATGGAGACCACACCGGCAGCGCCACGCCGGAGTTTTCCCCCTCTGATCTGCAGCTCCAGGTCTTCTGTTTCGTGGTTTTGTGTTTCTGCGGCGCTCTCTTCCGAAAGTAGTCGGGGGATTATTTTTATAGTTCTTTTTAGGTCAAGACAAATGCACGGAGATGAAAACGGACGTCATCGAAGCAAAGAGGGTGGGGAGATCCCTCCCACGCGGCCAAGGAATCTGGCCGCGTGGAACCCCCAAAATCCTCCTCGGACTTCCTTTCGTGCGATTCCTTGACTCCTGCACTTTGTTTCTTCCAAAAAATGATCCCCACATGATATTAGGTCATTTGGACGTTGTTTGGGTCCCTGAAACATCAAAATATAGAAAATATGATTTTCTACCCGTGCAGGGTTAGTTCCAGAAAAATAGAGAAACCGTGAATATTTTCAAAATCAGTGTAAAACAATGATATAACCCTTATATGATACAAATCTCTCCTATCTAAAAGAAGAATTTGGTTCCTTCAACCGACCTCACAGCGTCCTGTCGTCCAACTTCCTCCGTTCCGCCCGTTTCGTTCCCCGTCGTCGCACTCGCGCCTAGCAAATCTCTATATTTCATCTGTTCGTTTAGCCCCTGAAAAAAAGGAAAATCAACCAAAGGTCCAAGGATACCCCTTTGTTCCCAAGCGAGGAAGACTGAGCGAGGAGGCGTGCGTCTGTGCTAGGGTTCAACCCACAGCCGCCGCTCACTACGGCCGCCGGTCCAACACCCCCACCTCTCCGCTGGGGCTGACCCCCGCACGACGGCGTGCTTCCAGATCGGTGCCCCCTATGACGACTAGAGGGAGGTCACGGCCGGAGAACGGCGTCCCGCCGCCGCCGCCGCCGCAGACGCACGAGATGTTCTGCTACCGCGAGTTGGCGCCCACCCACCATCGTGTCAAGGAGATCCGACGCCATCTTCCGACAGGTTAGCAGCCGCCACGAATCCATCGAATATTTTCCTTTCCATTGATTGTGATGCGTCCAGCACCAGATTCGCCTATATTTTTATTTTTATTTATGCGCTTGTAGATCGTGAGCTCTGACAATGTTCTATTTATTCAAACTGCATTTTCTTATAAGCTAGCAGCACGCGTGCTCACCTGCTCGGATGTCTAGCCGTGCTAGATTCTAGCTATACTCAGACACAAGCAAAATCCATTCATTTTTACGGAAGCACATGCTGCTACCGAGAATTTCCTTTCCTTGTGTCTATGCAAAAGGTTTACTGGACAACCACATTCTGGGATTCAGGTACCCCTTTTTCAGTTGCCGTTGAGTATTCGTGGAGGTATTATCATGTTTTTGTAGCTGATCAGTAGTCCATGTCGACCACCTTCCAACACACAGAGCAAAATTGAAGACTAACTTCAATTAGTATCGTCATGTTCAAGTGCAACATGGACATGTAGTAACCAACCACACATGGCCACATCGAGCTGATCAATATTCGTGGAGATAACTCACTGTTTTCAGCTTCTGGGATAATATGAAGAGTAATTTTCAATTAGTACCGTCATGTTGTTCGCTAAACGGTCTCATTTCTCATGCAGGTGGGTTCCGGGCCCTGGGTATGGAGTGGGAGAAGTTTTTCAGTGATTTGCTTAATTCAGGTTTGGGCAATCCGATTTCATTTGTCCATTTGGTTATCTTCCAGTTTAAAAATATAGTTATTCAGAACCACTCATAGAAACAGATTGACCGCGGTGATTGATTTCACTGTTTGATGCATAGTGGTATTCTTCTTATGTTTTCTACAAACACACAGATTTAGTGTTTAATCATTAATTTCGTTAGTGGATGTGTTATGTGCGTTCGCTTGCGCTAAATCATCTGCCATCTACGTGATGTGTTCCGTAGTCGGGGATGTGGAGCGCTGACGGTTTGATATGATGGACCCTCTCTCTCGGGAGGTTAGGACCTTGGCTGGGTTAAAGAGTAGCAGCAGAAAGCGGTCAGCTTTGGATGTTGATGGGGTCGTCGACCATGTGAAAACAAGGTGGCGTCTGATGGAAAATATGTACCTGGTCTGTATCACGTGACACTCCATGGAACTGATGTTGATGTACCTTTTCTTGTTCTAGGAAATGTCTTTGAGTGTATATACTTGATCGTGCACTATGTGGACATGACGAAGCGAGAATGTTCCATGGTTGACACAAGCTCATCCCTCCGGTTCACATTAACTGATTGTTCAAGTGTTCTACATCCAGTTGATTAATGAATCTAAACTGATGTAAGTGTACGTTGGTTTTCTTAGTAAGGGCCAGTGCTAATGTAACAAATTATTTGGATATGCCTCTTGTCAGATCTACAAAGAGGCTACTCGAACTGCTTATGTTGAGGATAAAAGCTTTGGAGATCTTGTGCACATACAATGCACACTTTGTCATCGTAAACGTGATTTCATCTTGCATAGTAAAATAGTGATTGGACGGGGCACACCACTTGGTTATTGTTTCATGTTAGCTTACTGGATACCTCCAGAGTTTTAAATTATAGTGTTGATTTCTATACAAATGGAAGTGCAAATAAAAGTCTCATACTATTAACACCAAACACTATGGTTGCAGGAAATAATCCGCGTCCAATAAGGCCGTGAAGCGAATGCTACCTGGTGACAAGGGCAAGCACCACGGCCAGCGGAAGGGGCAACATCCCAGGAAGAAAAATGTGTGAACTCTACTACCTAACGCTTTAAGATCTGGGTGAGCTTTTATCTGTTCATGTTTAAGTTCTTCGTTAGTTTTTTTTAAATTATTACGCTTGTGTGTGAGTGTCATTATGCAATGGTATGTAGACTCATATATATCTTAGGAAAAAAATGACTATGTACTAAAGAACCTAAATGATTGGTCAAAATTATGGGAAGTAAAACTCTATGAAGTCGTTAGTTTCATGCTAGCAAAAATATAGAGGCAATTTTCACATTTTAACATGCTATTGAAGTGTGTTGTTGCGACGAGTAAAGAGAAGTGAACCACATGAGTCAGTTTGGGTCTATGTTGATGCGTTTTCAAGACCATGCAGTTGCCACTAACGGACTAATTAAATTTATTGCTTTTCAGTGGGCTTTGATTTGAACCTATTCTCTATTTCTTTACCTTGGAGTTATGTTGTAATAAAGAAATCAATCCTTCTTCAAAAAAGGATTTTCAGTAAAGTTCATCTATATATAGATAGAAAAAGAGCATACTGAAGTTACCTGCTGAAGGTAATTTCATAAAAAGGTCTCATTCTTACTTTTTCTCATGCAGACAAATGAGATGGGGGTTTTACTGCCAATGACATCATTCTTCGCAATGGCAGTATATCAAGGGCCATACAAAATATACTGCGAGCATGTATAAGTTGCAACGTCAAGCACAAACCTTGTAGAAAGGAATGAACAAATTTGTGTACATAATTTGAGGAATATGAGGTTTGTATGTGACGAGCATCGTGATGGAATCAGGTGCATGTCAGTGTTGTGTCAATAATCTTATGCATATAAGTACATTTGTATCTATCCGAGAATAGTGAACCAAAGGGAATATGGAATATTATGATTTTGTTGGAATTAAAACAATAGAAAAATAAATATAAATTATTGACTAATAAATTATCACCCGTAGCAAAGCACGGGCATTTTGCTAGTAGGATTCAAATATAAGTAATACAATGCAAACTTTATGTATGCATTTTACATGCATCACTCTCAAATAGTCAAATGAGTGTACTTAGACAAAAAGAAACACTCTTTTCAGAGTAGGGGGCTGTTTGAACCGCGTCTTAAAAAACTGATTAAACATCCTAAACGGCCAAATCAGTGCTATTTGTCAATGATATGACCCCAATGTGCAATTTCAAAAAAAAGAAAAATGACCCCAATGTGCGGTGACGTTGACACGGCTACCCTAGTTGTGGTGGGTTTTTTTTTCCTGTCATTCCACGTTTCCCGTTATTACCAAAAGAAAAAACAGGGCGTTTCCCGTAAAGAAAAGGCGACAAAGTGTTTTTCTTTTTGAGAATAAGGCGACAAAGCGTTGGTTTTATTGCGCTGAGAATGTGTACATGGACCGGCCCAGCTAAAAATGCAGATGGATCCGACGTGGACCAGGCCTTTGCATCATCGGAAGAGAAGAAACGCACGCTTTGCCTTTACGCAAACGGAGGGATCGACGAGACTCTGTTAACCGCCCCGGCCGCCTGAGTGCCTGACACTGGTGCCTGATGCATCTCCGCTTCGTCCAGTCGCCTCGTCCTGCTCAGGAGGCCCTAGTCCTGTCTGCTCAACTCGACTCGACTGCTCCTCCCGCTCCCCGTCCACCGTCGCCTGCTGCCCGGTACATCGTCCATGACTCCTTAACCCACGATCTACTAAGTACTGATTTGATGGTTCTCATTTTCCTCTCTTTTAGCCAATGCCCGGGGCCTCACAAAATAGAGAGTGCCCCGCCCCTTCCTTGGGAACTTTACATAAGTACATAATCTCTGTTATCGTAGAGCTATATATTGTAGTACACCTTCTTATTTTTTTTTCGAGAAAACTTCCAATCTATTCATCAACAACCATGGTAGTACAAAGAACACTAGAAATAATAGAAATTACATCCAGATCCGTAGACCACCTAGCGACGACTAAAAGCACTGGAGCGAGCCGAAGGCGCGCCGCTGTCATCGCCCCTCCGTCGCCGGAGCCGGGCAAACCTTGTTGTAGTAGACAGTCGGGAAGTCGCCGTGCTACGGCCACAAAGGACCAGCGCACCAGACCAGCAACCATCGCCGATGAAGAGAAGCGTAGATCAGAAGAATCCAATTTGTAGACACACGAACATAGACGAACAAATACTAGATCCAAGTGGATCCACCAAACACAAACGCCGACCGAATCCCATGAGATCCGCCGGAGACACACCTCCACACGCCCTCGGATGATGTTAGACGCATCACTGAAACGGGGGCTAGGCGGGGAGGATCTTATTCCAACTTCAAGGAGCCGCCGCCTCGTCTTCCTCGATGGGACACAAACCCTAACAAAACACAAAAAAAACAGCTGAGAACGGAGCCCTCCCGCCGGCAAGTAACCAGATCCACCAAGTCTCCATGACCCTAAGGCCACGGGAGACCGAGCAGATCGGCCACGGCCGCCGGCAGGAGGCGGATGCCCTAATCGCCTTTTTCCTGGGAGCCGCGGACGAAGGGGTACGGGAGTATCAGGGGACTTTTATTGTAGCACACCTTCATTTATCAAAGCCCAAGGCGATGAATTAATGGGCTTGAATATTTTTGCATTGACCTTCCAGATTCGATTGTGGTTTGTGCTGTGTTGGTCCTGCAGGGACCCAATATCTTGAAAGTAATGAAGCGCTTCCTGAATGCATGGAAACAAAGAGGTAGATATCTCGATAGTTACTATATGTTATATCTACTCTGAAACTGCTGCATATATATGAATATGTATGTTCTTGATTAGATTAATGTTATATTTCTGTTGTATATGCTGTAGAGTGAAAGTGATGTTCTCAAACGAGATGAAGTAAATTGTCTTTTACTGCAACCAATGTACATTTTATTCAGCATAAATATATGTATATATTTTTTTTTTGTCCTACGTATATGTTCTGATACTCTAATGTTCCTTGACTTCCTTTATAATTTCAGTTACGGTTAAGAATTATTTCCCTTTTATTCTTCCTGTATTAGGTAGTGATCATGGAGTCAGAGCTCATGGAGATGGTTGGTTACTGACTGTTGCACTTATTGAGGGCACTGGTATAATAGCTCCTGGTTCAGCTGGCTTATTTGATCTATATGCCGTTTTTACCTGCAATGCGAAGAGCAAAACAAGCTCAATTAAATTCCACACGTCTCATCCAAAATGGAATGGTTAGTATTTTTCCCTCATCAGTGTTGTTTTGTCGGTTTGTCCTCAGCTGCGCAGAGCAGCTAACCCCTTTTTCTACAGTATTGCATGAACTGACCTTCTCATATACATAGAATGTTTCTGACCCGTGTTTAATGCTGGAATTTCTAGAGATATTCGAATTTGATGCAATGGATGATCCACCATCAAGGATGGATGTGGCTATTTACGATTCAAATCGATCTGATGGGGATCCTGTTGGTCACACTGAAGTGAACTTTCTGAAGAACAGTTTGTCCGATTTAACTGACGTATGGGTTCCTCTTGATGGCAAGTGTGGTCCAGCAAGCAACCCTAAGCTACACTTAAGAATCTTTTTGAACAACTCAAGAGGAACTGAATTTGTTGTGAATTACCTTTCAAAGATGGGGAAAGAAGTTGGTAAGAAGGTAAGAACTTGAAGTACCTTTTGTACGACGTTTTATTTATCATATCTTTTATATCTGACATTACATATGATATAATCTCTAGATAAGTTTGCGGTCAGCACAAGAAAATTCAGCATTCCGAAAGCGTTTTAACCTCCCTCCAGAAGATTTTCTCATCGATGATTTCACCTGTCATCTAAAACGGAAGATGCCACTGCCGGTATTACTTTTCTGATTGTTTTTTATGCGCAAGATGCTATTATTTGACTTGTGTCAAAGATTTCATACATTGTCTGACGTTATAATTATTGACTTCAACATCATTAGAAACAAGACCTGTACATGCAAGTGTGATATCACCATCGAGGAACACTGCGACAGTTTTGCATTCATTTGTGTCTCATTTGACATTTCCCACTATTTCGTATTTTCTCTGTTTTGTGCTGTCTATATTTACAGAGAAACGACTCTTTTCTTTATAGGGGCGCGTCTTTTTTTCTCCAAGAATAATTGGATTTTACTCTAATATATTTGGTCACAAGACAAAGTTTTTCTTTTTGTGGGAAGACGTTGATGCCATCCAGGTTATCCCTCCTACACTGTCAATTGGCAGCCCACACTTGATGGTCATCCTGAGAAAGGATAGAGGGTCAGAAGCAAAACATGGTGCCAAGGGAACAGATAATCTTGGAAGATTCAAGTTCCATTTTGAGTTATTTTTTTCATTCAATGATGCTCACAGGTACCTTTCATTTTTATGTTTTGATGTCCACTGAGGCATCTAACCCAAAACGTTTATTTTGTTCTTCAGAACTTCACATCAAAATTTCAAAAGAAAAGAAAATAATTAAGATCTTATTTCTTGAAGTTCAAGACATGACCTGTACATGGGTAAGCTGGTATGATGTGTTGTGGCCTGGGTTTTCGTTTGCAGTGTGCAAAGCCCGAAGCTGTCTTGCTATTGAGGGCTATAGCAGGCTATTTAAAAATATCTTATACTCCACTGGTCCGAAATGATTGTCGCTAGTCTGCATAGTATTTTGTACTAGCCTAGTGTTCTTTCCGCGACTCGTAAAGTGGACCGGAGGTAGTATCAGGGATTTAAACCTAAGAATGTTGGGCTTGGCTCATACCTAGCACTTAAATAGAATTTGACGGGAATTCTTGCCTATTTTATATTGAAAACAAGAGTATGCATGACTATTGGTACAAGGGCCTTGACAACAAACGGCAAGGCCCGATAACAGAAGGGTTTAGATGCTAGGCCCTGGCGGCTGCCCAACACTTCATCTATCATTTGTGCCACCAAAGCCTGTCATGCTATGGATTTATTTTTAAAGACCTTTTATTTAAAATTCTCCAAACCGCCAACAGCTGCCTCGCGTCCCCTGCCCCCTCCCCCTCCGCCGCTCAGGCGCCATGCACCGGCCCAGCCCCGGCGCCCGGCGACTCCGCCCGTGCGCCCTCCTCCCGTCGAGGCGTCGCGTGGCCCGGCGCCTTGGCTGCAGGCCGGGGGTCGCAAGCGCCGCCGCCAGGATGCCCGGCGAGCTCGCCGCTTGCGTCGTGCGCCCTTGCCCGCCATGGTGATCCGTCCCGACCTCCCCCAGGACCTGGCCGACGTCTGCTTCAACTGCACCGAGCCGGGCACGTCGCCGGCATGTGCGAGAATGACACGGTGTACCTCCGCTGCAAGGACGTCGGCCACCATGCGCGGGACTTCCTTGCGCGGCGCTCGCCGCTGGCTCCGGTGTGCCACCCCCCGCCCCCCGTTGGTGAACCGCGTGTTGGCGCATCTGAGGCTTGGAGCGCGCTTGGAACCTATCATGTCGCGCGCCCTGCGTGAGGAGCGGCCCGTCGGGGACTCCGTGGGCTCGCCTCGTGATGGCGCGACGTCGAGGGCGCCTGCGCGTGGCGATGGCGCGACGTCGAGGGCGCCTGCGAGTGGTGATGGCGCAGCGTCGAGGGCGCCGGCGCGTGATGGCCGCGGTGAGGACCTGCCGAGGCCTGCGCGTGGTAGCCGCGGTGAGGACCTGTCGTGCCTTGCTCTGCGCGGTGCGCGTGGTCCTCCCGTGGCGCCCGGGCCGCACCGACCGGGAGATGGAGATGTGGCTCATGAGGTGGCTCGTGTCGGGCCTGGTCCGAGCGCGGATCATTGGAGGCAGATGGAGGTCGTGGACTCCTCGCTCTCGCCGCCGCCCTCGCCCGCGGGTCTGGTGCATGCTGTGGTGTCCGCGCCCGCGAGGGTTGGCACTGGGTGCCCGGAGGTCGACACGGTGATCATCGCCAGGACACCGGAGATCGACGCGGCAGAAGACGCTCTGAAGTGGGGTCTCGTATCCTTCATCTCCGGTTGAAGGACCAGGGCACCTATCGGCGAGGCTGTGGACGCCATCTCGAGGAGAGTGCCGCGTGCGGCCGGCAACTTCTCTGCGCACCATGCCTGGCCGGCAGATTTTCTCTTTGTTTGCTCGAGCCGGCGTGTTCGGGACGAGATCATGGGCGCCGGCGTCGTGGATGGGCGGGATTTTAGCCTCCGCTTCTTGTCGTGGAATCGGCAGCTGCAGGCGGTGCGGCGGTCCATGAGGTTTCGCGCTCACGTTGAGCTCATTGGGGTGCCGTCGCACGCGTGGAACAAATCGGTTGTCGCGGCCATTCTCGGCTCCGGCGCATGGGTGGAACAGATGGGCTCTACCACCGCGATCCGCGAGGACTTGGGCTGCTTCCATGCCGTGGTTTGGACAGAGGATCTTGCGATGATTCGGGCGGAGAAGGCGTTGTTGATTGAGGAGCCGGGGGGAGGACGCCATGGAGACCGACGACGCGCTGATCCCTCTTGAGAAGCACATGTTGCGGTACAAGATCACCACGCACGTCGCAAGCGCTGAGGACATGTCCGCTGTCGGGCGTCACGACGATGGGTTTGGTGATGGTGGCGACGAGCAGGGGCTGCGCGGTTCGGGTTCGCAGGCGCCTCTTCCTCGCCGCGACTTGGGGCCTGGCCGGGAGGCGCCCAGCGGTGGCGACGCCCTGCCTCGCCGTTTCCCTCGGGTTGGCTGGAGCGGTGGCCGGCGCGCTGCGGGAGGCGCGGACGCGGACGTGGTGCCTGGGCTGGGTGAGAACATGGAGGTCGGGCCCTACCTGGTCCGTGTTGACCGGGCAGTCAAGCCTCCCTACACACTCCGCTGCATGTGTTGAATGAGAGCGTGGAGGTTGGTCGTTGTGGGCCTCCTCTGCATGTGCATGCTGATCCACTGACAGCTGCTTTTGGCTTTAGCGTAGTGGATGTTGGGTGTAGAGGTACGAGCTGGGAGGATCCCATGCTGCTTGAGGCTGGCTTGGCTGCACGGCACGCAACGCGTGGAAAGCCGCAGTTGGAAGCGGTGGTTGGGGCTGGCAAGACCCGGTCTCCTGCTCAGTTTGGCGCAGATGGGACCGCGGGCGAGGCAGTTTCGTCTTCTGACCAGCCTTTTGAACTTTTGGTGCGTGGATTGACCCCCAGCTCTGCGGATGTGTCCCCTGTCCTGCCGTTGGAGGATTGCGCCACCGAGGAGTAGGTAGTTGGGGCCGAATTTCAAACACCAAGGCGGGTAGTTGGCCACTCTTCTGCGGACCTCCCCCCGGATCAGCAGCTGTTTTTTTTCGGACTGGGTGGGCTACTCGGTGAGGAACTCCAGCTGGAGTCAGATGGGCTGCTCACTGAACCGGGCCCTTCTGTGGACGTTTCCGGGCCTGGTCGGCTGCGGCAGGATTCGGATGCACGTGATGGAGAGGTGGGCTCTGAAATGAGCATGTTCTCGGTCCCTCTTTCTCCGACACGCTCCCCGACTGATGGGCCTTAGGCTGTGAATGGAGGCTCGGCAGGATCTGCGCGCTTGACAAGCAGTGACAGCCGCTCAGTTCCGGAGTGTGTTTCGACGCCCTATCTCCCCTGTCCTGCCACGGCCGAAGAGTAGGCGCAACCGTGCCAAGTGGTCCCAAGCTGGCCCGGTTCGGCGCAGCCGACGCATCCGTGGGCAGCTGGCCGCACCTACCCCGATCAAGAGGCAACATCGGACGCTCATCTTCAAGCTAGGGATTGCGCATGAGGGAGGCGTGATGGGTGATGAGGCCTTGCAGGCGTACCAGGAGGTCTTCTCGCGCCCCCTCTACCAGGAGCACATCAACGCGATCCTCGACCTGTTCGGTTGGCAGCCTGACGTACTTCCCCTGGTGGATGATGCATCTTCGCTTTGCGCGTAGTGATTGTTTTCGTCATCGCTCTCTTCTCTTGGTGTCGTTTGATTGTAAGACTTCGTGCAAATGGAATTCTGTGTTGAGATCTAGAATGCGCGTGGTCTTTACTCCCTCGCCCGTCGTTTGGCGATTTTCCAAGTGGTATCTGCCGCTAGGCCGGCTTTGGTGTGTCTCCAAGAAACTAAAATGGAGGTCATCACCGACGTGGTAGTTAGGGAGTGCCTTGGCCCCGGGTTTGAGTTTTTTTTCTTACCACTACCGGCACCCGGGGTGGCATTCTCCTCGCTTGGCAAACCTCGATGGTTACCGTCTCTAACCCTCACTACACCACCAGCACTATTACTGCCAGTGTGGCGGTGCGAGACGAGCTGGGGTGGTGGTTGACCGGCGTGTATGGGCCATAGGAGGATGAGGCGAAGAGGAACTTTCTCCTGGAGCTCCAGGAAGTTAGGGACCTGCATGCAGGTCCGTGGGTGGTGGTGGGTGATTTTAATTTGATCACCGACCCAGAACATAAAAACCAAGGGGTTCTCCATAGAGGCTTGATGGGGAGCTTTAAACGCACGTTAACAGAGTTGGAGCTCAAGGAGATATATCTTAACGGTCGCAGATTCTCTTGGTCCAACGAGCGGAGGAACGCGACGTTGGTGCGACTGGATAGGGTCTACTCGACCGTGAACTGGGATGCCTCCTTCCCGGAGGAATTCCTCTCGGCTCTGTCCTTAGGGCCTTCCGACCACTGTCCGCTACTATTGGACCTCAACCCGGACCACCTACGGGGACACCGGTTCCAGTTTCAAGCCTTTTGGCCCAAGGTGGAAGGCTTTCAGGATGTGGTACACGAGGCGTGGGCATGATCGCCGGAGGTGCGGAATCCTTTTAAAAGGCTGAGCGCGAGGCTCCAGGAAACTGCCCGATGTTTATCCCAGTGGAGTAGCCGCTTCATTGGCAACATCAAACTCAAGATCTTGATTGCCAATGAAGTAATCCTCAGGCTGGACTCGGCTATGGACATCCGCTGCCTGTCGTCAGAGGAACACGCCCTGCGCAAGCTTCTCAAGAAGAAGCTGCTTGGCCTGGCCTCTCTGGAGAGATCCATGACGCGACAACGCTCCCGTTTGCTGTGGTTGAGGGAGGAGGATGCTTGCACTCGGTTCTTTAATGCCGCGGATAGCCACCATAGGTGTAAGAACTTAGTAGGGCACCTCATGGTAGATGGGAATCGTGTCTCGGACCATGAGGGTAAGGCTGCGGCCGTGGATGAGTTCTTCTTGGAGCTCTTGGGTTTGGCGCCTGATAGGCCGTTATCCTTGGACCTAGACTTTCTCGGCATCCCAACTGTGGATCTCCGCCCTCTTGAGGAGGACTTCTCGGAGGAGGAGGTGTGGAAGGTGATTAAGGATATGCCTCTGGACAAATGTCCTGGGCCGGATGGCTTCACGACTCGCTTCTTTGTGGCTTGCTGGGACATCATCAAGTATGACGTGCTCGATGCTTTCAGGGCCCTCTCCCAACTCGACCATCGGGGGTTTGGTGCCGTGAACCAGGCTTTCATCACGATTATGCCCAAAAAGCCGGATGCGGTGCAAGTGGGGGACTTCCGCCCCATTAGCCTGATTCATGGATTTGCCAAATTCGTGGCTAAGGTCTTCGCTACGCGGGTGCCACCTTTTATTCCCCAGCTGGTGGGGTCCCACGAGAGCGCTTTCATTCGGGGTCGTTGCCTTCACGACAACTTTATGCTCGTGCAAGGCATGTCTAGGATCCTGCATAGGTCGGCCGCTCCAGCCGTACTTCTCAAGCTGGACATTAGGAAGGCCTTTAATACTGTTGACTGGGCCTTCCTCTTCGAGGTCCTCCGAAAGATGGGGTTTGGCGAGCGCTGGCTCGCGTGGATCTGCGCCCTCCTCTCCGCTGCCTCTACGAGGGTGCTGACAAACGGAATCGCGGGTTGCCAGGTTATGAACATGCGTGGACTCCGGCAGGGGGACCCCCTCTCCCCTGCTTTTCATCCTAGTTATGGAGGTTCTGTACCTGCTGATTGAGAAGGCCTCCGAGGTGGGGCTTCTCTCTCGACTTTCCACGAGGGACCTGCGCCACCACACCTCCATGTATGCCGATGATGTCGTCACCTTTCTCAAGCCGTCGATGGAGGACTTTCGGGTCTTCACCGCGCTCCTAGAGGATTTCGGCGCCGCCTCCAGACTTCACACCAATTTCAGCAAGAGTGTGGCACATCTTATCCATGGGACAGAGGAGATGGCGCAACAGGTGGTCCAGGGCCTTGGGTGTAGGGTAGAGGTCTTCCCTATGCGCTACCTTGGCCTCCCGCTGGCGCTGCGGAAGCCTTCTGCGGTGCAGCTCCAGTACTTGGTGGATCATGTGGCTGGACGACTCCCGAGTTGGGGAGCTCCATTGATCAACCGTGGCGGGCGGCTTTCGTTGATCCGGTCCACTTTTATGGCCATAACAATCTTCGCCATGATGTCCCTTGACCTCCCGGCGAAGACCTTCACTTCCATTGAGAAAATCCTTTGTGGTTTTCTGTGGAAGGGACGTGAGAGTGTCCAAGGAGGCCACTGCCTCGTTGCGTGGGACGGAGTTTGTATGCCCTGGAACCTAGGAGGGCTTGGCATTCTCAACCTGAGGACGATGAACCTCGCCTTGCGGGCAAGGTGGTTGTGGCTAGGTAGAGTGGCCCTTGACAAGCCGTGGTGGGACTTCAACATTCAGGTCCCCAAGCTGGTGCGATAGATCTTTGATGCGGCCACTCGGTCCACGCTAGGCGACGACGCATCCACCTTGTTTTGGACGGACTGTTGGCTGCCCATTGGTCGCATTAGGGATGTCGCCCCTAATCTCTTCAGAGAGGTTCCTCGTGGCGTGTCCAAGTTCCGTACCGTGCGTGATTGCCTGGCCGAGGGTTGGCTCGATGACATCTCTCCTGACTTGCCAGCGTCGGCCCTTGCTGAGCTCCTGGACTTGGTGGACCACCTCGGGGCAGTGGAGCTCAGGCCGGGGGTTTAAGACGGGTTCAGGTGGTGTTAGGATGCCAGCGGCGTCTATACCTCGCGGTCGTGCTACTCGGCCTTGTTTGCAGGGTCGGAGCTAATGCCGGGCGCCCAACAGATTTGGGGCTCAAGAGCTCCCCTAAGGTGTAGGATGTTCTTGTGGCTCGCCCTCAGGGATCGGTGTTGGACCGCCCACCGCTTGGCTAGGCGGGGTTTGCCGCGCCCAGACTCATGCCCCTTCTGTGACCAGCAGGACGAGACCATCGACCATCTTCTGGTGGGCTGCGTGTTGGCACAGACGGTGTGGGCCGTCTGCCTCGGCGGTTGGGGCAGAGAAGGCTGGATTCCCGACCCTGCAACCACTCTGGCTGAGTGGGTGGCTACGAGGCAGGATGATCGGGGCGGGATCTTTGGACGGCCGTGACACTGGGTTGCTGGACCCTTTGGTGCCACCGGAACGATGTCGTCTTCAACAACGCTACCCCTTCCCAGGAAGTGGTGCTGCGGGCCATCAGTGTGGAGGCCGAGGCCCGGAGATCGGCCGGGCTGTTTCGAGGTTGCCTTTTAGAGGCGGAGAGGTGGAGGTTTCGCGAGTAGTAGGTGTCGCGTTGTAGCTGCAGCGTGGGTGCGCGCTCGGCGTGTGTGCCAGCCCGTAATGTAATTCCGGCCGCTTGGCCTTTCTTCTATGATCCTGATATGCCTCCCAGGGCATATCCTTGAAAAAAAAAAGATGAGCACTTAAACTGGGCCCTTTTGAGCGCCCACACAGTACAGATTCAGGTTCTTCTATACATCCCAGTCTCATTTTATACAAATAAGAAAATGGAGTAACGTTAGAATTCTACTTTGTACTGATTATAAATAATTAGTTAGTGTATTTGGATTATTACCAGTCTATGACCTACTAAACTATTCTGCTAGTTTGCCAATGAATATGTCACACCGAGAAACCTTTATCTGACAGAATAATTGTGGGGATTTGGAAAATGCGGTCACCGGGTCCAGAACAGAAGGGGGAGTTAATTGGGTCTGAACTGAAAGAACTACAGGCCGAAGAATGCGGGTCCTTATTTAGCCATGAAAGATGTCAAACTGTCCGCAATATTCTCTTCACTTCTTTCTGTGAACGTGAGTTTCACCTTTACCTTCACATGATCGTGTCACAATATGTTTTCACACTGTTTTCGTGATTCCCTATGATATCTGTATTTTCAGGTTAAGTCCTTGATGGATGTGTTTTCAGGAGGTCAGCTGGAACACAAAGTGATGGAAAATATTGGCTGTATGGACTACTTGTCGACAGAATGGGAACTTGTGAGCAGAAATATATACCAGCGGGAAATCCACTACAAGTTTGACAAAGCATTGTCTCGATCTGGAGGAGAAGCAAGCACCACCTCAGCAGAAGTATGGCCTAGTGAACCAAAATGGCTGGGCCATTGAAGATGTGATTAATTACACTCCAAGGTGTTCTACTTGGGGACTACTTTAGTGTAACATACTCTTTCCATAGATATTCTTCTATGGTCTGGTACATATTTCAAGCATTATCGAGAGTTTCTGACTATTCTGAACAACTTAGTTGATAGCCTTAACTCTGAACTAGAACTTATAAACTGAAGTGGTATTATGTTTGCTTGTTCTGTCAGTTTGTTTGCTGAACTGTTATTGTGGAATAATGTTCCCTACAATTTTTCCTAACAGCTCCAGTTAAAGTATCAAATGGTGAACATACAGTCAAAACAAAACACCTGCAGTGTGCAGGTTTTGTTGGGGATTGCCTGGCTAAAGGGCACCAAGCAACAAAACAAGGTCACAAAAAATATCATGTCGAATACCTCGAATAGATTGAAGGAACTCTTTTATGAAGTCAGAAAGGATCTTATGTAAAGAAATGATACCCATTTTATTGCAGCTATTGATCTTTACTATTCTATATATGCCTCTAATGTGATGTAAAGTTATAGCAGAACTCGCATCGAACCAATAGCAGGAAAGTATGTGTATATGATCTATTTCATTGCTACCATGTAAAAAATGTTATTACCACGGAGTGAAAAACAAAATAAAATGAATCTGGGATAAAAATTTATGAATTTGTAAAAAAAGAATTGTTTTTTTTGTTACTCTAATATGAAAAAAACGCTCTTTATTTTGTCTCGGGCAAGAATGACATTGATTTTAGCTCGACAACATTGCTCGCTCGACAGCATGCTTCATTACAACATGAGTAGATTTGTTTCAAAAATAGTTTGTTTTTCTCAAAACTTTTTTTTCCATACGACTTCCGCCGAAGCCGGGTTCCACTACCTCCAAGGGGGGATAACATAACAGGTGTTCACAGAACGAATATTTACAAACGATATTAAGAAAGGAAACTACTTACACTTAGTTCGACGACAATTTTACGAAAGCACATCCCTACAGAGGAGGGAGACACAACAATCCAACAAAACAAACTCCAAGTTTTAAAACTAGGCCGAACAAACTACAAGTTTTTGGGGAGACACTGGAATCCTCCCAACTTCGGTAAGCAAACCACACCGACAGACTCCAATCATAGCAGCAATAAAAACCAATGGATCAACAAGTTCTTAAGCCAAGAGACACAACCGGAGAGGGTTCAACTTTGTATGGTTTCTGCGTGCATTGATCTGTCTCCTTCCTTTTGCTTCTGTTGCTTTGGTTCCATGTGGCCATCTCCTGGATTCGATCTGCACCTTCTTCGAGGGGCTGTCGATCACACTCAGACTGGAAACCTGCCCAATATCGAAAGAAAACACACATATACCAGAATAGTTCCACTCCCGATGAGATGAATTTCCTCTCTAAGCATGCATTTTTTCTTGTTTTGTAGATTGTCCAGCAAAAGGAACCAATCTCAATAATATGGAGATTATATCCTACAGGAAAATGCTTATGAATCCACCATAACTAATGGGTAAGACAAGAAGGCCTATTACCAACACCAAAAGCGGTACTAATAACACTCCACATGAAGGGAATCTTGGGCATCCAATAACCATGCCACACTATAACACACATGTTATGGCATAACCTAGGCTTTGGTGGGATTTAGACGCTCTGGAACCCCTCTCCGGAGAAATCCTAGGCCCGCTGGAGAAAAATACGGAATTGCCGTTCTCGCCCCTCTACGTGAGCGAGAAGGGAGTAAAAAAGTGGATCTAATTGCTTGGTTGTTTTAGGTTAGGCCCAAGGAACACCCAAGACAATGGTAGGGCCCACATCTTGGCAAGATTCCCCCTGTTCCGTCAGATTCGGGCTGTGAGTAGTCCTAGAACCCGCAAGAGAGAATCCGATGCCGGTGAAGCCATAACACAGAGACTGAGGGAATCCTGGGCCTCCAAGACCCATGCCACACTAAAAATCACATGGTATGACATAACCTAGGGTTGGGTAGGATTCACACGCTCCGGAGCCCCTCTTCGGAGAAACCCTAGGCCCGCTGGAGAAAAAGAAGGAACTGCCGTTCTTGCCCCTCTACATGAGCGAGAAGAGGGTAAAAAAAGTGGAACTAATTGTTTGGTTGTGTTAGGTTAGGCCCGAGGAACACCCAAGATAATGGTAGGGCCTACCTCTTGGATAGATTCCCTCTGTTCTGTCAGATCCGGGAGTTTCGGCTTGTGAGTAATCCTGGAACCCGCTAGAGAGAATCCGATGCCGGTGAAGCCATAACACAGAGAGTAAGGTAATCTTGAGCCTCCAAGACCCATGCCACACTATAAAATACATGGTATGGCATAAAGTAGGCTTGAGTGGGATTCAGACGCTCCAGAGCCCCTCTCCGGAGAAACCCTAGGCCCGCTGGAGAATAAGACGGAACTGCATTCTCGCCCGAGCCGGAAGGGGGTATCAAAGTGGAACTAATTGCTTGGTTGTTCTAGGTTAGGCCCAAGGAACACCCAATACAATGGTAGGACCCACCTTGGCAAGATTCCCCCCGTTTTATCAGATCCAGGAGTTTCGGGTGGTGAGTAATCCTGGAACCCGCGAGAGAGAATCCGACGCCGGTGAAGCCATAACACAGAGAGTGAGCGAATATTGGGCACTCACGACCCATTCCACAATATAACACACATGGTATGGCATAACCTAGGCTTGGGTGGGATTTAGAGGCTCCGGAGCCCCTCTCCGGAGAAATCCTAGTCCCGATGGAGAAAAAGGCGGAACTGTCGTTCTCGCCCCTCTACGTGAGCCGCAAGGGGTAGCAAAGTGGAACTAATTGCTTGGTTTTGTTAGGTTACGCCCAAGTAACACCCAATACAATGGTAGGTCCCACCTCTTGGCAAGTTCCCCCCGTTCCGCCAGATCTGGGAGTTTCAGGCTATGAGTAGTCTTGGAACCCGCGAGAGAGAATCAGACGCCGTTGAAGCCATAGCACAGAGAGTGAGGGAATCTTGGGCATCCAAGACCCATGCCACACTATAAAACACATGGTATGGAATAACCTAGGCTTGGGTGGGATTCAGACGCTCCGAAGCCCCTCTCGGGAGAAACCCTAGGCCCGCTGGAGAAAAAGACAGAACTGTTGTTCTCGCCCCTCTACGTGAGCCGGAAGGGGCCGGGGTAGCAAAGTGGAACTAATTTCTTGGTTGTGTTAGGTTACGCCCAAGAAACACCCAAGACAACGGTAGGTCCCACCTCTTTGCAAGATCCCCCCTCCCCCATTCCGTCAGATCCAGGAGTTTCGGGCTGTGAGTAGTCGTAGAACCCGCGAGAGAGAATCCGACGCGGGTGTAGCCATAACACAGAGACTGAGAGAATCTTGGGAATCCAAGACCCATGCCACACTATATAGCACCTTGTATGGCATAACCTTGGCTTTGGTGGGATTCAGACGCTCCGGAACCCCTTTCCGGAGAAACCCTAGGCCCGCTGGAGAAAAAGACGAAATTCTCGTTCTCGCCCCTCTACGTGAGCCGGAAGGGGGTAGAAAAGTCGAACTAATTGCTTGGTTGTGGTAGGTTAGTCCCAAGGAACACCCAAGACAATGGTAGGTCCCATCTCTTGGCAAGATTCCCCCAGTTGTGTCAGATCCGTGAGTAGTCGTGGAACCCGCTAGAGAGAATCTGATGCCGGTGAAGCCATAACACATAGAGTGAGGGAATCTTGGGCATCCAAGACCCATGCCAGACTATAACACACATGGTATGGAATAACCTAGGCTTGGGTGGGATTCAGACGCTCCGGAGCCCACCCTAGGCACGCTGGAGAAAAAGACGGCACTGCCGTTCTCGCCACTCTACGTGATCCGGAAGGGGGTATCAAAGTGGAACTAATTTTTTGGTTGTGTTATATTAGGCCCAAGGAACACCCAAGACAATGGTATGTCCCACCTCTTGGCAAGATTCCACCCGTTCCGCCAGATCCGGGAGTTTCAGGCTGCGAGTAGTCCTCGAATCCGCGAGAGAAAATCTAACACCGGTGGAGCCATAACGCAGAGAGTGAGGTAATCTTCAGCATCCAAGACCCATGAAAAACTATAACACACATGGTAAGGCATAACCTAGGCTTGGGTGGGATTCAGACGCTCTGGAGCCGCTTTCCGGAGAAACCTTAGACCCGCTGGAGAAAAAGACGAAATTGTCGTTCTCGCCACTCTACGTGAGCCGGAAGGGGGTAGCAAAGTGGAACTAATGGCTTGGTTGTGTCAGGTTAGGACCAAGGAACACCCAAGACAATGGTAGGCCCCCCTGGCAAGATTGCCGCCGTTCTGTCAGATCCGGGAGTTTCGCGCTCTGAGTAGTCCTAGAAACCGCGAGAGAGAATCTGACGCTTGTGAAGCCATAACGCAGAGAGTGAGGGAATATTGGGCATCCAAGACACATGCCACACTATAAAACACATGGTATTTCATAACCTAGGCTTGGGTGGGATTCAGACGCTCCGGAGCCCCTATCCGGAGAAACCCTAGACCCGGTGGAGAAAAAAACGGAACTGTCGTTCTCGCCCCTCTACGTGAGCCGGAAGGGGGTAGCAAAGCGGACGAATTGGTTTGTTGTGTTAGGTTAGGCCCAAGGAACACCCAATACAATGGTGGGTCCCACCTCTTGGCAAGATTCCCCCGTTCCGTCAGATCCGGGAGTTTCGGGCTTTGAGTAGTCCTCGAACCCGCGAGAGAGAATCCGTCGCCGGTGAAGCCATATCACAGAGAGTGAGGGAATCATGGGTATCCAAGACCCATGAAACACTCTAACACACATGTTATGGCATAACCTAGGGTTGGGTGGGATTCAGACGCTCCAAAGACCCTCTCCGGCGAAACCCTAGGCCCGTGGAGAAAAAGACGGAATTGCCGCTCTCGCCCCTCTAGGTGAGCCGGAAGGGGGTAGAAAAGTGGAATTAATTGTTGTGTTGTGTTATTTTAAGCCCAAGGAACACCCACGACAATGGTAGGGCCCACCTCTTGTCAATATTCCCCCAGTTCCGTCGGATCGGGGAGATTCGGGCTGTGAGTACTCCTAGAACCCGCCAGAGAGAATCCAACGCCGGTGAAGCCAAAACATTGAGAGTGAGGGAATCATGGGCAACCAAGACCCATTCCACACTATAATACACATGGTATGGCATAACCTAGTCTTGGGTGGTATTCAGACGCTCTGGAGCCCCTCTCCGGAGAAATCCTAGGCCCCTTGGAGAAAAAGACGGAACTGCCATTCTCGCCCCTCTACATGAGCCAGAAGGGGGTAAAAAAAAGTGGAAGTAATTTCTTGGTTGTATTAGGTTAGGACCAAGTAACACCCAGGGAAATGTTATGGTCCACCTCTTAGCAAGAGTCCCCCCATTCCGTCAGATCCGGGAGTTTCGGGCTATGAGTAGTCCTGGAACCCGCCAAAGAGAATCCGATGCCGGTGAAGCCATAACACAGAGAGTGAGAGAATATTGGGACTCCAAGACCCATGCCACACTATAAAACACATGTTATGGAATAACCTAGATTTGGGTGGGATTCATACGCTCCGGAACCTCTCTCCGGAGAAATCCTAGGCCCCTTGGAGAAAAAGACGGAACTGCCGTTAGGCACAAGTAACGGTCAAGACAATGGTAGGGCCCACCTCTTGGCAAGATTCCCCCTATTCCGTCAGATCCGGGAGTTTCGGGCTGTGAGTAGTCCTGGAACTTGCCAGAGAGAATCCGATGGCGGTGAAGCCATAAAACAGAGAATGAGGGAATATTGGGCCTAAAAGACCCATGCCACACTATAAAACACATGTTATGTCATAACCTAGGCTTGGGTGGGATTCAGACGCTCTGGAGCCCCTCTCTGGAGAAACCCTAGGCCCGCTTGAGAAAAAGATGGAATTGCCGTTCTCGCCCCTCTACGTGAGCCGGAAGGGGGTATAAAAGTGGAACTAATTGCTTGTTTGTGTTAGGTTAGTCCCAAGGAACACCCAAGACAATGGTAGGGCCCACCTCTTGGCAAGATACCCCCCATTCCGTCAAATCCAGGAGTTTCGGGCTATGAGTAGTCCTGGAACCTGCTATAGAGAATCCGACGTCGGTGAAGCCATAACACAGAGAGTAAGGTAATATTGGACATCCAAGACCTGTTCCAGACTATAACACACATGGTATGGCATAACCTGGGCTTGGGTGGGATTATGACGCTCCGGAGCCCCTCTCCGAAGAAACCCTAGTCCCGATGGAGAAAAAGGCGGAACTGCCGTTCTCGCCCCTCTACGTGAGCCGGAAGGGGGTAGCAAAGTGGAACTAATCGGTTGATTGTGTTAGGTTAGGTACAAGGAACACCCAAGACAATGGTGGGGCCCACCTCTTGGCAAGATTCCCCCCGTTCCGTCAGATCCGGGAGTTTCGGGCTTTGAGTAGTCCTCGAACCCGCGAGAGAGAATCTGACGCTGGTGAAGCCACAACACAGAGAGTGAGGGAATCATCGGAATACAAGACCTATTATACACTCTAACACACCTGTTATGGCATAACCTAGGCTTGGGTGGGATCCAGACGCTCCGGAGGCCCTCTTCGGAGAAACCCTAGGCCTGTCGGAGAAAAAGATGGAATGTCTGTTCTTGCCCCTCTATGTGAGCCGGAAGGGGTAGCAAAGTGGAACTAATTGCTTGGTTGCGTTAGTTTAGACCCAAGGAACACCCACGACAATGGTAGGGCCCACCTCTTGGCAATCTTCCCCCTGTTCCGTCGGATCCGGGAGATTCGGGCTCTGAGTAGTCCTAGAACCCGCTAGAGAGAATCCGACGCGGTGAAGCCATAATATATAGAGTGAGGGAATACTGGTAATACTAGGAATAGAAGACCCATGACACAGTATAACACACATGGAATGTCATTACCTAGAATTTGGTGGGATTCAAACGCTCCGGAGCCCCTCTCTGGAGAAACCCTAGGCCCGCTGCAAGAAAAGACGGAACTGCCGTTCTCGCCCCTCTACGTGAGCGAGAAGGGGGTAAAAAAGTGGAACTAATTTCTTGGTTGTGTTAGTTTAGACCCAAGTAACACCCACGACAATGGTAGGGCCCACCTCTTGGCAATCTTCCCCTTGTTCCGTCAGATCCGGGAGATTCGGGCTCTGAGTAGTCCTAGCACCCGCTAGAGAGAATCCGACGCCAGTGAAGCCATAACATAGAGAGTGAGGGAATACTTGTCATAAAATACCCATGCCACACTATAACACACATGGTATGGCATTACCTAGGATTTGGTCGGATTCAGACGCTCCGGAGCCCCTCTCTGGAGAAACCCTAGGCCCGCTGGAGAAAAAGACGGAACTGCCGTTCTCAATCCTCTACGTGAGCGAGAAGGGGGTAAAAAAGTGGAACTAATTGCTTTGTTGTGTTAGGTTAGGCACAAGTAACGCTCAATACAATGTTAGGTCCCACCTTTTGGCAAGATTCCCTATATTCCGTCAGATCCGGGAGTTTTGTGCTGTGAGTAGTCCTGGAATTAGCCAGAGAGAATCCGATGGCGGTGAAGCCATAAAACAGAGAATGAGGGAATATTGGGCCTAAAAGACCCATTCCACACTATAAAACACATGTTATGTCATAACTTAGGCTTGGGTGGGATTCAGACGCTCCGGAGCCCCTCTCTGGAGAAACCCTAGGCCCGCTTGAGAAAAAGACGGAACTGCCGTTCTCGCCCCTCTACGTGAGCGGGAAGGGGGTATAAAAGTGGAACTAATTGCTTGTTTGTGTTAGGTTAGTCCCAAGGAACACCCAAGACAATGGTAGGACCCACCTCTTGGCAAGATTCCCCCTATTCCGTCAGATCCAGGAGTTTCGGGCTATGAGTAGTCCTGGAACCTCCTATAGAGAATCCGACGTCGGTGAAGCCATAACACAGAGAGTAAGGTAATATTGGGCATCCAAGACCCGTTCCAGACTATAACACACATGGTATGGCATAACCTGGGCTTGGGTGGGATTCAGACGCTCCGGAGCCCCTCTCCGGAGAAACCCTAGTCCCGATGGAGAAAAAGGTGGAACTGCTGTTCTCGCCCCTCTACGTGAGCCGGAAGGGGGTAGCAAAGTGGAACTAATCGATTGATTGTGTTAGGTTAGGTACAAGGAACACCCAAGAGAATGGTGGGGACCACCTGATGAGGACATCCCTAGTTCTTCACCTATTGTTACACATGAGGATGCTCCTATAAAAGCTAATGATGTGAGGATTGGTCCAATGACAAGATCAAGAACCAAGCTATTACAACAACAGGTGAATTCACTCCTACTTGAATATAATGTTTATAATTGTGAGAGCTTTATACTACCTAAATCTTTGCATTTGTGTATTCTTAGGTTTGTTGATAACACAAACATGAATGGAGATCATGGAGAGGAGCTACACAAGGATGAGCATGGACTTCAAGAGGAGATGGAAAACAAGTGCTAGCATGGTGAAAACAACAAATAACAAATGTTATGATGACAAGGGGATGGTGCCTCCACAAGGTCAAATGCACTAGGTGTGGAAAACAATGCCATTATGTTATTCCACACCCATACATGAACAAGGCAAGAGGAGGGCGCCCACAAGGAGTATCAATGCGCCATATACAAGACCTAGTTCAATTAGGATTGGTTTGTACACCAATTTGGCCGCACCCCTTGTGTGGGGGTCGGTTTGTATCCAATTGTGGTAGAATTAGGAGTCCTAGTCCTATTAGGGTTGGTGCTTGCGCAAGGGAGAGCCTTGTGGCCGCACCCCCTCTCATATATACCCCCTTGGGGGGCATAGGAGAGGTAGACTACGTTAAAACATTAAACCCTAGACCTCTAGATTGAACCAGCTTGTAAGCCTTCATCTGGAAGTTCATCTGCAAACTTTACGTGTTACCTGCTGTTCCACTGGGAATAAGACGGTAAAAGACCACTTGTAGTCGGTGGATTACTTGTGCAAGAGTGTGGAGTTGAGAATATCCTTGGGGTTGCTATCTTTTGCATTGGCATCAGGGATCAGCCGGGAGAGTTCTTAGTGGCACACTAGTTATCATACTGGAGTTGTCTGTGAGTTCACTGAGAAGATTGGGCCACCCCTTATCATCTTGGTATCAGATTTACAGGTTTCCTCGGTGAGCTATCAATTTCCCTTTAGTTTTGAGTGTTTTTATTACCTATCCAGAAAATTGCCCCACAAAAATAGTTCTAGTCATTGCCATAGCCTAGATATCACCTTAGTTTCATTACTTTTGTTGTTATTGTGTTAGGTTTTGTGTTACCTTTTTCTGTTTTTAGGTTTCTTATTTCTCGGCTAGGGTTAGGGTTCTTGTTCCCCTAGTCGAAATTCTATCAAAAAATAACAAAAAGATCCGCTGCAATCCACCATATCCACCCCCAATCCGAGTCCATCAAGGAATCCTACCGCGGCAGCGTTTTGATCAATTCCCTGCCGTGCCGCACCCATACACCCTATCCCACCCGAACTCGGATTTTCCCCTGTTGCGCGCTTACAAAACCACCCCATCCGCCCGCATCACTATTACCAATTCCCACCCGCGCGCTCACGCCCACGGCAGAAAAACTCTGCCGCCGCTGCCGTACGCTGTTCGCCCACGTAACGCCCGCGCGCTGTGATTTTCACCGTAACGCGCTTACCAGCACCCGTAACGCTCGCGTGCGCGCTGCCGCGGCACGAAAACGAGCAGTTTTGCTGCCGCGCGCGACTGTTGGCTGCTAGTTGCTGCCGTGGCACAGTTTTTCTCTGTTTTTGCTGCCGTACGCCTGCCGTGGACTGTTTTTGGGTGTTTTTCTCTGCCGTGAGCTACTGTTTTCTGCCGTGAGCTAGCAAACTCATTTTTCTCTTAGTTTTTCTTTGTTTTTCTTTGTTATTTCCTGTTTTCTCACTAGGACCATCATATCCATACCTTGTGAACCTTAGCCACAACCTTTCTACAGCATCTTAATAGGAACTTGCCCACAAGTATAGCTATTTTTGTGCTCTGACAGGCTGCTCATTTTCATCACCACCATTGTGTTCACTTGTGTTTGGTTAATTGTTTCTCCTAGCTTAGTGTAAGGCCATTGGAAAAATACAAAAACATAGAAAAAGCAAAAAGTATAAAAAAAAGAGAAAAGAGAAAAGAGAAAGTGCAAAGAGGCCATATCATTGCTATTATTTACTAGTTGAGCTTGCCATTGTGACACTTGGTTTTTCATTGAGAAATCTTGTGCCTGTCAATTAAGAGCCTAGCTAGTGACTTTCTAGTGCATTGCAAAATTTCATCCACATATTACTTTGCCATATTTGTCTACATTGTGTGAGTTTCCTTGGGTATTTTTATATCTTCACAAGACAACAAATAGGATTGTTACTTTGGTGATTGTTAGGTATCCATACCAAGCCCCACTAAATAACCTTGTTTGCCTTTGTGAGAGTTAAAAACCTGGGTATTCTCTCTTTCACACCAAAGCACTTTAATTGCCTCTACTTGTGGTAAGTATCTCTATTCACTTTGGAGTGGTAAGATATCCTATTGTCTTGCTAGATTTTGAGTGAGTTGTGAGAGAGCACCACAACCTATACTTGTTTTATTTTCACTAATCTTCTAATGGATCCTTCTAGTGGTGATCTTGTGCAGCAAAAGAAGGACCAAACCGAGGGAGTGAATTGGAGGGAGTATGAGGCATTAAGGGATGTTTTGACAAATCAATTGACTGAAAATGAGACACACTTCAAGAAATATGTTGATAGTGCATGTGATCCTCTATATGAAACTTTTCATAACATGGAGAAGAAGGTGGAAACCACCAACACATTGGCCGAGACCAATAGTGCTCAATTGAAAACAATGCAAGATTCTATTGATGCCTTCAATCATACTATGACTGATCTTCAAAGATTGATTCAAGCTCGGTTGCCACCTATTGATGATGACAATGCTAGTGTCCATAGTGATGCAAATAATGAGGAGGAGCCTAATCTTGGCCGTGGAGCTAGAGGAGAAAGAGGCCGAGGAGGTGTTCTAGGCCGAGCTAGGCATGTGCCCATACCAATTGCTCATGAAAATAGAGGAGCATTGGGTAAGCCCAAATTTTCTATTCCAGCTTTCAGCTTTGATAATATGGATGTGGAAGAATATTTGCTATGGGAGTTGAAAATAGAAAAATTGTGGAGATTGCATGACTACAATGAGGATAGAAAGATCAAGTTGGCATCTTCTGAGTTTGATGGATATGCTCTTAGATGGTGGGATAATCTAGTGAGAAAGAGACATGATGATGGTGAGTTGCCCATTGTCACTTGGCACACCATGAAGAGGCTTATGAGAGAAAGATTTGGACCACCCAATTACATACGGCAACAATTTGATAAATTACAACAATTGAGGCAAGGTACCAAGACAGTTGATGCTTATTATCAAGAGATGGAATTAATCATGCAAAGGGCTCGTGTGAGAGAGCAAGGAGAGCAAACAATGCAAAGATTCCTTTCAGGTTTACATTATAAATCAAGGGCATTGTGAGGCATTATCAATATACTAATATGCATGATTTACTCCATCATGCTAGGGAGGCCGAATCACATCTACTTGAGGAGGCACAAAATTCAGCAAGAACAAGGAGTAGATTCCCATTGAGATCATCTACTACTCCTATACCACCACCACCACCTCCATCATCAAGTTTTAGAGGTGCTCCATCATCCAAAACCGAGCCTAGTGTGTCTAATGCAAGGAAATCATCACAACCAGCAGCAAGTGCCTCGGGTTCTAGTGCTTCTACTACAAGAAATAGAGATATTACATGTCACACATGTGGAGGAAAGGGTCACTTCAAGAAGGATTGTCCAAATTCCAAGGTGATGATTATCAATGAAAACAATGAGTATGAGACAGGTGATGATGTTGATCCCAATGATCTTGATGATGATGATGGCTATTTGAGTGATTCTCCTTTGGATGCTTATGCTACTACTATGCCATCTATTATTTGCACACAAAATTCTTTGAGTGTGGTGCCTAGTCCTGAAAATCAAAGGTGCAATCTATTTCAAACAAAGGCTGTTATTGGTCCCAACATGGCTTGCAAAGTCATTATTGATGGAGGGAGTTGTAGAAACTTGGCAAGCAAGGATTTATGTGCCAAGTTGAATCTAAAATATTTACCACATCCGAGCCCTTATCATATCCAATGGTTGAGTAGCACGAGACAAATGAAGGTATCTCATATGGTGAGAGTGGAGTTTCAAATTGGACCTTACAAGGATACTATTGAGTTTGATGTGGTGCCCATGACAGTTTGCCACCTATTATTGGGAAGACCTTGGCAATTTGATAGAAGTGTGAAGCATGAAGGAAGAGATAATACTTATGAGTTGCATCATCATGGGAGGACTATTATTTTGAGGCCTATGACTCCACAACAAATTGTAAATGAATCCCAATCCAAAATTGCTATGAAAGTGGAAAAAGAGAGAGAGAGAGGGATGAGGGAACACCAAAAATACAAGCCATGGGGAGTGATAGTACAACCAATTCGAGTGGTAAAAAGAGAGAGAACCTTTTATGCATGTTAGCCACCAAAGGGGATTTGAGGGAATTTAGGGATGATCCTTCATTAGTCCCTATTGTGCTTATTCACAAGGGAGAGATTTTGGTTTCTAATGACATGACCCCTATTCCTCTTGGTGTTTCTAATGTTTTGCAGGACTTTGAGGATGTTTTTCCACAAGAAGTGCCCTCGGGATTGCCACCTTTAAGAGGTATTGAGCATCAAATTGATTTAATCCCCGGAGCATCTCTCCCAAACCGAGCTCCTTATAGAACCAATCCACAAGAAACAAAGGAGATACAAAGGCAAGTACAAGAACTACTAGACAAAGGTTATATTCGGGTTAGTATTTCTCCTTGTGCCGTTCCCGTTATTTTGGTTCCTAAGAAAGATGGTACTTGGCGCATGTGTGTAGATTTTAGAGCAATTAATAACATCACTATTCGTTATCGTCATCCTATAGCACGTTTAGATGACATGTTAGATGAATTAAGTGGTGCTACTCTTTTCTCTAAAATTGATTTGCGTAGTGGATACCATCAAATAAGAATGAAAGAGGGAGATGAATGGAAAACTGATTTTAAGACAAAATTTGGTTTATATGAGTGGTTATTAATGCCCTTTGGTTTAACTAATGCACCTTGTACTTTCATGAGATTAATGAACCATATTTTGAGAGACTTTATTGGTAGATTTGTGGTAGTTTATTTTGATGATATTCTAATATATAGCCACAATGAACATGAACACATGGATCATATTAGACAAGTCTTGCAAGTGCTAAGAAATAATAAATTGTATGGTAATCTTGAGAAGTGCGCTTTTTGCAAAGATAAGGTTATATTTCTTGGTTATGTTGTTTCTAAGCATGGAATTGAGGTTGATCAATCTAAAATTGAAGCTATTCGAAATTGGCCAATTCCAACTAATATGAGTCAAGTTAGAAGTTTTAATGGGCTTGCTAGTTTCTATAGAAGATTTGTGCCTAATTTTAGTACAATTGCTGCCCCTTTAAATGATCTAACTAAAAAGGGTGTTAATTTTGAATGGGGTGTTACTCAAGATATTTCTTTTGATACATTGAAAGAGAAGTTGATTTCAGCCCCATTGCTTATGCTTCCAAATTTTGATAAACAATTTGAGATTGAGTGTGATGCTAGTGGCATAGGTATTGGAGGTGTGCTCATGCAAGAAAAGAAACCTATTGCCTATTTTTCTGAAAAATTAAATGGTGCACAATTGAATTATTCTGTTTATGATAAGGAATTGTATGCACTTGTGAGAGTTTTAGAGGTATGGAAACATTATTTGTGGCCTAAAGAATTTATTATACATAGTGATCATGAAGCATTGAAATTTTTAAAGTGCCAAAATAATTTGAATAAGAGACATGCTAAGTGGGTTGAGTTTATTGAATCTTTTCCATACATCATAAAACATAAAAAGGGATTGGATAATGTAGTTGCTGATGCTTTATCAAGAAAGAATATGTTACTCTCAAATTTAGAAATTAAGGTTTCGGGTTTGGAGGGTATTAGAGATTTATATGATGAAGATAAAGAATTTTCTATGCCATTTAATAAATGTGTTAATACTAAAGCATGGAAAAATTTCATATACATGATGGGTACTTGTTTAGAGCTAACAAATTGTGTATTCCCGAGTGTTCCTTGCGTTTATTTTTGATCCAGGAATCTCATAGTGGAGGATTGATGGGACACTTTGGAAGAGAGAAGACTTTGTTGATGTTGGCTGAAAATTTCTTTTGGGCTCATATGAGAAGAGATGTGTATAGATTGGTGCAAAGATGCATTACTTGCAACAAGTCCAAATCAAAATTGAAGCCCCATGGATTGTACACACCATTGCCATCACCAAGTACACCATGGGAGGATATTAGCATGGATTTTGTGTTGGGATTGCCAAGGACAAAAAGAGGACATGACTCTATCTTTGTGGTTGTGGATAGATTTTCAAGATGGCTCATTTTTTATTCCATGCCACAAGAGTGATGATGCTTCTCACATTGCCAATTTGTTCTTTAGAGAAATTGTGAGATTGCATGGAGTTCCAAGGACTATAGTTTCGGATAGAGATGTCAAGTTCATGAGTTACTTTTGGAAGAAACTTTGGGGTAAGCTTGGCACTAAGCTATTATTTTCTACTACTTGCCACCCCCAAACTTATGGACAAACTGAGGTGGTTAATAGAACATTGTCCACATTGCTAAGAGGTATGATCAAGAAGAATTTGAAGGAGTGGGAGGAGTGTTTGCCCCATGTGGAATTTGCATACAATAGAGCTGTGCATTCAACTACTCAATTATGTCCTTTTGAGGTGGTGTATGGTTTCAAGCCTATTACTCCTCTTGATTTATTACCACTTCCTTTACATGAGAGATTTAATATGGAGGCATCAAAGAGGGCTGATTTTGTGAAGAAGATTCATGAGAAAACAAAAGAAGCAATTGAGAAGAAAGGAAAACATGTGGCTGAAAGAGTAAACAAGAAGAGGAAGGAGATTATATTTCTGCCAGGAGACATGGTGTGGGTGCACTTTAGAAAAGATAGATTTCCCACATTGAGAAAGTCCAAGTTGATGCCTAGAGGAGCTGGTCCTTACAAAGTTATTTCAAGGATCAATGATAATGCATACAAGATTGACCTCCCAATTGATGAGTTTGGTGTTAGTAATTCTTTTAATGTGGCTGATTTGACACCTTACCATGGAGATGATTTAGCATCGAGGTCGATGCCTTTTCAAGAGGGGGAGTATGATGAGGACATCCCTAGTTCTTCACCTATTGTTACACATGAGGATGCTCCTATAAAAGCTAATGAAGTGAGGATTGGTCCAATGACAAGATCAAGAACCAAGCTATTACAACAACATGTGAATTCACTCCTACTTGAATATAATGTTTATAATTGTGAGAGCTTTATACTACCTAAATCTTTGAATTTGTGTATTCTTAGGTTTGTTGATAACACAAACATGAATGGAGATCATGGAGAGGAGCTACACAAGGATGAGCATGGACTTCAAGAGGAGATGGAAAACAAGTGCTAGCATGGTGAAAACAACAAATAACAAATGTTATGATGACAAGGGGATGGTGCCTCCACAATGTCAAATGCACTAGGTGTGGAAAACAATGCCATTATGTTATTCCACACCCATACATGAACAAGGCAAGAGGAGGGCGCCCACAAGGAGTATCAATGCGCCATATACAAGACCTAGTTCAATTAGGATTGGTTTGTACACCAATTTAGCCGCACCTCTTGTGTGGGGGTCGGTTTGTATCCAATTGTGGTAGAATTAGGAGTCCTAGTCCTATTAGGGTTGGTGCTTGCGCAAGGGAGAGCCTTATGGCCGCACCCCCTCTCATATATACCCCCTAGGGGCGCATAGGAGAGGTAGACTACGTTAAAACATTAAACCCTAGACCTCTAGATTGAACCAGCTTGTAAGCCTTCATCTGGAAGTTCATCTGCAAACTTTACGTGTTACCTGCTGTTCCACTGGGAATAAGACGGTACAGGACCACTTGTAGTCGGTGGATTACTTGTGCAAGAGTGTGGAGTTGAGAATATCCTTGGGGTTGCTATCTTTTGCATTGGCATCAGGGATCAGCCGTGAGAGTTCTTAGTGGCGCACTAGTTATCATACTGGAGTTGTCTGTGAGTTCACTTAGAAGATTGGGCCACCCCTTATCACCACCTCTTGGAAAGATTCCCCCCGTTCCGTCAGATCCGGGAATTTCGGGCTCTGAGTAGTCCTCGAACCCGCGAGTGAGAATCTGACGCCGGTGATGCCACAACACAGAGAGTGAGGGAATCATCGGAATACAAGACCTATTATACACTCTAACACACCTGTTATGGCATAACCTAGGCTTGGGTGGGATCCAGACGCTCCGGAGGCCCTCTTCGGAGAAACCCTAGGCCTGTCGGAGAAAAAGACGGAATGTCTGTTCTTGCCCCTCTACGTGAGCCGGAAGGGGTAGCAAAGTGGAACTAATTGCTTGGTTGGGTTAGTTTAGACCCAAGGAACACCCACGACAATGGTAGGGCCCACGTCTTGGCAATCTTCCCCCTGTTCCGTCGGATCCGGGAGATTCGGGCTCTGAGTAGTCCTAGAACCCGCTAGAGAGAATCCAACGCGGTGAAGCCATAATATATAGAGTGAGGGAATACTGGGAATACTGGGAATACAAGACCCATGGAACACTATAACACACATGGAATGGCATTACCTAGAATTTGGTGGGATTCAAACGCTCCGGAGCCCCTCTCCGAAGAAACCCTAGGCCCGCTGCAAGAAAAGACGGAACTGCCATTCTCGCCCCTCTACGTGAGCGAGAAGGGGGTAAAAAAGTGGAACTAATTGCTTGGTTGTGTTAGGTTAGGCACAAGGAACTCTCAAGACAATGGTAGGGCCCACCTCTTGGCAAGATTCCCCCCATTCCGTCAGATCCGGGAGTTTCGGGCTGTGAGTAGTCCTGGAACTAGCCAGAGAGAATCTGATGGCGGTGAAGCCATAAAACAGAGAGTGAGGGAATATTGGGCCTACAAGACCCATGCCACACTATAAAACACATGTTATGGCATAACCTAGGCTTGGGTGGGATTCATACGCTCCGGAGCCCCTTTCCGGAGAAACCCTAGGCCCGGTGGAGAAAAAGACGGAGCTGCCGTTCTCGCCCCTCTACATGAGCCGGAAGGGGTTATAAAAGTGGAACTAATTGCTTGTCTGTGTTAGGTTAGGCCCAAGGAACACCCAAGACAATGGTAGGGCCCACCTCTTGGTAAGATTCCCCCCCATTCTGTTAGATCAGGGAGTTTCGGGGTTTGAGTAGTCCTGGAACCCGATAGAGAGAATTCGACGCCGGTGAAGCCATAACACAGATAGTGAGGGAATCTTGGGCATCCAACACCCATGCCATACTATAACACACATGTTATGGCATAACCTGGGCTTGGGTGGGATTCAGATGCTCAGGAGCCCCACTCCAGAGAAACCCTAGTCCCGATGGAGAAAAAGACGGAACTGTCGTTCTCGCCCCTCTACGTGAGCCAAAAGTTGGTAGAAAAGTGGAACTAATTGCTTAGTTGTGTTAGGTTAGGCCCAAGGAACACCCAAGACAATGGTAGGTCCCACATCTTGGAAAGATTCTACCCATTCCGCAAGATCCGGGAGTTTCAGGCTGTGAGTAGTCCTGGAACCCGCGAGAGAGAATCCGATGCCGGTGGAGCCATAACATAAAGAATGAGTGAATCGTGGGAATCCCAGACCCATGACACAGTATAAAACACATGTTATGGCATAACCTAGGCTTGGATGGGATTTAGACGCTCCGGAGCCCCTGTCCGGAGAAACCCTAGGCCCAATGGAGAAAAAGACGGAACTGTCGTTCTTGCCCCTCTACGTGAGACGGAAGTGGGTAGCAACATGGAGCTAATTGCTTGGTTGTGTTAGGTTAGGCCCAAGAAACACCCAAGACAATGGTAGGACCCCCCTCTTGGCAAGATTCCCCCGTTCCGTCATTTCCGGGATTTTCGGGCTATGAGTAGTTCTAGAACCCGCGAGAGAGAATCCGACGCCGGTGAAGCCATAACACAGAGAACGAGGGAATATTGGGCCTCCAAAACCCATGACACACTATAAAACACTTGTTATGGCATAACCTAGGCTTGGGTCGGATTCAGACACTCCGGAGCCCCTCTCCGGAGAAACCCTAGGCCCATTGGAGAAAAAGACGGAACCGCCGTTCTCGCCCCTCTACGTGAGCCACAACGGGGTAGCAAAGTGGAACTAATTTCTTAGTTGTGTTAGGTTAGGCCTAAGGAACATCCAAGACAATGGTAGGGACCACCTCTTGGCAAGATTCCCACCGCTCCGTCGGATCCGGGAGTTTCAGGCTGTGAGTAGTCCTCGAACCCGCTAGAGTGAATCCGACGCCGGTGAAGCCATAACACAGAGAGTGAGAAAATATTAGGCATCCAAGACCAATGCCACACTATAACACACATGTTATGGCATAACCTCGCCTTGGGTGGGACTCAGACGCTCCGGAGCCCCTCTCCGGAGAAACCCAAGGGCTGGTGGAGAAAAACACGGAACTGTCGTTCTCACCCCTCTACGTGAGCAGGAAGGGGTAGAATAGTGCAACTAATTGCTTGGTTGTGTTATGTTAGGCCCAAGGAACACCCAAGACAATGGTAGGGCCCACCTCTCGGCAAGATTCACCCCGATCCGTCAGATCCGCCAGTTTCGGGCTGTGGGTAGTCCTGGAACCCGCCAAATAGAATCTGACGCAGGTGAAGCCATAACACAGAGAGTGAGGGAATATTGTGGATCCAAGACCCATGCCACACTATAACACACATGGTATGGCATAAACTAGGATTGGGTGGGATCCAGACGCTCCGGATTCAGTCTGTAGAGAAACCCTAGGCCTTTGGAGAAAAAGACGGAACTGCCGTTCTCGCCCCTTTATGTGAGCTGGAAGGGGGTACAAAAGTGGAACTAATTGCTTGGTTGTGTTAATTTGGACCCAAGGAACACCCAATACAATGGTGGGGCCCTTCTCTTGGCAAGATTCCCCCTGTTCCGTCAGATTCGGGAGTTTTGGGCTCTCAGTAGTCCTCGAACCCGTGAGAGAGAATCCGACGCCGGTGAATCCACAACACAGAAAGTGAGGGAATAATGGGAATCCAAGACCCGTGCCACACTCTAACACACATGGTATGGCATAACCTAGGCTTGGGTGGGATCCCGACGCTCCGGAGCCCTTCTCCGGAGAAAAAGCCGAAACTACCATTCTAACACACATATATACGTGAGTCGGAAGTGGTAGCAAAGTGGATGTAGTTGCTTCGGGATTTATTATAAATTTATATATAATGTTATAACTTATTATTAGAAAAATGAAACAAAACAATCTTAAGAAAAAAACTTTGCCATGTGTTTCCACACGACAACGACCCATGTATCCCGTGTGCAGACACACGGTAAAGACTGACGGTGGCCCGGTCGGTGGCACGGACACGTTGGTCTTTTGTCGTGTGCAAACATGCGGCAAAGTATTCATCTTCACCATGTCTTCGCACACGGTAATGACCCGCCGTGACGCCTCCGTTTCGGTTGATTTAAATTGGACACATGTCCGTAGTCCTTGCCGTGTGTCGTTCCTTACCATGTGTTTTATCATTTCTTTGCGGTGTGCCACTCTTTACCGTGCGCTTTCTCTAGTTTTATGCCGTGCGTCCCTCTTTACCGTGCGCTGACACACGACAAAGATGTATTCCCGTGCACCCACTAGTATAAACAGAGCCAAAGGATTTTTCCTTTAGTACCAGTTCAATCATGAACCGGTACTAAAGGTTGAATTAATACCGGTTCCACAGCACAGGGCGCCGGAAAACTTCATTACCGGTTCGTTCGGAGTGTTTAGTACCGGTTCGTGACACGAACCGGTACTAAATTTTTTTGCGCCAAATTTGCTAGGGATGTGGAGCCGGCGCTGCACCTTTAGTACCGGTTCGTATCAGGAACCGGTTCTAGAGGGTTTCCAGTCTATATCTCAACAAGAATACACCCGGGAGCTCTCTCCAATTCATTCCAACACATTTCCAAAAAAAATCTCTCATGTCACACTCCACCAAATCTTCATTTTTCTCCACCATTTTGTTAGATTGGAAGCAACCATCTGTACAAGGGTTAGCAACATTATCCTTTCACCCGGCATTCCAAATTTAGCTCATTTCCTATAGTTTAAATCGTTTCCATTTTTTAGTGCTAGCAAGGTGTTTGATGAAATGTCTAAGTTAGGGATTTCATTTGTTTTATATGGAATTTGAGCTTAAATTAAAATATGTTTTGTTGGTTTTAGTATCTTCCCCGTCCTCACCTCCATCGATCGCCAGCGTCGTCCCTAGCCGGCATCACCTCGGTGAGCCTACTTGTTTTTATGTTTTATAGAAAAACTTAGTTTTATGTGATAGATGCATATATATTACTTTATAATTTTCTTACCTGTATGATTGTATTTTTCATGTATAGTGCCATGGTTTTGATATCCGTCCCTCGGCCCTCGTCCGGGCTATGATTCGGATGTGGTATACTTTTACAACTATTTGTTTCATTTCGTTTTATGACAATTATGCCGACCAACTTTACATACATATTTTATCTAGGAGGTAGTTGAACCCGAAATTCCAACCGACCCTCTGGTGGAGATGCTAAATTTATTTTAGAAAGAAAATGATGATTTGAAAGAAAAATTGAAAATAAGTGAAGATCTTCGTCTGTAATGCCTAGAAGAGAAGATGAAATTGGACTTGAAGCTTGCCGACGTCGTCGATGATCACCAGATCAAGATGGATGCAATGCGCTTGAAGATTAAAAAGATTAGAAACTATGCCATTAATCAAGAGGCTTGTTATCATTATGATGTAGGTTCAGTAGTTACCTTAGTTGCGATTTTCATCGCATTTTTCTTTGGTTTTAATTTTTTTAGATAGTTGTATGTTAGTTTGAGTGTATGTTTTATGAGAACTATGTATTACATTTGGTCAGTACTCCACCTTACTTTTAATCTGGTGGACTTGTATATTAATTAATTTGGTCACTCATCTCTGATGTAGTAGTGTAATGAATGATTCTTAATATAATTATATAATGCTGATGAATCGACAATGGATATACGGTGACCGACGTTCTCCCAAGTTTCTTAATGGCATGCATAATTTTCTCCACGTGGATGAGGGGAGCAAGCGATCGAATGGTTTCATGTGTTATCCATGTAATGCCTGTAAGAATATGAAGGATTGCTCTAACTCAAGAACTATTCACTTCCACCTGTTTGAGAACGGTTTCATGTCCAACTATAATTGTTCAACGAATCACGGAGAAAGAGGGGTTATAATGGAAGACAACGAAGAAGAAGAGGATTATGAAAACTATGCTATGTACACTCAACACGGTGACAGGACAATGGGGGGAGACGAAGATGAAGAAGAGCTCATTTTTTATGAGCCCGATGACGATTTAGGTCGGGCCATTCGTGATGCGAAGATTAACTGCGGAAGTGAAAACTAGAATTTGAAGTTGGAGATAATGTTAGAGGATCACAACAAATTGTTGTATCCAAATTGCGAAGATGACCACAAAAAGCTGGGTACCACACTGGAATTGCTGCAATGGAAGGTATAGAGTGGTCTAGCTGACAAGAATTTTGAAAAGTTGTTGAAAATAATAAAGAAGATGCTTCCAGGGGAGAACGTATTGCACTCTAGTACGTACGAAGCAAAGAAGGTTGTCTTCCCTCTAGAATTAGAGGTACAGAAGATACATGCTTGCATCAATGACTACATCCTCTACCCTGGCGAGAAGTACGAGAATTTGAATGCGTGCCCGGTATGCGGTGCATTGCGGTATAAGATCAGGCGAGATGACCCTGGTGATGTGGTATGCTCCTATAATATCAATTTGAAACGTTTGTTTTCAAACAAAGAGCATGCCAAGTTGTTGCGATGGCACAAAGAAGACCGTAAGAAAGACGTGATGCTGAGACACCCCACTGACGGGTCGCAGTGGAGAAAAATCGACAGAGAGTTCAAGACATTTGCAGATGACGCAAGGAACTTAAGATTTGGTCTAAGTACAGATGGCTTAATCCTTTCGGGGAGTAGAGCTCCAGTCATAGCACCTGCCCGGTGACTCTATGTATCTACAACCTTCCTCCTTGGTTGTGCATGAAACAGAAGTTCATTATGATGTCAGTGCTCATCCAAGTCCCGAGGCAACCCGACAACGACATTGATATGTACCCGAGGCCATTGGTTGAAGAACTTTTACAGTTGTGGCGTGAATAAGGTGTACTACAAGTGCCTCGTAGTTCGCTCGTGATTTTTTGCAAAAATCATTTTTAGGTACCCAAGTACCTATTTCAACAAAGATACACCAAGAATTCATCAAGATTCAACCCCTAGGTACGAACGGTCATGTCCCCCGTTTTGACCGTTTTCCGAAACCGGCTTAGAAAATTCCAGAAAATTCAAAAAAACTCGAAATGATGCAAGACCTTCGCGTGGTGTTATTATAAATGTCCTAGTATCGACAAAAAATAACAAACTTGGAATACGACAACTGGGTTGAAAAAGTGTTCACATAAATGAGCTATCTCGTACGAAGATTCATGGCTTTCGGGCGAAATGAAGGATGTTTTGGCCACATCCATGGCATAGTTTGTTTAAATGTCACCATATTCCACACAAAGATGCATATTTGTACAACTAACAATGTTCACGAAGAAAGTTTTATTTTCCGTCGAATAAAAATACCATTTTTCATTCCCGGAGTGTCAAAACCGGGTTTTTTTTGTGAAGCACATACACAAAATATGTTGCAAAAATGTATAAAGTAAAATTCTAAATATATTATGTCATGTTTTATCTACAAATAACCAACTTACTAACTCTCAATAGCTCAAAATACACCTCATTTGAAAAAGACAAATTTCCGCCGATTCAGCTGAAACCAGGCCAAATTTGAACTACAGGTGCCTCCTAGTTTGCTCATGATTTTTTGTAAAAATATTTTTTAGGTACCCAAGTACCTATTTCAACAGAGATACACCAAGAGTTCATCAAGATTCAGCACCTAGGTACGAACGGTCATGTCCCCCGTTTTGACCGTTTTCCAAAACCGGCTTAGAAAATTCCAGAAAATTCAAAAAAACTCGAAACGATGCAAGACCTTCGCGTGGTGTTGTTATATATGTCCTAGTATCCACCAAAAATAATAAACTTGGAATACGACAATTTGGTGGAAAATGTGTTCACAGAAATGAGCTATCTCGTACGCAGATTCATGGCTTTCGGGCGAAATGACGGATGTTTTGGCCACATCTATGGCATAGTTTGTTTAAATTTCACCTTCTTCCACACAAAGATGCATATTGGTACAACTAACAATGTTCACGAAGAAAGTTTTATTTTTCGTTGAATAAAAATACCATTTTCCATTCCCGGAGTGTCAAAACTGGCTTGTTTTGTGAAGCACATACACATAATATGTTGCAAAAATATACAAAGTAAAATTCTAATTGTATTATGTCATATTTGATATACAAATAACAAAGTTACTACCTCTCAATAGCTCAAAATACACCTCTTTTAAAAAAGACAAATTTCTGCTGATTTCGCTGAAACCGGGCCAAATTTGAACTACAAGTGCCTCGTAGTTCGCTCGTGATTTTTTGCAAAAATAATTTTTAGGTACCCAAGTACCTATTTCAACATAGATACACCAAGATTTCATCAAAGATTCAACCCCTAGGTACGAACGGTCATGTCCCCCGTTTTGACCGTTTTCCGAAACCTGCTTAGAAAATTCCAGAAAATTCAAACAAACTCGAAATGATGCAAGACCTTCGCGTGGTGTTATTATAAATGTCCTAGTATCGACAAAAAATAACAAACTTGGAATACGACAACTGGGTTGAAAAAGTGTTCACATAAATGAGCTATCTCCTACGAAGATTCGTGGCCTTCGGGCCAAATGACGGATGTTATGGCCACATCCATGGCATAGTTTGTTTAAATGTGACCATATTGCACACAAGGATGCATATTGGAACAACTAACAATGTTCACGGAGAAAGTTTTATTTTTCTTTGAATAAAAACATCATTTTCCATTTTTGTAGTGTCAAAAACGGGTAAAAATTTCTACCTCTCATAGGTCAAAATACACCTCTTTTGAAAAAGACAAATTTCTGCCGATTTCGCTGAAACCGGGCCAAATTTGAACTACAACTACCTCGTAGTTTGCTCGTCATTTTTTCCAAAATCATTTTTAGGTAGCCAAGTACCTATTTCAACATAGATACACCAAGAGTTTGTCAAGATTCAACCCCTAGGTACTAACTCGGCATAAAATGTTCATAAAAATTCAAAATAAGAAAAATCTTCGCGTTGTGTCATCATATGTGATTAAATATATAATTCTTAGGGATATTTTGTATTTCATTTTGACTAAATATAGTCCCTATTAGTCTATAATAATATAATTCATATTTAAGAAAAAATCAAAACTTATTTGGTTTAAATTAGATTTTAAAATCAAAAATTATAAAAGAAGACAGAAAAAACCAAAAATGATGCTCAGCCGGCCGGCCCAGCCAGCCCAGGCCAGGAGACTCGTATGGGTGACAGAGTGGCCTCTTCGGCCCAGCCCAGCAGTCTGGTCCGGCCAGTCTGAGCGGCCGGTCCGGCCCAGGGCGAGTAAGCGATATAGAAAAGGACTCGATGTTTCTGTATAGCACATACGATCGGATGGCTTGGTGGTTGGTTCTTTCTTTCCCAGCGAGGAGGTGGTGGGTTCGAACACCCGTGCGGCAGCGTTTTATTTTCTCCCGACCTGAAATCGCTGTGGTGGGTCCCGCTCTTAAGGTCGCTGTGGTTAGTCCCGGCCTGAAATCGCTGTGTTGGGTCCCGCTCTTCAGGTCGCTGTGGTGAGTCCCGGCAGCGTTTTATTTTCTCCCGACCTAAAATCGCTGCGGTGGGTCCCGCTCTTCAGGTCGATGTGGTTAGTCCCGACCTGAAATCGCTGTGCTGGGTCCCGCTCTTCAGGTTGCTGTGGTGAGTCCCGAACTGAAGGTGGTTCAAAAAAAACTGAGAGCGGATATTAGCCAAGAAAAAAAACTAAGAGCGCAACTCTTCTAAAAAAATAATGGACAAGTAAGCACGCCACATAAGCAAAACATGGTGAGATGTGCAAAATTGAGACAAATAAGCATGACACATGAGCAAAATATGATGAGGTGGCATAATGCAATGTAGTGTTGCCCGTTTATGACCAATTCGTGTAAGGAGATCATGACTTTTCTAACCAAAATTTTCATTAAGTTTTCACGTTTGGACCCTCCTAAACCGGCAACGACCAATTGATCCAAAATGGTCATGGATCTATGACCAGTTCATCCACGGTCATTATAAAATGGTCATGTATCAACATATTTCTTGTAGTGACATGAGCAATTTACTTTGGAGTGGTAGTTAAATACCACATGGGAGTTTATAGTAGACTCTGTGGATTAACTTGGTTTTCAGGGATTTGGAGGCATGAGTAGAGCTCACACTCAGTGCAAGTGAAGGTTAGCAATAGACTGGGAAGCGACAATCAAGAGAAAAATAATTACCATAATTATGTTTGCGACAAAGTAAAATTAACTGGGGCATAAAATTGATACTAGAACTCTGAGGCAAAATAAATCAACGAGGCTTATTGAATTTTGGTTTTCAGTCTTAGCATGCGTGAGCATGTGCCAACTCGATTCAAATAAAACAAACAGAGGAGGATACAACAATGCCATACCCTACTATGAATAGGACAATGCATGTTAAGATCAAAATGACATAATATACACAATTAGCAAGTTGAAACTAACCATAAGAAAACATAAACTACTAAACAATATCATTTGCACATCATTTTTAAGTTTACCAAACTTTGAACCACCTCTCTAAACAGGAGATAAATAAAATATATGACGATCTATTTATTAATATAGCCCGTGTTTGATGCTAAGGCAAATAAATAGTAAGATATAGACGCTCCAAGTTTATTCAAGTTTCCATGTTGCTCGAAAAACAAAGTTTAAAGGTTTGCAAACCGAGTGGTTGTTGATGAATATGGATGCGGAGACATCCCCAACCTTATGAATTTGGCCATTCTTCAATATTTCTCTGTTTGGTGTTCCTTCATTCTCTGTGAAAAAACTTCAACACAAAAACTTTCCCCTTCTTTTCTGCGGTTAGACATTAGTGCAATAGATAATATTTCCAAAGTGCTGCTATTAAAACAAATCAAATTTTGTTTTAGAGTAACAGAAAAGTTTCTTAAGTGGCCAACTTCTAAATAAAATGTAAGACCCAAAAGGACTCAAATGAAAACGTAAAAGAGGCCACTCTTGCAACAAAAGTCAGAATCTGTTCTGAAAAACAACAGCTGGAAAACGTAATTTTTAGGTGCACTTACAAATGTCAGAAATATTTGCCAATTTTTGTGCATGCAGAGGATTAGGTGATATATAATCTGTAAAAATTTCGATACTTTTCGAGTTTTTGGTAAAATATGAAAAATCACGCAGTGGGCAGTAGATGCTGAAAACAGAAAAGCCATTTTTTACATATGTATCAACTAAACCAAATGGGTAAAACTTGGTAATTTATTTTTGATAAACTAGGAGATAAGAGGCTAAACAAGATCTAAACATTCTAGCTACATCAAGGGAAACAAAACAAAACTGATAGCAAAAATAAAGTACGCTCCAAGAATAACACATAATATATGAAGCAATAAAAATATAGTGTCTTGAAAGAGGACCTGATATTTTTGTTGATGAAGAAGGGGATGCCATGGGCATCCCCAAGCTTTGACGCTTGTACTTCTTGGATATATCATGGGGTGACATGGTCATCCCCAAGCTTGAGCTTTTTTCCATTCTTCATCTTCTCGTATCATTCGTCTCTCCCTACACTTGAAAACTCACTCGAGACAAAACTTCACACAATCTTCATTAGCAACGTTAGTGTAACCAAAATAGTAAATCCAATTTGGTTCAGTTTCAACACAAGTATAACACCCATTAAAACATTAGCTACTTTAACAACTTATTTTAAATCTCTTCCCTCAAAACAACACCAAAAGAAAAAGATTAAGAGGCAAATCCAAATATTGGCGGAACTCTGTCAAAACATAACAGCAGGTAAAGATCGATTTTTTAGAAAATCTTATGTTCATCAAATCAAAAATTTCAGAAGTAATGAAAGTTGTATAACAACCTGGGGCATATGCAAAAAAACGTTTCAGCTCAATTCGATATTCTGGCTGAGAGAAATATATTTTTTGGTGGCAGCACAGAATCTGTTTTAGGACAACAACTTCCCTAAATCTTTCTTCCTCCCTATTAGAGTCTATTCAAGGAGCAAAAACAAAATAAAAAGGATGAGAAGAGGTTTATACATAGGTAACAACTTCCAAGACTAAAAAAAAACTGAAAGAAAACAACAAAAAAACGTAATAAAACATGGGTTATCTCCCAAGAAGTGCTTTTCTTTAACGTCTTTTAGCTAGGCATGGAAAAAGGAGGGATGCCTTGGGCATCCCCAAGCTTTGATGATTGAATATTATTGAACATTGAATTGAGGTTTTTCTCTTCTCATTTATCTCGTATCATCATCTCTATTGGATCTTAAATACTACATTCACATAAAACTTAAAAAAAACTCATTAGTAGGGTTAATACTCATTAAATAAAATACACTCATGTTCAAGTTTTACAAGTTTAAATTTATACTAACCAATTTATACTAACCAATTTATAACATTTATAGATCAAATAATGATTATAAACATTGAGTATAAGCATAATACAAAATAAGCATGACAATCTGCCAAAACTGAACAGTCTGTAAAGATGACAGTTAACGAGATATCTACGTAGCTCAAATCAGAAAAAGTACTTCTAATGAAAGAAAGATAATAATCATTACTTTTCACTCAAGAAATTGTAGATCAATAATACTTTCTAGTGATTTTTAAAATTTTCTACGGTGGAGCCCAGAAATCCGTTTCTACGCAGCAAAGGGGCAAACTTGCATCATAAACAAACTAGAAGTTATCTATACATTTTATTTTTATGGTACAAAGGAATATGTACAATATATACACAATATATACAATTTATGAACTAAAAAGCTTTCATAGAAATAATTGTTTTGCTTTCATAGGCATGAACACAAGTGTTCAAGGTCGACCCCCACTTAACCATTACTCATCTTTCCAATCACTTTTCTTTTTGAAAACATTTTTAGATACTAAGTACAACGAATTTTTTTTTGTAATTCGTGTTCCCTATCCATAACTAAAGATAGCAAACAACTTAAAACTGAAAAATAACACTACTTATAACTGAATGCAAAATTACTGAGAGACAAAGCAAACAAGTGCACACAAGAACATTCACCCCACGCTATTGCTCCCCGGTAACGGCGCCAGAAAAGGTCTTGATTTTCCACAAGTATAGGGGATCGTGTGTAGCCTTTTCGATAAGTAAGAGTGTCGAACCCAACGAGGAGCTAAAGGTAGGATAAATATTCTCTCAAGTTCAATCAACAACTGATACAACTCTATACACACTAAACGTTTGCATTATCTAGGAAATAAAACTAGAGCAATAATACGGGTATGAGAGATAGCTTTGCAAGATAATAAATACAAGAAAGTAAATGTTGGTGCTGCAGCAATGAAATATACTAAGTAACCATAAACTAACAGTACCATGAGTGTGGAAAAGTGTTCGTAATTGTGGTGGCTTTCGCCAAGATTAATTAGTGAAGATATCAGATTCATTGTCTTCGATGCAGTTTTCTATGTGGGAGAGACAAAGCTAACAAGCTCTCACTATCCAATAATTGCAAGTACTTATGATTGGAACTCTAGCAAACATATATAACTACTAGAAGATACATTAAGGTAAAAATACTCAAGCATAGCCTTAAGTTAATGGTCCTCTTACTCCCATACGTGCAACTAACCGGTTTGAGTCCTTAGGTTTCTGTCACTCAGGTAGAACTACGCCCCTTCCTTTGCACATACTACTAACCCTATGATGTTGATCCAAGCGCGCACAAATATAATGGACACCAAAGGACAGTACCATGTAAACATACAACTCTAATGAACCAAAGACATTCAACCAAGAAATCAAAAGACAAATAAACTACACAAACATGACATAGATCATAGGATAAATATTATAGCATCCAACACCATGTTTACATAGGACGGTACAGAGGTTTGCGGGAGGATGAACCACTGAATACAAGGAGGAGATGATGATGGATGTGTTGGTGAAGGATGCATCATGGCGGAGAGGATGGAGAAGGGGCAGCACGTGATGTGCAGGGCGGCGTCGGCGGCCGTCGGCGGCGCAGGGGGCTCCTCCTGCGCCGGCCGGCCATCATGGGGGGAGCGCCGCCCTTTAGACCCCTTACTCCATGACTTCTTGGTGCTGTAGATGAGCCCCCCCCCCCACGGAGATGAGACCATGGGGGAGGCAAAATTCGTGGCTCTTGGTGGCTGCCCGAGAATTAGGGTTTTCCTCTCCTTATTTGTGATGGGACAATACTCCCCGGCCCTCCGATGGATGGCCCCTTGATCCAAAGGCTCTTGGGGACCTCTAGAACCTTCCTAGGGACCCCTCATAGCCCCAAAGTAGTGGCTTGGACTAATCCATCAAATATGGTAAGAGTTGGACTCAATCCCGTCACCGATTCCCGTAATCCCGTAATCAGATATATATCCTCCAGTAAAATGGGTCCACAGGTCGCATACGAACTCGGAATGGGCTGTTCTTGGGCTTAAATGAAAGGTATGGAAATGGCCAAAAACTTTGTAGGAAATTTGATCTTCAGTTGACGTTGTCTTTGGGGTAAAACTGATGATCTCTAAAAACTGTTGGTGGACAGATTTCAGGAAAATCAGAGTCCTTTTCCAACAAGTCTCCTTTTGTGTTTTCTTGTTAATTCCTACACATCAAAGAGTAAAACAAGAACATTGTGCACTCTTGCAAATATTAATAGGTTAGTACAAATAAATCATATACTTTTTATAAAAAAATGTCAAAAGCATAATATTAGCGTGAAACAATCAAAAATTATAGGTACGTTATGGACGTATCAGGGTCCTGGTGGACAATCTGTTCCGAATGACAGTGCCGGACACGTACCCATGTGGAAGAAGATGTCTATATTTTGGGAGCTACCCTATTGGAAAATCCTAGAGGTTCACTCTTCAATAGACGTGATGCACGTGACGAAAAATCTTTGCGTGAACCTGCTAAACTTCTTGGGCGTGTATGGGAAGACAAAAGATACACCAGATGCACGGCAGGACCAGCAACGTATGCACGAACGAGACAACCTGAATCCAGAGAAGTATCAAGGTCCTGCAAGCTACGCTCTTACCAAAGAAGATAAGGGTATATTTTTTGAAGTCCTGAGCAGCATCAAGGTCCCGTCTGGCTTCTCGTCGAATATAAAGGGAATAATAAACATGACCGAGAAAAAGTTTCAAAACCTAAAGTCTCATGACTGCCACATCATTATGATACAGTTACTTCCGGTTGCATTACGGGGGCTTCTGCCGGAAAATGTCCGAGTACCCATTGTGAAGCTATGTGCATTCATCAATGCAATTTCTTAGAAGGTGATCAATCCACTAACTCTATCAAATTTACAGAAGGATGTGGTGCAATGTCTTGTCAGCTTCGAGTTGGTGTTTCCACCATCCTTCTTCAATATTATGACGCACCTCATAGTTCACCTAGTCGAAGAGATTCAAGTTCTTGGTCCTGTATTTCTACACAACATGTTCCCCTTGAGAGATTCATGGGAGTCTTGAAGAAATACGTTCATAACCGTGCTAGGCCAGAAGGAAGCATCTCCAAGGGCTATGGAACAGAGGAGGTCATTGAGTTTTGTGTTGACTTTATTACTTACCTTAGGCTGATCGTTGTTCCTGAATCTCGCTATGAGGGGAGACTGTGTGGAAAAGGCACGCTAGGAAAGAGAGCAAACATAAGTATGGACGGACATTCTTTCACTAAAGCACACTACACAGTACTACATAATTCTAGCTTGGTGGCTCCGTATATAGTGGAACACAAGAATATTTTACGCTCAAGAATATTCTAGCAAGGTGAAGATTGGATTGATGAAGAACACCAGAATACTTTTGGCGGTTGGTTGCAAACACATCTCATTAATGACACCACTATTTAAGAACAACTATACTTGTTGGCCAAGCAACCATCTTTTCGTATATCGAGTTTTCAAGGGTACGAGATAAATGGGAATACATTTTACACGATCGCCCAAGATCAAAAGAGCACCAACCAAAACAGTGGTGTCCGCTTTGATGCAGTATACGACAAGGGGAAGAAGGTCACATATTATGGGTACATAGAGGAGATATGGGAACTTGACTATGGACCTACTTTCAAGATCCCTTTCTTCCGGTGCAAATGGTTAAACCTGAAAGACGGGGTACATGTGGACCCACAATACGGAATGACTAAAGTGGATATGAAGAATCTAGGATACGAGACCGAACCATTCGTGCTAGCTAGTGAAGTGGCTCAGGTTTTCTATGTGAAGGACATGTCTACAAAAAAAATGCAAGAGGAGACATCATATGATGAGCCAAAGCGCCACATAGTTCTTTCAAGAAAAAGAAACATCGTGGGAGTGGAGGACAAGACAGACATGTCAGAAGATTATGAAAAGTTTGAGTACATGGCACCTTTCAAGATGAAAACTGACCCAAGCATCGTGTTAAATAACGAAGAGTGTCCATGGTTGCGTCGCAATCAGAAGAATGGGAAACACACGATGAAAACTCAGTAGACTAGATATGGATGATGTTCTTGGTGATGTGTAATAATAAACTTGGAATACGACAGTTCTGTTGAAAACATGTTCACAAAAAAGAAGTTGTATCTAACCTATTATGCCGGAGATAGAACAAAACAATCGGTATCGCCAGCATACAGCCCGACTGTGGCTCGTGATTGCACATATATATGCATATATCAAATGAACATTCGGACGTATCTAGCGAATCCGGATGATTTGTATTCACAGTCGATGAACTGAATGATGTATCACACCCTTTGTCAAACCTTTTATGCCGGAGGTAGAACAAAACAATCGAGATCAGAAGAAAGGGAAACACACGATGAAAACTCAAAAGACTAGATAGGGATGATGTTCTTGGTGATGTGTAATAATTTGAACTACAGGTGCCTCGTAATTTGCTCATGAATTTTGACAAAAATCATTTTTAGGTACTCAACTACCTATTTCAATAGAGATCCAGAGTGAGTTGCTGAATATACAACCCCTAGCTACGAACGGTCATACCCGCCATCTTGACTTTCTCCTAAACGGGCTGAGAAAATTAAAGAAAATTCAAAAAAAAACCTAAATAACGCGAGACCTTTGTGTGGTGTCATTACATATGTCCTAGTATCCACCAAAAATAATAAATTTGGAATACGACAGTTCTATTGAAAAACTGTTCACAAAAAAGAGCTATCTCCTCCTAACATTCTAGGGTTTCGTTTGGAATGACATGTGTTATGGCATAGTTTGTTATAATAAGCCCATATTGCACACAAACATGAATCTTGGAAACACGAACAATGTTGACGAAGGAGTTGTGCCGCGTGTCGCGGGAGTTGTGTCGCGTGGCGCGGGAGTTGTGCCGCGTGGACGCGTGGCACGGGAGTTGTGCCGCGTGGCGCGAAAATTGTGACGCGTGCCGCGTGGCCAGGAGCGTGCGGTATAAACTGCCGCGCCTCGAGCGTAATCTCTCCATGCGCCCACTCCTCTCCATGCACCGTCGTGCCGCCACCATGCCTCCGAAGAGGAACAACACCACCGGTTTCCACAGCGTCCGAGCATGACAGAACGGAATGTTCAGCGCGGATATCCGCTACGGGGACGACCGCATACCCCTCGGCTCCTTTGCGACGGTGGCGGAGGTCGCCCGCGCCTGGGACGCGACGGCCTGGCACCTCAACCGCCCGCGGTCGCTGATGAACTTCAACGACTGCCACACCCTCTGGGAAGCAGAGGCCAGGTCGCTGAAGCCGCAGATCGTCTCTGCCGCCGACCACCGCCACCTCCGCCACCGCCCGTTTCAGGGCCTAGTCGACGCCAGGGACGAGCGTGCCATCCGCGAGTATTACCGGAACAATCCAGGGGAGGAGAGCGCCGACGAGGAGCTCTGGCAAACCCGTGCGGCTGAGTGGGCGGAGCGCCGCCTCGAACGTCACCTCGCGTTAGATGCCGATCGGGAGGCGAGGACGAAGGCACTTCAAGAGCTCTGCCGGGCCGACCATGCCGGCGAAGTCTGGGCCTCCGACGATCCGAGGTGGGGGCCTATCTCGGATATACCATCATGCACTCTGACGATGACGAGGAGGTCACCGACGAGTTCGGCAACGACGATAACCCGGAGGAGGTCACCGACGAGTTCCGGACGACGACGACGAGGAGTAGTGTTCGTCTGTTTTCTGTTTTTAATAAAAGAATTTGTATTCTGGCGAACTGCGGCGCGAAAGCGCGTCTGTTTTCTGTTTTTAATAAAAGAATTTGTACCACCCTATTTCTTTTTTGTATAGCTTCTGTATTTGCTGTCGCACCGCGCTCGCGCCCAAAAACTCCCTAATGCGCTCCAAGCTGGGGTTTCCATTTTCGACTTACTTATAGTTTGTACTACCTATTTCAATCCATTTTGAAATTTCAAAATGTTACAAAACATCACAAAATTATTTTTAGTTGCTAGATTTTAATTTCACAAATTTTTAGAAATTAGTTTCATATTATTTGGACTTTTCTTTCAAAAGTTATAGTTTTTTTATTAAAAGAGGAAAAGAAAAGAGAAGAAAAGATAAATAGAAAATCCACCTTCATTACCGGTTAGTACCACCAACCGGTACTAAAGGTCCGCTAGTTTGCGCGCAGTTCGAGTGGGCCCTTGGGTAACCTTTAGTCCCGGTTCGTGGCAACAACCGGTACTAATACGTTCCTTTAGTACCGGTTGGTAGCACAAGCCGGTACTAAAGGGGTATTGGTCCCGGTTTGTAGAACAAACTGGGACTAAAGGCCTGAAACACGCGGGGACTTAAGCGTTTTCGCCCAAATTTTGCCCAAGTTCCCCGGAGAGAAGAACCGAAGCGCCTCCGGGCTCCCTGATCGCCGCCGACGACGAATAGCTGCCGGCCGTCCCCCTGCGCCCCTGCATCGGCTCCGGCCACCGTGCACCGCCGCCTCCGTGCTCGTCGTCGTGCGCTGCCTCTCCCTCTTGCCTCCCCGTGCCCGTCGTCACCCTACCGCGCTTCCTCGAGCTCATCGCCGCCGCGCCGTCGCCGTGACTCGTCGCCGTCCCGCGCGGTCGCCTCCTTGTTGCCGCCCCACCACTTCGCCACTAACACCGCGCCACCACCGCCTCCCTCTGCCCTGCGCCACCACCGCGCCGCCCTTCCCCCGCGCCTTCCCCTGCGTACGTGAGGCAGAGCACTAACTATTGTAAAATTTAGCACTTAGTGATTTTTAGAATTAGAATTAGCACTTGTAGTATTATAATTACAATTATACTTAGTGATTTTTAGAATTAGAATTAGCACTTAGAATTAGAATAGCAAAAAATTAATACTTAGAATTAGAATAGCACATTAGCACTTAGAATTTTATTTATTACTTAACATTTTTAGTACATACAATTTTTGGTAGCACTTAGAGAATTTTTAGTACATATAATTTTTAGTACTTAGAATTTTTCGTACAACTTGGAGAATTTTTAGTACTTAGAATTTTTACTACTTAGACTTTTTAGTACTTATCATTTTTTTAGTACTTAGAAATTTGCCAAGTGAATAGAATACTTAGTACAATTATACTTAGTGATTTTTATTGTATTTAGAAATATTAGTTTTTTTAGCACTTACAATATTTAGTTTTTTAATTTAGTTGATAATATCAAATATTGATTGCTATTTAAATTTAGTTGTGATATACATTTAAATTTGATTGCTATTAAATCGCAAATTATACTTAGTGTTTTTTACAAGTAGTAGAATTATTCTTAGTGCTTACAATACATAGTGATTATAATTAGAATTATAATTTAGTGATTTTTGTAGTGACATTGAGCTATGGATCCGGACGCCCCCCTATTCTTCCGAAATGAGGAGGAAGAAGATTTGGCGCAACAACTGATATATAACAGTGCCCGAGGAGAAGCCGATGACGATGGCGATGACATTATGACACAATTTCTGAACGACTCCGGTGAAGGAATTGAGTCTGAAGAGAGAATGCCTGACGAATTGCCCTTAACAAATTCCAGCAAGGTGTATATTATGGCAATGATATATCAGTAGATGCATTGATTTATTTGTATTGTACTTATTAACGAATCTTTTTTCTTTTAGCCTTCTGGATCATCGAGCAAATCTACTAAAAAGCAAGATCCTCGAGGCCCGACGAAACCTCTATCGGACGAGGCTAAATTAGCCCTCAACATATTTAAGGCTACTGGCGAACCGGTGGAACCCGTAGATAACGTCAAGAAATTTGTCAATCAAGCCGGAGTTATTGTTAGGGACATTGTACCGATCAGCATTGCAGATTGGCATAAGCCGAAGAAGGCGGCGGTTGACGAAGCTAGTTATGTCAGCGACACTACGAAAGGCTTACTTTTTTAGAGTCTACTGACACACTTCAACCTACCGTTAAACTTCATGGAACCCCAGAAGGAGAAGCTCAAGGAGCTGACTCTTAAGAAGATGGTCGTACAATTCTAGAGCTGGAAGAAAAAATTATGGGCAGACTTTGGACCTGAAGGTCTAGAATGGAATGGCAGATATGAGAAGTTATAATCCCACTGGCCCGCATTTAAGGTGTATAGGACCTCGTCAGGATATAAGTCCCGATCAACCACAAATGTAGATAATGCTAAGAAGAAGAAATATTTTCATAGATTGGGGTCTGGTGGCTACAAGACTGCCATTCCTATGTGAAAAGCATATGAAGCTAAACTGCTGGAAGCCGGGATCACTCTACAGACATACGACTGGCCCGACCGGTCCAAGTTCTGGTTGTTCTCTCACGGGGCAGGGTTGGACCCAAAGACAGGGGAGATCATTGCACAAGGAAAATGGAAGGAGAAAATCCAAAAAAAAATCACCAAGGAGCTTGTAGATGCAATAGAAAAGGTTAGAAGGGGAGTGTACATTCACGATAGAGAGAATGACGCGTTGACACTAGCTCTAGGGAATCCCGAACACGTTGGACGAGTACGAACCCTCCCAGGTCTCACCATGAAGGATGCGTGTCGGAGTGCGCTGAGAGTTGTAGAAGTCGTTCGAGAACGAAGAAGAAGTGCCCTGACCGGTTATCGACATTGGAACAACGGGTGTAGCAGCTGGAGCAGAATAATCGACAGAGGGCACCTGATCAGCCGCTTTTTATAGATGATCATAAAGCCGATGCCGCCCCATCTCAGCCGAAAAGCAGTGTGGGTTCCTCGCATCTTGAAGGATGTTGAGCAAGCTACCCCGTGGATTATGTCACGGAGAAGACAGAGTGCAAGCTACATGTGCCAATGAGGAACATGTCCATTAAGGTGGCGGTTGGCTTTGTTTACCCACAACAATATGGAGCAATGCACCGTCATCAGCCCATTCCAGCTGACTGTGCTCTTGTCGGGATGGATGACATTGTGCATGGTTATGAAACAATGGATCTTAATCATCCTGGAGGTGACGAGGAGGTGACACTGGGAAATGTCAAGCGCGGTTTCGCCCTCTGGACAAAAAAATACATCGTATTTTCAGGCACCATGCCAAGGGCACCGGCTACTCGTGATAGCAGTCAGCAGCGCAGTCCATATGAGTAGCAAAGGCCATCGACTACTCCTCCTAACAGTGCACATGAGCAGCAAGGGCCATGTATCTCCCCTGCTGGCAGTCCACATGAGCAGGAAGGGCCACACCTAGCTAGGGGGAGGCATGGCGAGTCCAGCATCTCGATATCTTCCGTGTGATGAAGCGCCCATTAAGCGGAACCGTTCGTCGCCCAGGAAGAAACCCAGAATATACAGAGCACCGCCGCCTCTTCAGAAGTTACCTTGGGAAAGACCTGACGAGGAAAACAGGGCCATCACTCGTTCCGAGGTGGCTACCCATTTTGCTAAGAAAGTGCTAGAGATACCTTTTGAGAAGACGCTAGATCCGATGAAAGTTGGGCGTACCGTTGAGAACCTATATAACCCTCCACCATCGCCGCCATCAGACTATAGGTGTTCTATTGAAAAGTCATATGACGAGATGCTCCAGGAGGGAAAAGGGAATAAACCGGTGGTCCAGCAGGGACCAAAAAGGAAACAACCGGTCAAGGGGAAAAAAGGGAAAAAAGTTCCCCAGCTCAGAAAACAAGCCAGTCAATCGGTTGCCCCTCTCAAGGTGTTTGACGAGAAGGCCATACAAATTAGTTATCACACAACAGATATCGAGTACCCCATCGCTGAAGTAGCATACAAATATGAAAAAGGGAAAAATTTGGTCGAGAATGTCTCCATCCTACCAACAAAAATGCGCAATTTGCATAAGTGGTACTTGGGTAGGGCAAAGGAAGGGTACGCGGCTATCATGGTGACAGTTAAGGAAGAGCACTACTCCAAGATTACGCTGTGAGCATTGACTTCGAGGATCTGTTTGCGTTATACAATCTCCGGGCACTCGAAAAATCGTTGCTCAGATGCTATTGTTTGTAAGTGATTTATTTATTATGTATTTTAGAAGGATTTAGCTGAGTTCGTTCATTTTATGTAATTATCCTCAATTTAATCTTGTTTGCGCTATATTATGCAGATTGAAGATGATCGAATGCAAACGGAATGAAATCAACGAAATTGGGTTCATTGATACAATGCATGAATAAACCATAAAGAATCCCCTGTATAAGAAGGATACACCAGATACTTTGCTAAGGTTTTTGCAGCGACAACGTGATAAAAAACAAATACTTTGGCCTTATAACTACAAGTGAGTGTTACTGTCTTCTAACACATTCTATTTTGTCTTATAACTAATGAGTTATATCTATGATACTGCATATTTAAACGTGCGCATCTTCCACTTTATGCTTATCGTCATTAAAATGTGCGATGGATATATTGATGTCTATGAATCAATGACCAAACCGCCTATAGCTTACAAGCACTGTTTTGATATGCTCAAAAGGTAACTTTATTTAATTCTTATCGGCTTTTTCGTTAATTTCCTGATGTCAACAAATTAATAGCTCTTTTATTCAGTTTTTTGTCGGGCAGCGTATGGGAAACGTTCATCAAGGAAGATCCGGGAGTTGGATGGCCGGAGAAGCCGATATGGAAAGAGAAAGTAAGTACTACGGCCTAGGTCCACACACACCGTTATCATACTTGGTTATTTTTTGATTGAATTATATTTTGCACAGGAATGCGATCAACAACCAAGTGGGACTAATCTATGTGCTTACTATGTTTGTGGGAACATTCACAAGATTGTCTCCGAGAGAATAAATAATAATAGAAATAAAGAAGTATGTAAACTATATTTACAGATTTATGATGTTACCATCAGTTCTGCTGAGTTCCAGTAGTTGTTTTATTATGATTTGATAGTTTAAGTATGTATTCATTCGTATCTCTCTCATTCTTTTACAGTTGGCAAAAAAGCGGGAGAAGCTCCCCATCGAGCGCCGCTTCAAAGCAATTTGCGAGGAAATGGCGGGATTTTTCCTCCAAGAAGTCATAGCTCCTTTCGGAGAGTACCACCATGCATCATAGTGTGTATCCCTGCCTCAATGTAATAGTGAGCTAGCTACATGTAATATACAGTATGCCTCGGAGAGTACCCCACTACTTAATTTGCTATCTCATGTAATTAATTGCATGTGTTATATGTATATATGCACCAAGTTGATATATAGGCATCAACTTGCATTCCTGGCGTATCGACGCGACCCTCCTACGATATTTTATATATACCCAAACACGTTCCTGGCGCATCGACGCCTCCTCGTACGATGAAAAGGTCCGATACGGCCCCTCTTAAACCCCAAACCTCTCCTCTCCTAAACACTAAAACCCTCCTAAACCCTAAACCCCTCCCAACCCTTTGGTCCCGGTTCGTGTTACGAACCGGTACCAAATGTCTCCAGCCCCGCGGTCTCCCTGAGGCCACGTGGAGGGACCTTCATTACCGGTTTGTAATTGACCCGGTACTAACGCTGGACTACCTTTTTTTTAAGGGTACGTCTTGGAAAGACGCATCGGTTTTATAGAAGAGGGGGGCCAAGCGGCTAGCACAACACGTTTGACACAGACGTCCTGACGCTACCAGACAACACAACGGACTACTCGCGACATGTCCACCTACTGATCTTAGGCTACCCCTGAACAACCCATCAGCACACCACAGAGCCGCTTCTTCTTCAATCAAGCTAACCACACTCTCTAATGAAGGCCTATGATCTTCAAAGACAACCTTGTTCCTATGCCTCCACAGACACTAGCAAATCAAGGTGATAGTGTCCACATGTCCCTCACTAGTGGAAACAGGGCCTTTTGTCCCGGGTCGTAAGGGCCATTTGTCCCGGTTGCGCAACCGGGATGGGCTAGCCGGGACAAATGGCCCTCCCCATTGGTCCCGGTTGTGCCAGCACCCGGGATGGTAAGGCTGGCCCACGTGGCGACTCTGGGCCAGGGACGCGGAGTTCGTCCCGGTTCGTTTTAGGGACCGGGATGGATGCCTTCTTAAAAAAAGAATAAAGTCCGCCCATTTTCCCTGCCGCGGCAGGTTTTTTTTGTTCGTTTTTTTTTCTCCTGCCTCGCAATCGCCAACCGGCCTCCCCTTCCCCAACCGCTCCAGGCCCACGTCTCTAATTAAGCCCACTGACACATTTTTTAGTCAAAAATGCCCACTGGCCCGCGTCTTTTATTTATGGACAGTCAACGGTTCGAAGGGCCCACTGGCCCGCGTCTGTTATTATGGCCAGTCAACAGGGGCCACTGGCCAGCGGCCTGGTGGCTGGTTCGCCTGGTCCATTAAACTAAGACCGAAGGACGGTCAAAGGGCCGCTGTCCGCCTCGTCTTCCCGCCCCGCCTCGTCTTCCCGCCCCGCCTCGGCTTCCCACGCCCCACTCCCCACGCGCCACGCCTCGGCTCCCCGCATTCATGGCCGCCTGCAACCGCCGCCACGTTCAGGCCGCCGGTTGGCATGCCAGCCCACCCCGGGTCCTTTTTAAAGGACCCCCGCCCCGTACAACCCACCCCCCGGACGCGTCCCTGGCAAAGCAACCCTAGCCGCCACCATGTCCCGCTGGTTCTCGAACTCCGGCAAGCGCCCAAGGAACGACGACGGAGGCTCGTCGAGCGGCGCCGGCCGCATCCCGCCCCCACCGGCGGAGGCCTTCGGCTACGGCCCTGGAGGTGTCCGCCTCGGCGGGGTGCCGCGCGTCCCCGCGCCACCACCGGCTGCACGCCCGCCGCCCCGCGCCGCCCCGGGCAAGCGGTTCCGCAGGTACGTCCGGGTGGACGAGGCGGAGTGGCACTGGAACAATGCCACTCCGGTGTTCTACAACGACGTGCACCTCCCGGACGGCTGGCACCTGAATCCCCAGCGGATCCCAGTGCCGCCGGCCCCGACCGGCGCGGCGCTGCTCGAGGAGATCGAGCGCCGCCGCGAGCTCCTGCCGGCCCCGCCCGCAGGGAGCGGATGTACGCGCGCAGCTCCCCCTACTGGGCCGCCTGGCTCGAGCAGGAGCACAAGCAGCGCCGCCGCTCCTTCATCCCCGCCCCCCTCGAGGCCAACGTGGACGACTACCCCCCGCCAGCGCCCGGCCGGGAGAGGGAGCTATGGCTCCTCGTGGACGAGCCGGAGGACTTCTCCGGGGAGCCGGACCCCGAGCTCCGGGCCCAACTGGAGGAGGCCTGCGAGCGCTCCCGCCGCTCCCTCGTCGACGACGAGATCAAGAGGTGGCATCGTGTCGTGGCCGCCGCCGCCGCCGACGCCGCTGCCATGCCACCGCCGCCGCCACCCCCTAACGAGCCTGCCATCCCCTGGTGGCAGGCCATGAACGCCGAGCTGGAGGCGTCGAGGACATGCCGGAGCCGCAGCCGCTCCCACCAGGCCTGGAGTATGGCATGACCTGGGCCTGGACCGGCGGCGTTTGGGCGCCGGGGTCGCCGGAGCAGGAGGAGGAGCTGCCCCCGCCGCCGCCGCTGCCACAGGAGGTACTGCCCCCGCCGCCGCCGTACGCGCCCCCGATGGCCCCCCCGGCGAGCCCGGCCCAGCCGCCTGCCCACCTGTGGCAGGCACCCGCGTATGTACACCTCTCCGACGACGAGGACGACTAGGTCGCCGCCGCCCCCCTATTCTCTATAGACAACGCCCCTAGCTAGCTACCCCCCAAGAAACGGCCGGCCCGCCTGTGGCCGCGCCGCCGCCCTAATGCAAGTACGGCCGGCCTCCTGTGGCCGCGCCGCCCCTATGTAAGCAAGGCCCCTGGCCCTATTTTAATATAAGTTGTGTTCCCCTAATCTACTGTGCCCCTAGTCCATCCCCGCCGGCGTTCCGCCGGCGAATCTGTCCACTCGTTCCCGCCGCCGGCAGGGCTTCGCCCAGCCATATCCACTCGTGCCCGCCCCTGGGGTGTCCGCTCGGCCTGGAGAGAGGGCCGCGCTTTTTTATACACTTGGGCCTTTAGTCCCGGCCCGTGCCACCAACCGGGACTAGAGCCCTTTGGTCCCGGTTGGTACCACGGCCCGGGACCAAAAACAAATTTCGAATTTCGGTGGCACCTCTGCACGCCCAAAATTTTTTAGCGCCAAAATTTGAAAAGTGTTAAGTTTGCACATTAACAACTTTTATATACTTCCAAATTTGACAAAAATTCCAACATGAAAAATGCTAGAATTTGCAAAACTAATTTAAATCCATTTTTCGTTTAACTAAATAATTATTCTAACTATTGAAACTATTAATTATTTTTTCATTTGTATATAATTTGAATATAAATTATGGAAATTTATATTCAAATTATAAAGCGACTCTGTGTCATACAAATTTCTGGAAATTTCCACCCATACACTTTTTTGAGCTAGGGCCTCATTTTCATAGTAGAAGTAGGGTGGCTTGTTCATCCTCTAGAGTCGATGTCAGTCCTGGCTGCTTGTCCATCCTCTACAGTCTGCTCTGCTCTGCTCTACTGCTCCTTGCGGCTCAGGTTGGTAACGGTCCATGTTTGCGTATGCTTTGTGAACTTATGGTTTGATTTGAGAATTTCAAAACTTTGATTTGATAATCTTTTGGCCGGAAGCACCTAGCAATATCTTTTAAACCTTGTTTCTCTCCCTATGCTATTTGTACTTCTCATCGGCTCTAATGTTTCTCTACCTGATTCTACTTCTCCTCTGCCTAGTTTACAGATGTTTGCTCTTTTCTGTAGATGTTTCTAAACTGTAAAATGGGCATGTCCCAGTAGTGGTGATCAGCGCCTTGTCTGCATGTTTCGCAGGACATGTCCATTTTACAGTGTAGAAACATCTACAGAAAAGAGCAAACATCTGTAAACTAGGCAGAGGAGAAGTAGAATCAGGTAGAGAAACATTACAGCCGATGAGAAGTACAAATAGCATATGGAGAGAAACAAGGTTTAAAAGATATTGCTAGGTGCTTCCGGCCAAAAGATTATCAAATCAAAGTTTTGAAATTCTCAAATCAAACCATAAGTTCACAAAGCATACGCAAACATGGACCGTTACCAACCTGAGCCGCAACGAGCAGTAGAGCAGAGCAGAGCAGACTCTAGAGGATGAACAAGCAGCCAGGACTGACGTTGACAGATATATATCCGAGCGGTGGACAGTCCCTGGCCAAGCAGAAGCAAGTGCATCCCCTATCGATGTAAAGCAGTCAGTCAAAACTTTTTTGGGTTGTTTATGGTCATTAACTCCAATGAATAACAATAGAGGCCTGCCAGAATCACTTGTTCTATACCGTGTGTCAACACATACTACATCTCGAAAGTAGTTATAATCCTGCAATATCTGTCTCGGCAATCTCAATTAAAGTGCCAGTTTGTGTCTGATCCCACCAACCCCTCAAAATCCTCCTATTAACTTCACCTATCTCAACTGAAATCACTGTCTTCATGTGGATGCCAAGCCTGTGCAAAGCTATCTCTCCTCCTCCAATACCGGAGAATAAGGACACCACATTAACACCATTGGGAAACATGTTCTTCAACACCGACAAGTGGCAACCCACAGTATCAATTTGGAATGAATTGCATTCCGTGTACGCTATCATTAGTGAGAGACTTCACGTCGGCAATCTCAATTAAAGTGCCAGTTTGTGTCTGATCCCACCAACTCCTCAAAATCCTCCTATTAACTTCACCTATCTCAACTGAAATCACTGTCTTCATGTGGATGCCAAGCCTGTGCAAAGCTATCTCTCCTCCTCCAATACCGGAGAATAAGGACACCACATTAACACCATTGGGAAACATGTTCTTCAACACCGACAAGTGGCAACCCACAGTATCAATTTGGAATGAATTGCATTCCGTGTACGCTATCATTAGTGAGAGACTTCACGTCGGCAATCTCAATTAAAGTGCCAGTTTGTGTCTGATCCACCAACTCCTCAAAATCCTCCTATTAACTTCACCTATCTCAACTGAAATCACTGTCTTCATGTGGATGCCAAGCCTGTGCAAAGCTATCTCTCCTCCTCCAATACCGGAGAATAAGGACACCACATTAACACCATTGGGAAACATGTTCTTCAACACCGACAAGTGGCAACCCACAGTATCAATTTGGAATGAATTGCATTCCGTGTTCGCTTCATTAGTGAGAGACTTCACGTCGGCATCTCAATTTAAAGTGCCAGTTTGTGTCTGATCCCACCAACTCCTCAAAAATCCTCCTATACTCACCTTATCTCAACTGAAATCACTGTCTTCATGTGGATGCCAAGCTGTGCAAAGCTATCTCTCCTCCTCCAATACGGAGATAAGGACACCACATTAACACCATTGGGAAAAATGTTCTTCACACCGATCAATACAAATTATTGGTAACTTGCACCTACTCCATTCATAATCACATAATATGTATAAATATCATTTTGGTTAACTAAATCTCGTCTTACTTACGTTATAAGAACTATGTCATGTATTCCACGTTTATATTACACATCACCAACAACTCCCTTATTGTCTTCTGAATTTTCTTCGTGTCCCTTGCTTATGATCGCTTCGGCCGTAACCATGGAGCATCTTCATTACTTACGGGTTGGTAGGGTCAGATTTCACTGTGAAGGGTGGAATTTCAACAAACTTTTATAATCTCTGTCTGTGTCGTGTCCTCGATTCCACAATGTTTCTTTTCCCTGAGAGAACTATGTGACGCGGCTCATCGTATGATGCAATGTTCCCTATTTTTTCTTTTCTTCGGTCTGGAAAGACATGTCTTCACATAGAAGACCTGAGCCACATCATTGGCTAGAACGAATGGTTCGTCATTGTAACCAATACAGTTGAGATCCCTGTTGTCATTCCATAAGCGGGTCTACCTTTACCCCTTCTCCATTCAGGTTGACCATTTGCACTTGAACAAAGGGACCTTAAAAGAAGGTCCATAGTCAAGTTCCATATCTCTCTTATATAACATGTATGTGTGTTTTTCCATTTCGTTTGTTGTATCAAAGCGGCACCACTGTTTTGGTGGTGTCTCTTCTTATCTTGGGAGCTCGTGTAAAATGTATTTCCATTTATCTCGTTACCCTTGAAAACTCCCAATAGTCGAAGATGGTGACCCTGCCAACATGTAGACTGATCTTCAACAGTGGTGTCATTTATAAGACGTGTTTGTAACCAACTTCCGAAAGTCTCCTGTGTTCGCGTTTAATCCAGTCATCCTTCCCCGGGTTTGCAGACAGTACAATATTCTTGTGTTCCTCGACATAGTAGCCATGAACATAGAATTTTGTAGAACTGTGTGTGTGCTTTGGTCAAAGAATGCCCGTCCTAGGTATCATTGTTTTCTTTCCCAGCGTTCCTTTTCCCCTCAGTCTCCCTCATGCCGCGATTCAGGAAACCAATTGTCTTAAGGTCAGGATTAAAGTCAACACAGAAACCCAATGACCTCCTCTGTTCCATAGCCCTTCGGAGTTGCATCCTTCTGGCTAGCACGGTTATGAACATATTTCTTCAAGATCCCATGAACCTCTCAAAGGGGAACATATTGTGTAGAAATACGGACCAAGAATATGAATCTCTTCATAGGTGAACCAGGAGATGAGTCATTAATGTTTGAAAGATGGATGGTGGGAACACCAACTCAAAACTAACAAGAACACTGGACCACATCCCTCTGTAATCTTGTCAGACTTTCTGGATCGATTACCTTCTGAGATATTGCGTTCATGAATGACATGCTTCACAATGGGTACTCGACACATTTTCCGGTAGAAGCCCCCTCAATGCAATCGGAAGCAATTGCGTCATAATCACGTGGCAGTCATGAGACTTCAGGTTTTGGAATTTTTTCTCTGCCATGTTTATTATCCCCTTTATATTCGACGAGAAGCCAGACGGAACCTTGATACTGTAAAGGACTTCAAAGAATATTTCCTTCTCTGCTTTAGTAAGAGCGTAGCTGCTTAAGGGAATGGCGCCCTGTTATCTGTGTGCTTGTTGCTTGGGTCTTTCATACGTTACTGGTCCTCCCGTGCTTCAGGCGTATCTTTTGACTTCCCATACACGCCAGGAAGCATAGCAGATTGACACATAGATTCTTTGTCACGTGCATCACGTCGATCGAAGACCGGACATCTAAAACTTTCCAATAGGGTAGCTCCCAAATATAGATTCTTCTTCCACATGGGTGCCGCTTATCAGGGCCGTACGGAACTGGTTGGCTGCCAGCAGCCTTACCAAAGATTACTTCTAGGTCCTTGACCATATCGAATATATCATTACCACTACGGAGCTCAGGCTTCTTTCGGTTATCTGCCTCACCTCTGAAATGCTTCCCTCCTTTTTTCCTTAAGGGATGCTTGATCGGAAGAAATCTACGATGCCCAGGTATACAACCTTTTTACATTTATCCAAAAAAACACTGTCAGTCTTATCTAAACAGTGTGTGCATGCATTGTATCCCTTGTTTGTATGACGGATGTTACTAAGAGCTGGCCAATCATTGATGGTCACGAAAAGCAACGCCCGTAGGTCAATGGCTTTTGTTCGTTCTCATCTCACACACGTACACCTGGTTTGCCCCACAGTTCTAAGAGTTCTTCCACTAATGGCCTTAGATACACATCAATGTCGTTGCCAGGTTGCCTCGGGCCTTGGATGAGAATGGCATCATAATGAACTTGCGCTTCATGCCACAACCAAGGAGGAAGGTTGTACATACATAGAGTTACATGCCAAGTGCTTGATGGAGCTCTGCTCCCAAAAGGATTAAAGCCATCTGTACTTAGACCAAACCATAAGTTTCTCGCCTCTCCTGCAAAGTCTGGAAAGTCTCTCTCGATCTTTCTCCACTGCGTCCATCGGCGGGGTGCCTCAACTTTCCATCTTTCTTACGGTCTTCTTTGTGCCATCGCAACAACCTAGCATGCTCTTTGTTTCTAAACAGACGTTTTCAGCCGTGGTATTATAGGAGCATACCACATCACCTTAGCAGGAACCCTCTTACGGGGAGGCTCGCCGTCAACATCACAGGATCATCTGCTCTGATCTTATACCGCAGTGCAGTGCATATCGGACATCATCCAAATTCTCGTACTTCTCACCGCGGAAGAGAATGCAGTCATTAATGCATGCATGTATCTTCTGCACATCTAATCCTAGAGGGCAGAGAGCTTTCTTTGCTCTTCGTACTCTCTCAGGCAATTCGTTATCCTTTGGAAGTTTTGGCTTCATTAGTTGAAGTAAAGTCTCAAATGCCTTGTCAGTCACACCGTTTTGTGCCTTCCATTTCAGCAACCAGTGTGGTACCGAGCTTTGTGCTTACCATCTTCGCAATTTGGGTATAACAATTTTTTGTGATCTGTAACATGTTGTCCAGTTTCAACCTCTCCAATCTATTTTCACAGTCTTCCCTTGCTTCAGCCAATAACTCGGCCAAGATCATCATCGGGATCTTCTGATGCCTGTTCTTGATCACCTCTTCTTCTGCATTCTCTTCCATTGCAGTATCGTCGTATTCAGGGAACAAAGGATTTCTTCTTCTTCTTCATCGTCTTCCATCAAACCCCTCTTTCTCCATGCTTGGTCCAGCAATTATAGTCTGGGCATGAAACCTCTCCGAAGTAGATGGCCGTGAAGGATTCTTTCGGAAGAATGTTCTCTGACGTTCCGACAATCAACACATGGGCAACACATGAAGCCATTATCTTTGTTCGCCTGAGCTACAGCAAGAAATGCATTCAGGGCCTGCCATATACTCGGAGGTGCGTCGGTCACCGTACATCCATCGCTGCGTGCATCCATCTGCATCGTATAATTAAGTTTATCAAAATTACATATTAATACAGAGATTAACACAGTACATCGACAAATAATACTTTTTATGTATCAGTTACAGATGAAAAAGATAATTTGTTAACCTCGGTCGAAGAAACCATTTTCAGTGAGCTTGTGTGCGTCTCGGGAATTTCGTCGAACACCTCGTGTGCATAGTAAAAAAAAAACAGCAACACCACACTCTCTCACACCTCCAAGCAAAAAAAAAGATGGAAGGGGGGGGGGCTGGGGCAGTATATATAGGGGAAGGGGGCATTGGTCCCGGTTCGTGGACTGAACCGGGACAACAGGTCATGCGCGTGCCACGTGGCCTGTGGCTAGGCATTGGTCCCGGTCGTGCCACGAGCCGGACGGATATGCCCCCACGAACGGGACCAATGCGCCAGGCGATTCCTGTTGCCCCGGGCGCACGAACGGGACCAATGCAGGGCATTTGTCCCGGATTTGGTTGCAACCGGGACAGCTGCCCCCCGGCCCCCTGGACGAGAGGGGTTGTTTCCACTAGTGCCTACGCTCTGTCCCGCCCATGGTTCTGGTAGGCAACCATTGGGCCAGCCCGTCTTGCTGGTTAGGGATCCACTGGTCAAGGCCCCATCTGTGCAGCAGCGACATCCAAACATGCCTAACCAGGAAGGTGGTTAATGTCCTCTCCCTACTGGTCGCAAACGCTGGTCTACCTTTAGTGTCGATTAATTAGTACCGGTTGACCAGGCGGTACTAGAAGCTCTCTGAAATCGATACTGATAGCCTGTTTTCCAGTGGTGATCCGATATTTGGCACACGGTAAAAAGCAAGGCACACGGTAAAGGTGTGCTCTTCCGTAGTTTATAGGATGGGTTTGGGGCCAACCGGAGACGCTGTACTTTCGGTGCTGACCGCCACCAGCCCACGAGCTTCCTGTAGCGTACGCGCTACATATGGGAACAAAGGAGGTACATTTTGATATTCGTCGTCCAAGGAAGAGAAAGGACGTATAAGGGTGGAGTCATGAAGACGACGAACGAGCATTTGGTGGTTGTCTCTTTCTCAGACATAAACTAAAACGAAAGGACATACTGAACTTTATGCCTCGTTGCCAACTGCGATACTAATTGTTGCTGCGTCCTGGTATCATTAATGAAATGCCATCTTTCTTAGCAGCCAGCCACCACTCACCACTCTATGCTTAGCTCACCTATAATGAAATATGCTTAGCAGCCAGCCACCACTCACCACTTATATAATCCGCTTCTCCTCGTACAAGACCGTCCACTACATCACCACTTATATGATCCCACTCTCACTAGATCACCTTTTCACATTACAATATGAGAGCGTATTGTTGATGGTCTGACATGATTGTGCTCCCCATGATCACCTCCCCTCCACTATTATCTACTTATATAGATGGATACGCTGCCCCATGATCACCTCCACTCCACTTTCCTCCTGCAACTCACGCAAGCTAGCTAGCAGCCATTAATCCGAGCTCAAGCTCAAAAGCACGTACGTGAAGCAATGGAGCCCCCATCCCTCTGCTGACGCCGTACAAGATGGGCCAGCTGGACCTCGCCCACCGGATAGTGTTGGCTCCCCTCACCAGGCAGCGCTCCTATGGCAACGTACCGCAGCCACACGCCGCCCTGTACTACTCCCAGCGGGCCACCCCTGGCGGGCTGCTCATCACGGAGGCTACAGGGGTGTCGGACACGGCGCAGGGTTCCCATGACACGCCGGGGATCTGGACGGCGGAGCACATCGAGGCGTGGAAGCCCATCGTCGACGCCGTGCATGAGAAAGGAGCTGTGATCTTCTGCCAGATATGGCACGCCGGGAGAGTGTCAACGCTCGAGTTCCAGCCTGGCGGCGTCGCCCCGGTGTCGAGCACGGAGAAGGGTGTGGGTCCGCAGATGAACTCCGATGGTCACCTAGAGGAGTTCTCGCCGCCAAGGAGGCTCGGGGTGGAGGAGATTCCCGAGATAGTTGATGACTTCAGGAAGGCAGCCAGGAACGCTATTGACGCCGGTACGTAGGACCCAGTTTTCTGTCCATTCACACTTTCTCTCTTGAACATCTATTAATATCATTCATTATATTTTGTGGAATTGTTTAATAATATGTACGGATTGTTTTAGAAAAAATAATATGTGTATATTAAATACAACATCAAAGGTTTGATCTTCAAGACCATCTTCTTATTAAGTCATGGACGGATCCACCATCTCTACAGCTTTGCGGGGGCACCATTTATATAGCAGCTTATCCCAAAAAATGGCATTGTAGGTGTTTGCTTAAGCTTCTACTCCATCTATTCTAAAATATAAGATGTTTTAGTTATTTTAATTTAGACTACATACAGAATAAAATGAGTGACTCTTTGCAATAAAATGCGTCTAGCTACATATATAGATTAAAAGTAGTGGACGGAGGGAGTACACATGAACTATACCAATTAGAAAAAAAGCTAGACAGAGGCCGGTGAAATGGTTAAAACTTTTTAAGTAATATATAAAACACTCCTTATCGGAAAATCTAAAAATCTTATATTTCAAAACCGAGGAAGTAGAAGTTTCTAGGTCTAGTACTGTATTAAGCCGAGTATTATGGAACATGATTGCGTTATTCTCTTGCTGCCCATACATCCATGGATTATACTTACTACAACCTCAATGGCGTGAAAGGTTTTGACGGTGTGGAGATTCATGGCGCATATGGGTACCTCATCGAGCAGTTCCTCAAGGACAGCTCAAATGATCGCACCGACGAGTATGGTGGCAACCTCGCAAACCGGAGCCGCTTCGCGCTTGAGATTGTCGACGCCGTCGTGAAGGAGATCGGTGACCACCGTGTTGGCATCCGCTTATCCCCCTTCGCCGACTTCATGGATTGCCATGACTCTGACCCGCACACCCTCGCGCTCCACATGTCCACCGAGCTAAACGACCATAAGATCCTCTATGTGCATATGATCGAGCCAAGGATGGCCATAGTGGAGGGCCGACACGTGGTGCCGAAGCGGCTGCGGCCGTACCGGGAGGTGTTCAAGGGGACCTTCATCGTCAACGGTGGATACGACTGTGAGGAAGGGAACAAGGTTGTCAGCGAGGGGTACACAGACCTGGTGGCTTTTGGGCGGGTATTCCTGGCAAACCCAGACCTGCCCAAGAGGTTCCAGGCCGGTGCAGAGCTGAACAAGTACGACAGGATGACCTTCTACACCCCTGACCCCGTTGTCGGCTACACCGACTACCCGTTCCTTGAATGATCTCGACGATGGAGATCGTTTGTTCCTTGATTGGCAAATTTTACCACTGTGGTAAATAAATGTCCTACGTGTAACTGCCGCATTTCATCCGGTAAGCAGTACTATTATCTATCTATTATATACTAAAAGCAATATACAGATGTCGAATCGAGCCACCATGTTGAGCCACATCATCCCAATTAATCTTGATGGTTAGATTTAGAATTAGCGGCCAAGATTAAATCATCTATCGTAAAGCGGCATGTTCCGCTCAACACAATTCTCCGTTAAAAAATGGTATGTACATATGGTACGTGATATCGAGTAATTTTGTTTTACATGTATCTCTCCCTAACTCCTCTATCTAAACCTAATCAATGATTCTCTCACATGTCTATATGAATCTTTCTCATACTACTTAAGTGTACCCAGTCCGGCGGCCGGCAATTCCTTCCCGCATGGAGATATCTGACACAGCCACCCGCGATTCCTCGTGCGTATGTAGGTGCGTAGCCCAGCGACCAGTTGTTTTTGTTTCCGGCGATCTAGCAAACATGAAGATCCATGGCCAACAATCTAGAACTTGCGCCTACACACTGCAAGACGTCCGGTTGGCCGGCCGTAGTCCGGTTGGTCCTGATCGACTTCACCTGGGGCTGGGCCGAGACTCAACCTCATGTTTCCCGTCCCCTCATCGCTCCTCCCGTCCAATCCGATCTCTATCCATTGCATACTTGCAGCTCTCTACAACTCCAACGCGGGATGAACATGAGGTCATGTGAGATCTGTCCGATCGACCTTGGCTGAGAGTACATGTTTGTGCCTCCTGTACGGCAAGCTGCCAAGCTGAGCCATGCTGTTCTCTCCACTCCATTGGATAGCAAGTAGTTAACTCCTAGCAACAATCTTCTGTTGTAGTTTAGTAGCAAACGTTCAAATCACAGTACGGCTGATGTTTATTCATTGGGTTTTTTTCCAGTAAAGTTGGAGAGAGACAAATCACATAAACTGGAAGACGCTAAAATATTTAGATGGGTCATGAGTGCGCACGTTAAACGGCGATGACTAGGGCTAAAGTTCTGCAATATTTTGTTAATGGGCACAACATCTTGAGATGCACACCACTATCATAAGCGTCGAGGGATCACTATCCCTGTTCTTCCTTATCATGCAGAATTTCCCTCAGTTCTGCACTAGGCAGAGGATCCCATAAACTGCATCTTGTCCTCGAATAATAGCATGTCTTTTTAATTTATCAGATGTTTGTAACACGGTGTTCTTTAAATACATATGCTCGAAAGCGAGCATGGAAGAGTAACTACAGAGATCCCAGTCCTTTACTATTTGGACAAGAAATATACAATGTCATTCATAATCTAAATATTTTCTTTCAAATTGTTTGTGTTTTGATTTTACTAATACCCATAACATATTATATTTAGATGTATGATTCAAAGAAAACAGGCGACATTAAGTATACATGCTGCCATATCAAATATGCTTATTAATGTTTTCCATATATCTCTTAGAGGACTCGGCCGATGAAATAGTTGGGCACTTGGATTGGCAGGACAATTCCAATATGTTTTGTCCTTGCTTCCCCTCTACTAGAAGAATATTTACATGATATAGTATGTCTGCATGCTTGAGATAGCTCGCATTTAATTGCCCCAGCAATTTTTCATCATAACTTTAATGAATTTTGTAATGAGTTTATTAATTTATTTGTAGAATTTTCCCATTTATTCGTCATACCAGGAGCATCATAACTAAACTGGCAAGGTTAGTGTCATCAAATATTTCATACTTTACATTTAGTTATTTTTCTGTTTCTTTTCTTTTCACAAGGTCGGTTCACAAGCATAAATAATTTACAACACGGAAAGAAAATAAAAGGAATATTTTTTAAATGTCAATCCGGTTAATAGAAGCCACTTTTTGTTTGTTTGTTCATAGCATACAATGATTCTCCCAAACAAGGGCTAATTAACTTAATGTTGCTCTCTTATGAATAACCGCAGGAAACACACTGTTTTTGACACTTTTCTTATTTAAGTCTTATAAATTATTCCGTGTTTGCCACAAATAAAGTTAAAGAGTGATCTTATTATGGCCATGGAGCGTTACATGGTGCAAGGAATTTGAGGAGTCAATTACATATTTGGTCATAAGATAATTAAATTATTAACGGACAAACAAAATCACTATTGGTAGTTCAATCAGAAATTGGACATACTTTTATTACTCAAAGTAAATCAAATTCATGTAACTTTTTCACATTAGGATGAGCCCATAATATTTGGAATGATTTATTTTAATTATTACAACAATATATGTGTTACTCAACTTTGTAAGAACAATTTTGAATATATTTTCACATATTCAAATTTTGTTTCGTTAGGTAGAACCTATAATATAGAGTAATTTTGTAATATAAATTAAAATATTGACCCGTTTTTGTGGTAAATGTCATGATAAAAAAAATATTTCTATTTAATATCCATGGTTGTCCTATAGATCAAGATTTTAAATTTAAATAGTTGAATATATTTAAATAGACATCATTGAATAGGTTATTTGTGTCTTAGAAAATATTTTATAAGAAATTTCACGTATGGCATCATAATTATGTTAACCCTCCGCTCATAAATATAATATGTTCTAACCATTTCACATGTTGTCTAGGTAGCTATAAATATATGTGAACGTGGGAAAATCCTAAAATATCCAATATCGAAGGGAGTACTAAATAACAGTCGACATATTCTGGTGCAATATTATGAATATAACACTTATTTACAAATACATATATTTCAAACGATTTCAATCTTACATAATGATATATAGATTATCATATAGAAATAGATACTTAATGTATCAAACATGTTCAATGCACAAAATAAATGCCCTCTCATTTGCGAGGGCCACCATGCTAGTTTCTTCGAATAATTAAATTAGTGAAATCGCCGGTAACGCGCGACCTATTATCACTATGTTGTGAAAGTATTGTACGTGTTTCATCCGGCAATAACCATGTACCAGTTCGTTGGGAAAACAGCTAGCAGGGCACCAGTTCGTTGGGAAAACAGCTAGTCGTGGACTCGGATGACGTCGGCGTGCAATTTGACACGTCACTCTCTTTTGATTTCCGTCAACTGATTTGTACTTGCACAGTGCAGTGGTCGCACCGACATCGAGCGTCGTTGTCACCTTCCCGCTGCTAGTTCATCTTCTCTTATTGTCTTCACTTAATCTATCGAGATCAGTAGCAGCTGCC